>JAUMHR010000069.1:1270503-1280674 GCA_032361145.1 Enteromius fasciolatus
GTACATCGTGTGTTAAGGGGAGTGTTCCCGGTTCCGGCTGATCTAATTAATGCAGCCTAACAATCCTTTAACGGATTAACGGATAAGCACGTCCGGAGTTCAATGTGTCTCTTACCCATGAGTTAAATCAAATGATAGATGACTGACACTGATGTACCAGCAACAAACACTGATTGTAAGAATGTTGCTTCAGATTAAATCATATTTGCAATATATTTCTCCTGAAAGAAACTGACCGACTGATCATAAAACACGTTAGTGCCTTTGTTTTGTCTTGACGTGTTTTTTCCCCCAAGGCATGTTCATAAAATGTACTTACATGTGCTAATTAAACTATAGTCTAATCCTGGCTTACGGTAAGCCCTGTCTATGAAATATCTCTCTCTCTCTCTCTCTCTATATCTATATATATATATACATATATAGAGTAAATGAAAAATAATCAGTGGTATTTGACACTGTATTTGCATACTAATAAAACTTACTGTTAAAAACAATAAACACACATAAATACATATGGAATGTTTTCAACATTGATAAAAGTATATAACTGGTTATGATTATTATAGTTACTACTGTGTATAATACTGTAGTTACAGTATTTACTGTAGTTTGGAAATGCACACTGATATAAAACATTAGTGTATTTTAAAATTTCAATGCCTTTAAAAAATAAATAAATAAAAAGCCATCACCTTTCCTTAACATTTGCGTCTGATATTGAATTGGTATTCCTGGATTTATTAACCAGGGGTGCGTTTCCCAAAAGCAACCACGGTCGCAAGCTCCGTCGTTACCAATAGAGTTCCCTGGAACTAACGATCATAGTTAGCTAACCATGCTTTTGACAAACGTACCCCAGATCGGTTATAAATAAAAGTTAGTTTACACTGATTCAGAGCAGAGCATTGTGTCCTTTCGCCCAGCAGCCAGTAGATGGCAGCACACGTCTGAGAAGTGCACTGCAGTTAAAACACAGCCCGTACTCTCACAAGTGACAGAGAGTTCAGGAGAATCAGTCTTTACCACAAACCCACAATTAAAACCAATCATAGACTCTTCAGAAACACAGAAGAGATATAACAGTATGGGGAATATAATGTGAATAACTCCACAACACACGTATGTGAGCTTCCTATACATATACACTGTCTGATAACAAGCACTATCAAGATTTCCACACATCTGAAGACACACCTGTCTGTTCGGCAGCTTAAACACGACACAAAGTTTCGCTCTTTGTTCGCCGCAGCGGTGGAATTTGGCAAACTTCCATCTGCTATTTGATTTTCTGCTTTCACAAAACAGCGGCAGACAAAGGAGCTCACGGTGCAGGAGCGTACAAAACAAAATAAACCCTAAAAAACAGCACAATAATACCTTTCACTCCACCTGCACCCTCCGACGCTCAAAGTTCCCGCCTTAGGTATCATCTGCCTGATGAGCATATATACCTAACAACAAAGCTGCACAAACAACAGGACTCCTGTGTTAATACTCATCAAGGCTCTTGGGTAGACGCCGAGAACGCCTCGCCTCCCTAATCAGGACCCCCACATGAAGAGCAGCACACCTCTGGTTTCAGCATAATTACAGACAGGCGATAATCAGGTCACCCCAGCGGGGCCAAGTGAGCCGGCGGAGGTGTTAATAAACATTCCTCCCCACTTTTTTTTCTCCCCGCTCTCTTTCCTGAGGTAAGAAAGAGAGACGAAAAGAGAGAAGCCCGCCCGCCTGGGCACAGTGGTATTGAATAGATACCCCGGGGCGCGACACCCCCTGAAAGGTTACTCTCTATCTAACGCGGCGGAGAAAAAAGAGAATGAGAGAGATGGAAGGAGAAAGGGGTGAACTCAGACCCGTTTTTTTCCCTTGGAGTTTGGTGGTGGTGGGGGGGAGGGAAAAAAAGATCTTAACATTTTAAAATAATTCAAATGTTAACATTTCACAGATTAGCATAAGGATCGCTCGCAGTCACAGGGCTGTGAAATGAAATATCTATCAGCATAATGTTCTTTTTTTGGGAGAAGGAGCTCAAAGATAGACATAACCCAAGGTGCAGCCTATGAGCCGAGTCTCGTTCTCGGGAAGCAGACCTGTAAAGAAAGCCATTAGATAAGAACTTTCAATTAGCTGTGTTTCGGTTGCTACTTTTCAAAGTTGTTCAAAGTTACGCCACATACTTTTTAGTAATTCATTAAGCCGTGCGGAAAAAGTTTGAACGTGGTGTTCAGGTGGAATCAAAGTGGAATGCACCCAATCAAACCTGTTTACGCTTTTTAGACAAAAGTTTGGCAAGAAAGTGCTTCGAGGGAGGCCTAGATGTCTTTTTTTGTTATAACTTAGCTTCCAGAGACTCTAATGTTCATAAATATTAGGTAACACTTTATTTTCGGGTCTATTTGCTTATCAGCATGCTTGTTATTAGAATATATTAGCCATTTATTAGTAGTAATTAAGCGCATGTTAATGCCATATTCTACGTGACTTTATTCTACATCCCTAATCCTACGATACCTAGATGACTAACTATTAATAAGCAGCAAATTAGGAGTTCATTGAAGGAAAAGTTATGCTAAAGTGTTAACAATTTTAGATTTATTATTTCTTTAGAATAGTAAATCTAAATTTTGCCTAGCAATATGTATAATTTAATGCTTATTTGTGAATTATCGCATCCAAAATAAAAGTTTTTGTTTACATTATGTGTGTATTTAATATATATATATATATATATATATATATATAAAAATACAAATATGTTAAATATGTTATGTTTATATCAGATATATTTATATATAAGAATATAAATATATAAACCTATAATATGTAAATATGTATTGCATTTGTGTGTCTTTATATACAGTATACATAATAAATAAACACAGTACACATATATTATGTAAACAAAAAGTTTTATTTTAGATGCAATTAATCATTTGACAGCACTAATATAACTGTAATAAAGATGGTTTTGTTAAATCAATAACTGAGTGTTCCCGAAATCGATTTTCTGACAGAAAGTTCTAAACACTTTCAAAACACATCATTTGAATTTATGACTGTTCCTATAGCTACTCAAATGTTTATAACAGGCACTTTATAGGCAGTGCTAAGTAATTAGTGCATGATTATGTTTATTGTAAAGCATCCCCAGCTATGCTTCAAGACGAGGCCTGTGCGAGACATTAGGAGGCTTTAGCAGGGCCATCAGGCCTCGTCACACAGCCACGCTCCCTAGAGAGTGCACTCCTTAGTAGGCATTCCAACTGCTGGTTGCCTAGTAACATTTATGAATGAAATTAGTGGATGTCATGCCACGTTGTTGACATTGAATTAGTGTTCTTGCTGCTAAACATATAGCTACTTTTGAAATGAAAAACTGTGTTTCGGTGGAATACGTCCAAAAATGCTTCATATCAAGATTGCACAAGACAAAAAAAGTAAAGTTACAAAAGAGAACCCAAACTACTGGTGCTTTTCCTGCTGAAAGGGGTTTAAGGAGAGCATCAGCTGAAAACAATATGATACGGCTTCCTCTAATATTGACATCTTGGCATCACATTTATTGGTATAGGTCAGTACTGGATATATAGAGATTATTTATTTGATTATTTACAGGTTGTTTAATAAAAAATTAATTCATTTCAGTTCAGAAATATGCACTAATATTCACGTGCATTTTAGTTAGACATGTGGCAATATATGAACTTGAAACTATTACCACAAAGTCCCATGCAATAAAAGATAGTTTTAAAATAAGTTCTGGATAAATATCTAAAATATCTATGTGTAATATTCCACATTGAATACTTGACAATGAGTACGATGAGAAATCCTTCACAGTTCAGGGGGGAATTTAGCAGGTATCACTTGTAAATACACCTTTCTCAGAAGACAACATCCATCCCATTTTCTGTAGCTGCTTATAAAGACCAATTCTGGACCATATCTGAATAAAACCAGGTCAGGATTCTGCAGACATTGTTCAGATGGTTTTCTTGTGAGTTTTGGTTCAGTGTCTTGTTGCTTCACTCAAGCTTGTACAGTATGCCCTGGTATTCTCCTGCAAAATGTCTTGAATGCATTGTTCCTTCATTGCAAAGTGTCCAGATCCTGAGATATGAACCCTGATACTCTTTCAGAGTTGTAGAAGAGGCTTTGGAGTTGGTGTGCTGTACCCTTCTTCTTCTAAAAGAAGGGATTTATTGCCAAAAGGTTGCCATCTCCTGTCTTGACCGTCCACAAAGCATTTTCCCAGAAGCGTTGTGGAACATCTGGCTGGTCTTGGCCAAACCTGAGACATGCCTCAATATTTATTGGCAGCAGTGGTTTCCTGTGTCCTTTCATGAGCACCACTCAGTGTTTTTCTGATAGTGGACACATAAAGAAAGGCTTTCAGAGTTTGCAGAACTGTCTGCGGGTCTTTTGGTGCTATCTTTGGGTTCTTTCTCTCCTCGTCCAGGATTGTCAGTTGTGTTCGTAGTGACCATATCTACAATATATTTACAGATGAGTGAGTCAGTCAGCTTTCACAGTTTGCTTTATGTAAAAAAAAAAACATAGAGTCATATCACATACTCACTGCTTATTTATTTAAAGGATTAGTTGAAATCTGTTAATCAACCACAGGCCCAAAAAATAAGTCCTTGCTGTTAATTGCAATTTAAGTTCATTTCAAAAGAAATAATTTATGTTAGGGTGTATAAGAACATATTTAAAATCAATTAATATCTGTATGAAAGATGCACACCGTAAGTGGTAACTAAATACATTTTTTAAATACTGAGATAGTATGCTAAAAGTGTATTCATAAAAGTGTTCATATTCGTAGTGTCCCAAAATAGCAGAGTTGAGTACACTTATTTAATTTAAAAGTACTAAAGAATAAGTTTTAGTATAAGAAGTACTACATTAGTTTGCAAAAATAAAGGACATATGGAAGTTACTTCTTTTGTAAGGGCTTGCTCTTTAGCTTTGTTTCCATGATCCAAAGAGGGATTGATGTTTCTGTGGAGGCCTTCTGGTCAGAGAGACTACAAACTGGAAAAAGAGTTCTTCTGGCGGCAGAGAAAGCTATTGTGACACTGAACTGCTGTGGTGCTCCAAGTTTCTTGTCATCGGTCTTTGTCTTGTCATAGCAATGCATGCTACATTACATCTGGAATGCACACCTTAATGTTTTAAGTCTAATTAAATGGCAAGCAATACGTGCACTTATATATCACCACTTCGTCAAGGAAAATCAAATTTCAGATGACCTGAAAACATGATCTGTGGGTTTTTTAGTGAGCAATTAGCTTTCCGACTGATATTAACAATGACTGATGATCTGAAAATGAGTTTATTATGAAAACAACAGCTAGACATCAGTTCATAAATACAATCGTAACACTTGAACATGTTAACTATTACTTTTCACTCAATAAATTCTTAATTTGCAGCTCAATAGTAAGTGCATTAGTTGTTAAGTTTAGGTATTAGGGAGGATCAGGGATGTAGAATAAGGCAGTAATGTGTGCTTGATTACTAATAATAAATAGCTACTATTCTAGTAATATGCCTGCTAAGCAACTAGTCAAGAAACCCTCAAATAAATTGTTACCAGTAAAATATAATGCATAAATCATTACTGCCTTGAGTTATTATTTTTGGATTAAATGTAGAGCTTAAAAACACTAAACTGATTAGATTTATAATAGATATTAATAATTATATTATTGTTTTAGTGTACTGTAAGTTATGTTTATTTAACCAAAACTGGGACATTAATTTACATTAAAAATAAATAAAAACATGCAAACTGTGTCTCCTGAATGATGTCAGGCATTGACCACAAATGTATTTTAAAATACTAGTATAATCTTATTACCAAGTACTTCATCTTTATTTTAGGGTCAAATTCTCACTATTAACAAACCCTGACTTTTTCCTCAATAAACTGATAACTGGCTGCTATTAATAGTTAGCAAGGTAGTTGTTAAGTTTATGTACTACTAATAAATAGCCAATATGTTAATAATAGGCATGCTAATAAACAACTAGTTAACAGTTCTAAACTGTTACCGAATTTAATTACGTAATCCAGATTTCATGTAATCAGTTACTACCCCGCTCTCTCTCTTTCTTAAATGTTGATGTTAGTGGATAGATATGTAAAATTGTGGGACAAACCCCTCTTGTTCTAATCAGCGCAGTCAGTCCCACACATACATGCACTATCCCGGGTTGAGCGGCGTGGATGTGGTGGTGGGGGGTGGACACCTGCCAGCGGCCAAACCTTACCCAGCATCCACGTCTCTCCCAGACTCTCTCTCTCTCTCCTCCCTTTCCTCACCCGCTCCCCCTGCTCTGGGAAAAAGTTTGCCAGACAGCCCTGAGGACTCCCATCTCCTTGACTCCTGGAAACCTCAGCAACACTCCCACCCCCAACACACACCCCAAAACCAAAACACACACACACACACTCACACACACACATCATTGACTAGGGCCAAATGCAGCTTTTTGGTGAGGTCCTCAAACGGGAAAATATGCAATGTGAAAACACACACACATACACGCTTAATTCTGGAAGGTTTTCTATAGTGATTGGTGCTCAAGTCACAGATGACGTAGAGATCTTTGATCACACGTCATTTAAGAAGTGGATTAAGTGTATCAGATGACCCCTCCCTTCTTTTACCCCCCCGGGACACCAGCTAAAGGAAAAAAGACATTTATTATCGATAGATTAAATACATCTAAAGAAATGAATAAATGACTGACTAATCAAGTTATGAACAAACTTTTTAGGTAATGTTAACAGAACATTTATTCAGAGTTATCTGGTCTTAATAATGTTCTCCAGACATCCTTGAAATGTTTAACTTTGTCAAATGTTCACAAAAACATTATTTATACATCATTTGTGGAACCTTTTTCTTGAAACATTTTAGATAGTTTGCCATTCGTCTAATGTTTTTTAAATGTTACTATTTGTTTCCGAACATTCAAAACAACATTCCAATAATGTTGCAATATGATAAAATGGAATGTTTCCTTAACGTTTGAATTACATTAAAAAAAACTGACTTCTCAAACATTCAGAGGACATTAATAATGTTTTCATAACTTCATGGGAACATCAGAAAAACATTCTTAGGACATTTTTTAGCTGTGCGCATTTTAGTATGAACTGCATGGATAATAAAAAGTAACAACCAAAAAGTACCAAATTAACTTTATGATGTGAAT
The DNA here is from genome assembly GCA_032361145.1 of Enteromius fasciolatus. Taxonomy (NCBI): domain Eukaryota; kingdom Metazoa; phylum Chordata; class Actinopteri; order Cypriniformes; family Cyprinidae; genus Enteromius; species Enteromius fasciolatus. The sequence goes on from JAUMHR010000069.1 coordinate 1,277,740, forward strand.
GTATAAATGCAGTGCTGTTAAACTGAATTCAGCATTATGGTAACACTTCTTATAGGAAACCACTTAATGACAATAAATAAGTGCTTATTTATCATTACATAATATAATAATTAAACGTTTTCTAAGCTTAAGTCAGATAAACATCGCTGCCAAGGTAATCGTTTTGGTAAATTTATATTTACCTTCCACACAGTCCACCAGTGAAGCAGAGGGCAGGGCACAGTCGGAGCATGCTGAACTTCTGTTGTGCCAAAAGGGGTCAGCTGGGCCAGATGAGGGTGCACAGGATGAACACTGTGTTTCTGAAGAGCTGTGTGGGTCAGACAATATCTGCCGGTGCAGGGCTCCTTTGTGGACTATAGGCTGTGCTGTTGAAGGAACTGTAAGAGCCAGAAGCTGTCAGTCCATGCTGGAGTCCTTTGCAGCTAAAATGCAGCCGTAGGAAATATACACAGTTTCGCTCGCAAGAGCTCAACCTCTACTGTACTGCTGTGGCTTTTCTTGTTGGTCAGAACTTGACTCTGTTAGTGTCTCCTTCCCATCGAGCCTTATCTGTTGCTGTCTCCTTGCTCACTGAGACAGAGATGCAGAATGAAGATGTGTCCACCCTCTTTCAAAACAGGACATCTTGTGCGTTTGAAACTTGAAAAATTTACCCTTGAAGTGCTCCTTTATTAAAAATCTATTAAATTATTTTAAGGGTAACACTTTATTCTGATAGTCAACTTTAGACATTTTACAAACACTAGGTAACATTTCAACTAACCAGCAGTCATTAGATTATTAGTAGACTGTCTGTGAAATATCTTGTATTCTGACCCAGAACCGGTTCACACCAGACACTTACATCTGGCTCACATACCACATGGAATGATAACCATGAAATTACAGATATACCAGAAATTACTATAGGAAATTATTATAGGTCATTTCGGGTATATCTGTAATTTCATGGTTATCATTTCATGTGGTATGTGGGCTGGATGTAAGTGTCAGGTTTGGCTGAATCTGGGCCAGAATAAAAGCAAATTGTGGCCCTGGAAAGTGTCAGTTCTGGTTCATTTGGTTGAATTCTGGCTGATATGTGGTATTGCTATGGCTTTTATGTGGCTCAGATCTGGCAAACAGGAGTGGACCGCCCAAGTGCCATCATTCCATGCGGTATGTGGGTCGGATGTAACCGTCTGGTGTGGGCCGGATATGAACCTGGATCAACATTACTGCCTGAATATATCGATTAATCACAATCCCTGCCTCTAAAGCTAACACTACCTAAAATCAGTGGGAAATGATAGCTGGGTAACAACACCTAACCCTGATCATAAGCCTAAAACAGAAAAATGATCCCTCAAATCTGATTGGTTGATTGGAATGTTGTTCCAGCATCAACAAGAATGTTGATCCAGGAACATCTTGTACTTGGTGAAATCACACCAATGTGTGTCTGAAACCCTGCTGAATAAACTGGTTAGGTAGGTTTTGAAGCTGGGATGCTGGTTTAAGCTGGTCCTTTTGCTGGTTTATGCACGTGACCAGCATAAACCAGCAAAGGACCATCATGAAACAGCTTAAACCAGACTGCTGTGATTGAAGTCAAAAACGTGTAAATACTCAGTGGTTGAGAGCTACTATACAAATGACTAATTACCTTGAGACTATTTACCGAGGCTCAGGAGTAAGTCTTATCATTGGTGGAATCCACAACCAAACGAGAACATCTCTGCTTGAAGACGGCCAAACCTCTGGAGCAGCCTCCAAAGCAAACAAAGCTCTGTTTCTGTTGTGCTTGAACAAGCCTGTACCGGTGTTGGTGCAGCACTGAGCATGTGTGATTTCTTTAGAGGGGGAGGAGAGAGGCAGACATTGTTAGCACCTGAGTCCTCCAGGGAGCGGTTGAAACCTTAGGCTTTCGAGAAGGCAGGCCCAATTTCCAGACAAGAGTCATGGCCTAACAGGGCCTGAAGGTGTCCAATGTGCTTCACTGAAGTCAAAGCGAATAACAGCAATGCCTTTAGAGAGAGAAAGCACAAATTCACCATCACAGGAGGTTCAAATGGTGGAGCCGTGAGCGTGTTTAGCACTACAAGCACTACAAGTGTAGAACCGGATGTTTGGGTCAATGCTACCAGAAGAGCATCAGTCAGTGAAAAGTCACTCGACACATTCAGTAAATGTTTGGTGGAGCCAGGAACAAGGAGTTTTGGTGAGCAGTGCCCTCGAAGGCGAATCTCGAGAATGGCTTACCATAAGGGGTTTTCTCCACATGGATGTGAGCAGGTTTCAGGTTGATTGATGTAAAGCAGACATGAGACACACTTCAACAGCGATTTAACCATCTCGGGCCAAGAATAAGCCATAGCGCTGCATTTTTTAGTGATGAGAAAATACCAGCTGTAGAAGCCTGTCAGCTTCCTAACCTCTAAACATAATGCTGGTGGGTCCTGCATTGCTACGGAAGAGGACAGAAAACAATGGCATTGAAACCAATTGTGTTTAGCAGCAAACTGGAAATTACCAGACGTGTGCCACAATGCCACTCAGGCTTGTATTCCATGCACACACGTTGGTACAGTATTTGGGGGCTTATGGGGACTCACTATAGGAATTATGTTTTTTTACTGTATAAACTGTATGAGCTATATCTCTACACTTAACAATACCCCTTACACGAAACTACAGGCATTTGTAGATTTAAAAAAAAAAACACCATTTAGTATGTTTTGAATAATGGGGACATTGGCAGTGTCATCATAAACCACTTTTAAATTGTAACCCCTGTCATACCCATGCCATTGAACTAATTTGTGTCCCTGTAAACCACAAATGCCAAAAAACACACAGACAGACAGACACAAACTTGTAGTGTGTCCATGTTTTCTGGGGTCTCTCTCTTCATAGGTGTAATGGTGTTTCTACTGTACAGACTGTATGTGGT
>JAUMHR010000069.1:1301324-1319261 GCA_032361145.1 Enteromius fasciolatus
ATCTATCTATCTATCTATCTATCTATCTATCTATCTGTCTATCTATCTGTCTGTCTATCTACTGAAAACATGATGAACTCTCTCATTGTGTGATAGCTATAAACGTACAATTTAAAATGTCATTAGCGTGAGCGGCGTCACAGCCTGTCAAAAAGTCAATACTCAGTTCTTTATGTCTGTACAAACATGGAGTAATTATCCCTTTATTAGGGAGCAGAGCAGCTCGCCAATAACGAACTTCGAGAACGAGGCATTCATTACTGTCAGCCACACCTGACTCTGGGCTTATTAAAAACATTAATAATGGAAAATAAAACCTAATTAGTAAACAAATGCAATCACTCACAGGTGTGTCAGAGAAAATACGCACTCGTGACTTTGATTTTTCACTTAGCTGGTATCTCTCTCTCTATTTTTAACATGCGGGCAGACACACAAATTTCACGCGGGTGCACTCACATGTAACGGCATGGGAGCAATAAAGACTATTTTCTTTCATCTAATGAAAATCAAAAGAGGAAGAGAAGGAAATTAAATAAGAAGTGTTTGTATTTGTAGGGACACACACCAAAAAAAAAAAAAAAAAAAGTAGGAAGAGGAAAAAACACTCCCCCTCTTCATTTCCCTCTCTCATCATTAGCTATAACACTCTCTCCATCACTGCTCGCCCCTCAGCGACCAAACATTCAATTAACGTCTAATGAGGCTTAATGCATGGTAAATACATGCACCCGCTAAAGGCAAACAAGCGCTCCTGATAGGAGCGGACAAAAGAGAGACAGCCATAACCGCCGCCATGAATAAATGAAGAGAAGGTCATATCGCTATCGCCAGGGTCGAACCTGTTTTTAAACGCTATTGAGGCACCGGGGTCACTTCTGCTTGACCTACGCTGTTTTATTAATAGCAGTGTGCGGAGAACACGGCACTCTGGCCTCCCGGCTGACGACTGTTTGCAATCGGGGATCAATATCACAGGTGTTTATCTGGCATCTTGGTCAATCAGGTCCCACAAGAACAAGAATCGTTTGGCTGTCTTGAGATTTTCAAGAATCTCAGAGTGTAAATGTGTAGCTTTTAGACCCACTCCAGTTGCTTTCAGACCTCAAACACACTGTCAGCATACTCAAAACTCAGTCATCCACTTTATTAGACAATATCTAATAAATACCTGACGGATGAACGCTGCCGCTGACCAATTTAGTATTCCAGAGAGCCGTTTAATGAGAGCCGTTAAGAGGCCGTTTGATTAAACACAATAAGCATCTTAAAAAGTTCAGGTCAGGGTGTTCTTCTGAATCAAGAGAAGGTAAGCAAGCAATTACTGTAATGTTCATGATATCTGTAAAGAAACAGACAAAGAAAAATGGGGATGGGGGGTGCGCAATGAGTTTTATCCTACCTTCCATGTCCCCCAAAAACTAACCACACACACACACAGACACCCAAAGCACTTCACATAAGATTTATTACAGCCGAGCAGAAATATTATCTTCTGAAGGTGCCATTCATCAACCTCACTTTGAAAGCCACTGAATTATATGATGGAATTATGCAGATCAGGGATGTCTGAGGGAGGATTCCATTTGGTAACCTTGGCAACCTCAGGTGCTCGTACCCCATCCCTGAATACAGCCCTGCACATCAATTAATGACCATACTTTGGAGAGCAGCGGGGGTTTAAAAAAAAATCGCTCACTAATTGGTGTGTAATTGTTAATGCAATATTGAAATTAAGGCATTTTTTAATTAAGTGCCCCTCTCTCTCCTCCTCTTTCCAATAGAAAATGAGAAAATAAACCTTTTGTGTGTTTCTGAGCCTTATTTGACCATAAAAAAAAATCCAAGTGTCTTAAATTAGAAAAGTTATTGCTCCAGTGACAGCTTTTGTACTTTTTTCTGAGTTATGATGAATTCCTTTAGAATTTATAGACATATATAAGTTAGGGTTGGGCGATGTCGACCAATTTGGCATCGTACGATGTCTAATGTGAAACATCGCGATGGACTATGTTATCGTCGTCGCCATAGTTGTAACTAAAACACCAAGCCCCGCCCCACGACTGACAAAACAGCGTTTGCACGAGCAGGTGAGACTGAGAGAGGATTGAGCGCAGGAGTGATCGCGCGCGGATGACACATCAAGCGCACACGAGGGTTTGATATGAGCTCGCGGCCCCGTTTCTTCCCATGTATGTCTGTTTTCTCTCGCGGAAATGATTTACCGCGCTCGCCAGCATCAGTAGTGCGCTCGCTTATTAATGGCATAGATTTGCCGCCATAGATTAAGTGTGTTTTCCGCGAGCTGGTTGCTGATGCTGCGGCGGGGCGGAGAATCGCGATGTCTATCGGCCATCGGCCACCCAACCCTAATATAAGTGATGTTAAGCAATTAATCGTGATTAATCACATCCAAAATAAATGATTTTGTTTACATATATGTGTATACTGTGTATATTTATTATGTATAAATACACATACATGCAGGTATATGTTTAAGAAATCATGTTTATATGTTTAAAATATTTATATTTAATATCAATAGTATGAATATAAATATTTCCACAGAAATGCACTGAAATATCTTGTTCAAAATATAAACTGAGTGTGTGTGTGTTTATAAATGAATAATAAATATACACATTACACACATTATGTCAACTTGATTAATCGTTTCACAGCACTAAATATATAAATATTTGAATTCTGAAGTCATTTATTAAACCTCACACTGCTAGAACAAAAGGTACAAAAGCTGTCACTGTGGGGCAATACCTTTTAATCCTTGATAAATCTTGAATAATCGCAATTGACAGCACCTACAATATATACCAGACAATATATATTGTCAAACTTTAGTTTAAGGTCCAATTATTGCAATTAACAAACCATTAATTACAACTTTTGCCTCAATAAACTCCGAATTTGCTGCATGTTAATAGTTAGTAAGATAATTGTTAAGTTGGTCATGAGTGCTAAAAAACAACCAATATGTTAACCACAGGCATGCTTGTAAGAACTGGTCCGTATACTAAAGTGTTACCATACATATACAACTAACACTTTACAAAAATACAACAATGTCCTTGTTACTAAAAGCGCTGAAGTGAACCACCTTTAAATGTGCATTAGTTTGACTGAAAGTCTTTCTGTCGAGGGGAGCAGGGATAGCAGAGTGCTTAATCGAACATAATTACTGTACAACACCGAACACATCCTAAACAGGCATTTTTGCTTGACTGAATTTGCGTCTTGAATTCGAGCAGCAGCTAATGCAATTAGAATGCAAGCGTGCCTTCTTGAAAAGTGTAGCCCATTGTAATTAAGACACACTCATACCTATTTGTAGCTTGTGTCCTGATATTATGCAAATTGCATGCAAATCATCCCAAATTATCTCGTGTTAGCTGTACCAGAGGTGGTCTACGGAGAGACTTCTCGTCGTATTGTAACAGAGGAAAATTTCGCTCCGTTTTACCTCCACGCACCCACATATGTGCAAAACATACAGAACATAAACGATTAGCGACTCAGAAGCGCGCAGAGTTTATTACCACCCTCCAAAGTTTTTTCTTCCTCGTGCTTAAGCGCCGCGCATTAATTGCACCTGAACGCTGCCGCATGCTTCAATGAGAAATAAATTGCTTTTAATTTGCGATTTCCTTTCTGCTGCTGCCGGCGTCACTTAATTTCATTAGCTCTGAACCTGTTGATCGCCTTCAAAGCATCCGCCGCTCTCCAAAATAAAAAGACGCGGCTCTTTTTATTTATTCATTCATTTATTTATTTCTATATCTTTGCCCCTCCTCTCCCACTCTTCAATTAACAGAATCGTTCCCTTTCAACTAAAATGAATGTTATTGAAACCAATTAGCATAGACTGGAAAATCTCTCATTAATGAGAGCAGTGTGAGTGAGTAAACAGAAATGTAAAGATGAAATTAGAGGAGAGCCTCTTCTTGTTGGCCCAGAATAATTACACGCTTAGTCGCCTAATTGTCTGGTGAAAAGCGCCGTGGCGATAGTAACAGATTGCCGTGTTCATTAGGCTGCAATGGGCCACCTGCTGCTGGGGCCAGAGCGCCCCCGCTCCCCGTACACGTGTTTATCCCAGGGGGGAGGGATTCTTGGACCCGACACTCGCTGTGAAAAGCAAATGAGCCTGCCAATATGCCACAGTGATAATGAGTCTTATGTGTTTGCTTTAAAACGGTCCAGTAATCCCTGTTTTCTCAGATGTTTCAGGGGCCTTTTGGTCTTACCCCTGAATATTTCATTTAATTGTTTAGGCTGAATAGTACAGAAGCTGCACGGGTTCTGCTGTACTGATATCTGTTTGTCTGTCTGTCTGTGGAAAAAAAAGGGGGTGCTGCCGTTTGCGTTTCTAATGAAATATTCAATTATAGCGCTGCATGCTTACAAACACCAGGAACCTGAGTGGGATGCTAACACCGGTCAATTGCTTTGGATGTTTGGTGAGAATTCAACGACACAAGCACAATTCGGTTTGTATTTGTATGTACTTTGCTGAGATTCAGACAAACCGAAAGAAAATTTATTCACTGAATTTACTGCATTTTTTAATGTAAGCGGTTGCAATCAGTTTACGTTATGGTTAAATTTAGCTGACTAACATTCAGCATTACATTTACACTGAGTCGTTTAGCACACGCTTTTATATAAAGTGACCTACAAAATCAACCAAAGAGCAATGATATGCAAGTGCTGTCACGGTTAAACAATGTTATTATTCAGTTAAGATGATAGAACAGAAAAAGAATTGAACAAGCTATCAAAAATTCATTTAATGCCACTAAAATAAATTGTTTGCAACCACTTCAACACAAATCATGTACCTTTTTTCTGCGCAGTAATGAACGGATAGGGATGTTTGATGGTGTTAGGCCTACATGTATAACATCAACAGAACATTTGTTCAACGTTATCTGCTCTTTAGTAATATTTGTACATTTTAACACAACATCATTATTTATACTACATTTAAGAGCTTTTCCCTGAAATGACATTCTTCTTACATTATTTTAAATGTTTCAGAACGTTCAGAGAACAATGAAAAGTAACGTTTCCATGATGTTTGTAAAATGATAAAATGGAATGTTTCCTTAAATTTAACATTTAAAAAATATAGAACATAAAAACGAGACATTTTAAACAGAAAACAAATGTAAGCAAAACATTGCTAGAAGTTTTTGCTTAAAAGGGTAGCTCTGTCTTCGCTCGCTCACCCTGAAAGTTCGTCCAGACTTATAATACTCTGTATCTGGCAGATCAAAAAAAAGAAAATATTTTGAAGAATGTTGGATCTTAGGTGTCTTATAGAGTATAAGGGGTTAATACTGTGTAAGTCAATGGGGACCAGCCGCTGTCTTGTTACCCACATTCTTTAAAACATCTTTATTTGTGTTCAGCAGCAGAAAGAAATTCATAAGGGTTTAGAACAACTTGAGGAGATGAGTAAATGATGACTGAATTGTCCTGTCCATTTGTTCAGTAGAAAACTGAAGGACACTTCAGAAGTGAGTGATCAGGACCTTCAAATGCATCCTATAATATCATATTTGGCATATAGGTGAGATCTGAAAATGAACTCTTCGTATTGACACAACACTGTAAATATATGACAAGTGGATTAGTTGATTGGGAAGAAGAAGTAGGTAGCTGGCATGCCCATGCACTTTATTGTCATTTGATATGCGTAAGGTTAAATATAGGTTGAGGTGCTATGATATTAATTCATTTTACACTTTTCACTATTTTTGATCACTCTTTCAGCTTTTAGCAATTATTCCACATACGGCAGCATGCCATGAATCATTAATGATAATTATTAGTGTTTTTTTTTACTGTTTAGACTTGTTTTATCTTGAAATTTGAAACATCAATGCTTGACTTCCACTGTCACTGTAACATAAAATGTTGTGTAGTATTTATTAAGTTGTTGTAAATGAATGTACACAGAAAATCTAAAACATGGAGCACAGGTGAAAGCAATGTGGAAAATATTATTAAATGTGAATTAAATGAAACATATTTAAATAGGTGTACACAGAACACAATGCCTCAAAGCATTAAAAACCTGTAATATGATAAAAAAGAGTTTGTTTGCTGCTCACATGGATCATAATAAAGTATTTTGTGAGGCTGGATACACAGAAAACACATTAGAGGTACTCTGGTTCCATTTAAAATAATAGAATAGCTGCATTCTCGTAAAGAAAACATCTCCAAAGTTAAATGCATTCTCCATCTCTTTGTTGTTTCCAAAGAAATTATGTCTCCTGGGGTTTAAGTTCTTAATTGATTAACCTTGTGTAGAATTAGACGGCCATCAAGCATGTTGGTCAGGACAGGAGGGATGCATGTTCTTGTATGAATAGAGTAATTTTCAGGGAGGCACAACAGGAGTCGATCGCCCGCTGATGAGTGTCAATACATTGTTTTAGGACTTTGGCTGGATGAGGCCGGCCTTTTGGGGATTGTACAGGAAGGCCTTCTATCAGTATAGATTATCAATGACCAGACACATTCCTGACCAGCAAGGCTATAATTACCACCTCATCTGGTGGTTTAGTAATCTAATAAAGCGTGTCTAATAAAGGAATCCAATGATTCATCAATGGCTCTGGAGACAAACGTGAAAGTCTTGCAAGACAGACTGAGAAAGAGAGAGATGTCTCCTAATTCAGTCTGACCCATTTACAGTCTGCAGGACAAAACAGCTGTTTTATTTCATCTTGTTCTGACAGTCTGGATCAGTAACAGAGTGGATTTTAATATTTTATCATTTTGAGAGCAAGGGACAGAAGCTGAAGCACGTATATAATGGTTTGTTCTCACTTTCTTTAAGCACTTGTTTATGCAGTGCTCTTTCTTCTCCTTCATCCTGTTGAAGGTGTCCGTCTTTCTTCATGTATTTTACTCTGAGTTAGTTCTCAGGAAGTCTCAGAGATGGCTGGAATTGCACATGAATAATCTGACTTGATCAAATCAAGGTTTTAAACAATTTCAGCAGTCATGAGAGAAGACAAGCATTCAAAAGTTTGTGCAACACAAAATTAGCATTAATTCAGCTGTACATATCTGATTTCAGATTTTCTTATTGTAGTTAATAAAGTTAACTTATACTAACTTATAATAATAATTAAATGCAAATAGTAAAATACTCATAGGACATGGCTAAAATAGGTAGTGGGTTAATTAAATGTGTTCTCCTTAAAAAGAAATACAGAAAGTAAATTTCTAGGTAAGTATTTATTCAGAGATGTAACTTTTATTTTTAGATGTAAAGATATCATAGTATATCATAGTTTAAAACAATATAAACAATGTTCTTATGTATTCTTTTCAAAGTGGTCACACCTGTGTGTGTGTGTATATATATATATATATATATATGACCACATTGAATATATATTTGTTTATTTATTTATTTATTACTGATTTATCAAAGAGGGTAATGTTTAGGTTTAAAAACATTTAAAGGTCTAAAGTTGTAACCTGCATCTTTTATGAAAAAGAGCTATTTCTACATTATACTTCAATCTAGTTTTGTTGGTTAAAATTAAACGAACGTATATAGTTAGCAAATATTTGCCTTAGTGTTGTCAAATAATTAATCACATCCAAAATAAACGTTTTTGTTTACATAATAGGTCCCGCTATGTTTTGTCCCTAATACCTGTGTACTTACACAGTAACTAGATTAGTATGTAACCGCAGTGTAAGTACACATTAGTATCTACAGCTCTAATGTGTGTGTAACTACAGTACACACATGTAACAAACCACTAAATGGTATGTGCAAGTACAAATGTGTAACAGGACATTGGTAACAACTTCACTAAGTACTCGTGTAACAGGAATTATATAACATTTGTATCAACCGTACATATTAGAGTAAATGGGACAATTTGATCCAGGAGTGGAGATGGGTAGGTTTAGGGGTATGTAAAGTGGGTGGAGTAGGTGGTGCACCTCTGTAATACCAGTGTACTTACACAGTAACTCCTCAGGAACTGTCCACTTCATATAAAGTGTAACATTCTGGACACCAACCACAATTTACATGTAAAGCCTACCTTGCCGTGTAACATCGGAGTAATTACATGCTAAATTGATAGGAATTGTTTATTTAATTTAAAGTGTAACACTTTGTGTAACACAAAAAAATGCTGTTAGTCCTGTTACACATTTGTATTTACAGTACACATACCATTTAGTGGGTTGTTCCATGTGTGTAGTTACACAAATATTACAGCTATAGATATTAATGTGTACTTGACACTTAATATAAAGTGGGTGCAAAATATGTTATATTTGTATATTCATATAAACTATATAAATAGATGTAAATACATCTATTTTCTAAAATCTTTTATTTTGGATGTGATTAATCATTCGACAGCACGTATGTGTATTTAAGTGCAGCATGCTAAGTGATCTGTAATTGTTTAGAGCACATGAATGCGTAACACACTGACAGTAATGCATGAGTACAGAGGTTGTTTGGGTTCCAGACTATGTCTGTGTTTTATCTGCTCTTCCTGTGGCACGAGTGAATAAAGTGCGAACACATGCGCACACACCCGGCATGCAAACGCACCGATACACACGCACCCTACTCAATTAGGGCTCTGGGCGCAGCCTACACCCTGCTGTCACTCATCTGCTTCCCTTTGGAAATGACATGGTCCTGCCAGCGTGGCATGATGGGAAATGACCTGTCATCGGCCTGATAGGCCTCAGCAGTGGGCTAATCAGATACAGGCGGTAGTGCCGCAGGAACAGAGCTTGGCTGCACCGAGAGTCCATTTGTTGGCCTGTTTCCTCCAGAGCGGGTCCATAGTTTCGACTGACCAGACAAGACAAATATTTAGCCCCAGGAGGGAAATGTGTATTTCCTGCCACTGTGAGTACAGAACAATAAATCTCCCTCTCTCTCTCTCTGAGTGTGAATGGACCCAAGGTACTGCTTTGGGTTTCTCAGAATAGCAACAATTATCACACTTCCCTTTATTATGCGCTCGCTCTCATTGTCTTAAGAAATTTAGCAGCATGCTTGAGTTCAAACCGGAAAGGCTTAACTAATAGTTTGTCTGAGCGAAGCATGCATGGGTGAAGCACGAGATGGAGGAACGAAAGGTCACTCAAATGGTGTGTTTGCTTATGAAGTATATCTCTATAATATGAGTCTTTGTCTCTGTAATGGCCATTTGGCAGTCGAACAAAAAAAAAAGTACTTTCTATTTACCTTCTTGTAAGACGTCAAAAAATTAAACCAACATGGTCTCACGACCAGTTTGTATGAGGTCTCAAATTTGTGCTAATTTGTACTAATTCGTATGACCTCACTCGTACGAATTTTGTACAAATTGTCTAAAACCCTGTGACGGGTAGGTTTAGGGGTGGGGTTAGGTTTGGGTCATTTTTACAAGTTTATACGAATTGGCAACTTGTAAAATACGAAAATTAAAATTTGTACAATTTAGTCACCTCGTAAAATATGTACAAATTGGCATGAGATCAGGTTGAATATACGAGTAGTTGACAGATCAACTTGTCTTATGTGTGACAGAAAAAAAAAACCTCACTCTCATGCCATTTGAAACAAAGATACATTTTTCTCATGTTATTTGTGTGTTAAGTTATATATATATATATAGTTTTTGTCCAAAATGTATCTTTTAAATATGTTAAATATGTGTTGCAAACAGTGAAGCTCAATGAAATATACATTTGAAAAATAAAGTAGAAAAAAGAGAATATATTTTGTTTCAACCTTCATTAAACAAAATGTGTTTCAGTGGCAAGAAAATGCATTTCCAGTCTTATAGTACCCTATTAAGGCTTAATACAACATGGATGGCATACTAGATTTGTAATGATTTAATAATGTTTATTATTTTATATATATTGGAATATTGCATTTTTAAATGGTTCCTAAAAATGTTTCTTCTGATGTGATGTCTGAATGGATTTTCTTTTGCAATATTATACAAAAATGGTTAATTTTATATTTGTATAAAATATATTTATCAAATATAATTATATATATATATAATTATTTAAAGAAATGGCCAAACATATATTGGTGGAAAATATATGTGTATAAATATATTTTGAAACACAATTTGGCATATACTGTGTGTCTTTTGTTTGTTTTTTGGTATATTGTTACAAATTTTACAAATACATTAAATGTTTTTTATGGGATTTATATATATAATATAAAACAATATTTAGATAATCAATAGCAACACTTTTAAGTACAAGTCAAAAATGACCCAAAATGAGACGTCTTCTGTTCTGTAGCCTACTTCTTATAACCTTATTTTTTGTTGTTTTAGTCTACATTTAGAAGTTATTTTACTCAAACTGACAAAAATATATGATGAAATACTAAATATTTTCATTTAAAAAATCTGAAATAATGAGTAAAGAAACTCCAGCTGACATCTCTGGGGATCATCACAACCTCATTCAGCTCTGTTACAGCATCAACTCTTCTTTTAGGTTCAATGTTTGTCTCTTTTGGTTTTTGTTGTGTATTCTTCAGTGCAGAGTTATTAATTTGGACAATTTCAAAGTCTGACCTTTTTGGTATTAGAACTGCAATACTAACATCTGTGCCTGTCACTGTCTGGACTTCAGTCTCGGTGGTTTTCTGGGTTAAAGAGCTGCGCTGACTCGCTATTATCATCTTTATTTACACCTGCGATTGTTTGCTTCCCAGGCAATTTAACAGCTATTCGAGAGCAACACATAATCAATACCTCAAGAAATCAAAACAAGGGTTTGTAAATAGAGCGAATCGGCCCTGAATAATAGCCTTTTCCATGAGAATCAGCACATTGATTGGAATACCAATACCTCTCAGCATTGGCATGCTATCTGAATTAATCCTGCCTTGATGTGGCCTGGCAATAAATGACAGGAATTAATGTTGTTTTGATGTGACTGAGTGGGGGTGAAAAGAGAGAGAGGGATGATTCTGACACATTACAACAGCCCATTAAGACCTAGACCCTGTTTCATTTACAGAAGCTTGACACTTCACCAAAACAAATGCTATTCTTCCAATAACAAATAAAGCACAGCAATAATAACAGCGAGTGGAGAGCGACTTCTCAGTATCCCAATGAGAACAGATATGCTAGTCTGCTCACATTATAAAAAAACCCTTATAAAACTCTCTTTACACTTTAAGACTGGGTTAAATTCATCACCCAGCCGTGGAGCGGAGAATATATTGCTTTGAATTTCCATACATTTTGGTTGAAAATTTTATATTTCTCCTTTCATTGGCGTGTGTGAGCGAGAGAGAACTTTTTTTTATTCCATGATCCTCAAATGAAATCGCCCCATTTGGGCCGGTGATGGATAGGACGCACGCGCTCACTGATGGAGATGTCATTAGAAGCAACAAAAGCGCCCTGTCAGGTGCCATCACACGCTGACAAATGCCCCGTAATCTCTGGAGATTGCCAATATTACATTTGGCTCTTTACTCCAGTTTTCTCTAGGGCTTTCTCTGCGGTCTGCTTAGCTATATGTCAGAGGTACGCAGGCTCATAATGGCGTTCGACTTACCTGTGCATCATGGGATAATGAAAAGATTTACATAAAAAGCACGAAATGAAGAAAGCGCGTGATCGGGACGAACAGCATTTGCATGATCGCATTAGCTGAGCACAGATCGAAATCAGCCACCTCCTCTGAAAAAGACACGGACACAGATCCACACAGACACCTTCTCTCCATCAGTAATAGCCAGACAGTATGTGTTGGCAGTAATTGTTTCATTGCAAAGTGCTTAACCTTCCATTAGCGGGGCAGCTGATCTGCACGGCAGGGCCGGGGAACTTGATTTACAGAGCGGAGAGATTTAGCATCCACACACACAGAAGCTCCTCTATTGACCCACAGAGAATGGAGCCAGCTGTTACTGTACCGTTTCTCCTATATCAATCCATGCACTTAACGCCACAATGCTTCTGCGACACACGTGTGGCAGTGGACGCCATCAGCATTTCAGTAGTCAGTGCTGGGCAGATCTGGATTATGCCATCACAAAGTATTGTGACTAGAATATATCGCAGATCACAGGTTATAGTTACTTGATTATATATTATTCACACAAAGGCAGTAAATTATTCAGAATGTATTGATTCTCCATTATTCTTCTTTTTTCTCTTGTACATTTTTATCACTGCTTTTATCACAAGTTAATATTTTAATAATTTATCAACACATTTGCATGTTCTCAGTTCTCTGATATCAGTTAATGATCATCACAAGTTTATATTTAGACACGCATTTAGACATTACTGCGAAGGTAAACTAAGAAATGTTTCTATTATTCAATAATATCAATTATTCAAATATCAACTCATTTAATTTGATTGTTTTGATTTACAAATAATTTAATAATTTTAAGTCTGAATTCTTAATAACTTCATTTAACTTTTCATATCACAAACCCTCTGCAGTTCTATCATCAAGACCAGTTTTGGGAAAACCTGGCGTAATGTAATGTTTAACGCACTTCATGATGTTGATAACAGTGAACGAAATGTGTTTTCTTTATTCAATATAGTATACAATAAACCTATTCACGTAATCTAAAAGTAATCTAAAACTAGGCCGAATAAATTCCCTAATAGACTACATTACTTACTACAGTATCATTTTCATAATGTAATTAATAACCAGTGACTGACTCCCCAGCACTGCTGGTAATGTACATACACCATTATTTTATTTCACACACACATTTTGGCCATCTGTATATTAGAGTGGTGTGTATTGATTGGGTTGTAATAAGCGAGCACTGATTTGTGAAGAGGCAGAGGTCCTAGCTGGATTTTAGTGTTAGGGGTGGTGGAAGATCAAACACAGGGTGAAAGCATCAGCATCTGTTGTGTTCTATAACATCTATAACATTCCAGTCAGACAGATGTGTATGAAGGTGTGTGGGTGTGTTTGAAAGCTAGTGACTATAAAATAACAATAATACAGAAAACCCGACAACCTTTGTGTTCACCCAACTGTTCTGGTTTCCTACATATGCCCTTGTTTGTTTGTTTTGTTTTGTTTTTGGATAGTTAAGTGTTTATTCTTTTTTGTGTGAATGCTTGTTCAAATGTGCAAACTTAAATTAGAGCAGTACGAGTGATATAATTGCTGTGATAGGACATTTTTAAACTGGTGCAGCCTGTTCATTCATTCACTACACATGCAGAACAAGGTGCTGTACAATAAACATACAATTCATATAAGTGAGTACAATATGATATGAAAGAAAATGACCAAACAAGGATATTGACATAGATCAACTGCTTAAAGGCTAATGAAAAGAGTTTTTTTTTTTTTTAATGCAAACTTCAAAAAAGCTAATAGATGTGACCACTCTAATTTCATGTGGCAGGTCTCGGACCAAGGTCTAGTCTCCTTTATACTTAAAATGAGTATAAATGAGCAATAGTAAGAATCAGTTTATTAAAGACCTAGATGTCACATATGGAGGAGTCATTACATGTACTGCTTTAAAAACATACAGCAGGAACTTAGGACCTGCTCTAGATCTTTGGTTCACAGAACTGATTTTAATCAAGCAAGACATCTGATCTGAAGAAAAAAAAAACAAAAACACACAGAACCAAAATGCTTGTCAAATCTCAGTTCTGGGTAAAAAAACAACCCCCAGTTTAGATTATCCTCTGGGAGGTGCAAAAATTATAATCTCTGTCTCTGTCCCAGGGCCATCCATCTCTTCTTCTCTCGTGTTCTCAATGTGTTCTCAGCATAAAAATATTAGGGCATGCCTTTAAAAAAAACTAAATCGAACCCAGGGGCAGTACATGCACGAAAACAAAATCGGCCCGATAACAGAACCCTGAGGAACCCCACAGGTAATAAGTTCTCATAGTAAAAAAAAAGTCACCAAACTTCATTGAAAAATACTTTTTCTTAGGATGAGATAAATAAGTGCTTTTTTGTATGTGAACATTTATGATGCAGTAGTTGTGCGAGAATTCATTGATGCAGTGCTGTATAAGAGACAAATATTGCAATACACGAGTATGTATCAAACCATGATTTCCCATAGACTGTCACTTAAAGCCAGTGTCCAGATGGGTCTCCAACCTGCCCTCTACAAACACCCAGACCGCTTCATGCTCGCGCTCACAAACATACACCGCGTAACGTCAGGATTCTGCATAACGCTCAGAAAACTTTTCAATATTTAATTTGCAGAGTATTTTCTTTTATTCCTTCTGTCTCTCCCCTCCCCCTTCTCTCTCTCTCGGTTTCACCAGCAGCAGGTGAGTGGGAGACGCCTTGGGGATATGGATGAGCCCAGTTCACACAAGCGTCTCATTAGCGAGCACTGAATTACACTCCAGACACGTCTTTATGTAGACTAATCATATTACAGCAACCAGGGGAGAGAGAGAGAGTGAGAGCGAGAGGAAGAGAGAGGAATGACGGTGACGGGGCAGAGGTAGAGTGGGAGGGGGGGGCTGCTTAACCTTTCTTGCAATCTGATTTGCCCGGGAGAACTCAATGTAATCGAGAAGCAACGTCGTGACATGGCTCTGTCTATCTCTCCATCTCTTTACACACGACTCCCTCCACTTCTCCTTCCTCTCCCACTGCACAATTCCCGCATCCCTCGGGGACCCTTGCTGTCTCTCTCTCTGCATTGTGAATTCAGCCGGGCTGAATATAATCGCTGGTGTGGCGCTCGCCTCTGACCACTGCGCACAGTCATTAACCTTGACTGCCATAATTGAATTCAAGGTTGATTGCATGTGACCCCTCCTTGGCTCGGGTCCTTAATGTACATATTCATTACAGGACACGGGCTCTAAACGAAAGGCACAGGGAAAGCTGTAACAATCTCATGGCACGTGCCGGCTCGGGTCGGGGGGGAGGGGGCGTTTGTGGCAGCAAGGGGGCACTAATTGCATGTTGGAGAGGAGGATTGGATTATGAAAAGAGTGCACCGATGAATACAGATCTTCGTGACACTGTCAAATTAAGGTCGTCCGTGTAGCGCGGCTGAACGCAGCAGCAACACAAGAGGAGAGAGCTGTGTGTGTGTGACGGAGGAAAGATAGAGGTGAAAACAAACAGCACCTGAGAGCGAGGCATCTTTACTCAGACCAGTTTAAGCAGCTTGATGCAGCTCTGATCTGCCTTGGAATCATGTCTACTGTTGCAATTGCATGATCCGTCACACTAGACCAGAGATGCTCAAACCAGCGTCTGTGGGCCAAAATTGCCCCATGATGACATCTGATTTGCTCTTTGATATTAATTTCTTATTTACATTTATCTTTGAGCAGTTTTATTTGTACAATTATTGCTATTTTTGTTTAATTATAAAATAATACAAAAAAATTTGAATGCATATTAATATAATGTAGTTGGATACAATGCAACATTTACTTTTGGTCTACAGTTTCATTCATTGATGTCCATTCATGCTAATGCAGGAAACCAGAAATGCAAGCCTGTGTGAAGAATTTTTGCATTCTGTTGTGTGTGAAAGTTTAATCAGCTCTACTCTGTGAACTTGTATGACGAGACTGGTTCATGGGCTTAAATCATAAAAAATGTATATATTTCAGGCAGGGTCATTGTAAGGAGGCTAAAAATAAAGCCATTAACCAAAATACATACTTGAAATACAATGCATTTTAAATTAAATTAAACATTGAATATTCCATTTCAATTTAGTTTAACTTGATGTAGTAAAATAACAAAAAACTGAAATAAAATTGAATAAAAACGGTATAGACATTTTCCATTTTAATGTCTACGAGTGTTTTACTTGCATTTTGTGTCTTGCACTTCATTGTGTTGTCTTTTGGGGTTAATGTAAATGTCCAACACAGTCTCGACCAGTTCGTACGTATTTTCTGAAGTGGCAAATTTGTGCTAATTCGAAACAAATTCGTACAACCTCACCCGTATGATTTTGTATGATTTGTCTAAACTCCAGTGACCGGTAGGTTAAGGCAGGTTAGGTGTCATTCATTCTAATTCATACGAATTGTCAACTCATAAAATAAATATAATTTAGCAAAAATCGTATGAATTTGTACAAATTAGCCACCTCGAAAAATATGTACAAATTGCTGTGAGATCGGGCTCAAATGTCTATAAAATTACTGGATAATATCCTGGCAGAAATTTACACACATGCACAAACACACAAAACATATTTAAAACATGTAAAACACATCTTTTTAAAAATCCTAATAAAAATGACAACGACACAACTAAGTTAATATTACTTTAAGTACATTTTTACTTTAACTAATTAAAACAGAAACAATACAAATAAAAACTAATTTTAAAATCTACCAGGACATTATCCAGCAGTTTTACAGACATCTCCATTAATCCGTTAACCCTAAAATACAACACAATTGCAAAATTTTAAATACTGGTATAAACACCTTAAAAATCATTGCAGAAATCTGTTCCTATTAATACAGTATAGTGTGATTTTAAGTTCTGTGATTTCTTTTTTTTTTTTTTTGCATTCACTGCATCAATAAAAGTAGTTTAGCATGATACCAAATTATGCAAGTTTTAATCATTATTAAAATGAGCAAAATGAAAATCATATTATTATAAGGACATGAAAACATTCTAGAAGTATTAATGAAATACTGCCTAATGTGCTGTCTTTGCCATGATAGAGTACGCGTATTTTATAATTTCATTATGTTTAATTAAATGTATCATTTCTTTAATTTGTAAAGGTATAGCAAAAGCAAGGCAAAGAATGAAACATGGAGAGGGACTGGAACAAATGTCAGATGGAGAAGAAACACATTCCACTGCTCGTGCACACACACACACACACACACTCACATCTCGTCTCTCACACCTCCACTAAGTGTTCCTCAGTAGTGCCCTCGCTCCAGCGTCTCTGTGACTGCACTAATGAAAAGAGGAGGAGGGGCCGGCTGAAAGCGCTTAAAGAGAACAACCTTTAACACAACACACACACACACGTGCCTGCCCCTGCCTCACTCCTCTAATGCCTGTCAAATTACCATCACCCAAACAAGACAATTAATTTGTCTCCAGCCTCCACGCTACATTCTGCAGGCAGTCACTTTCCTCTCTAGCTCTGTCACAGGACAGAGATTACATGTAAATAAAGTTTATGGGCTGGAGGACTTAAGACATCCAGCACAGGAGGAAACTGAAAAACAGGGCTGCTGCTGGCCAAATGGGTGCCCTAAGAAGAATAGTATTGTTGTGCCCCCTCCCTCAAAAAAAAAAAAAACACCTACTAGTCTATAAGAGGTCAAAATAGAACTTTCCTAAAATATAAAAGTAAACAAATTGTAATTACATCGTATTATTTATAAATTACAATTGTAGACCTAGACAGAAACTATATGATTTTATCAATACAGTGTGATTGATTTTATGGTCTCAATCATTCAGAAATCAGACAAAATAAAATGTCCACATTTTTGTTGAGGAAATTAGGTGATGTTGCAAAATTAACTTCGGGAGGAGCGTGTACGAATCAATCGCAGCTGGCACCGCATTATCTAATACGACGGAGTTTTAGTGCCACCAAAAAAAAAAAAAAAATCTAAAACTATGAGATTAAAGTCATAATATTATGAGATTAAAGTCGAAACTATGAGAATTAGTTGTAATATTACGAGAATAAAAGTCTAAATACTACAAGAATAAAGTCAAAACTACGAGATTAAAGCCGGACGCCGAGCTCTGCCCTCGCTACGGTTCAAATCACTAGGGCTCGAACTCTGCCAACCTCCCACCTCCCAGCTCAGGCCATAGCATTTCTTTTACAAAGATTGGATCGTCCATAATGAAGCAACAGAAATCATCAGGCCTTTGGAGCCCTTTGCAGGG
>JAUMHR010000069.1:1344482-1359961 GCA_032361145.1 Enteromius fasciolatus
CAGTGCCTGGCAGCCCTTTGCTTTTTCAGCGAAGAGGAAGAAAAGGCTAACAGGTGTGTAATTCACAAGCAGTCACATTGATTGAACAATACCATCAGCTAAAACAGGGCCACCACATGGCACAAGAAAAGCAAACACACAAAGGACAGAATAAAAATGAAACCAGAGTCTTGGCAGGAAAAATGTATCAATGCATGCAGTATTGAACAATAACATATAGGCTTATTAAAAAAATCAGGCACAAGCTAGGATGTAATGAATACTAAATGGTATTCCATGACCTTGGATAAAGTATCAATCTGCCATTAACTTACTCTTTAAGTGTCCTCCAATTTCAGAACAAAGAATCAGTTTACAAGCCTCAGAACATCGTTACATTTTCATTTGATAATTGTATCATTCTTTACTGATGGTGCACACAGTCATTATTCATATTACATCCTTTTATGTACTTGTCAACAGTAATGATTTGATTAGTTATTAAGCCACTCTTCTCCCAAAACCATTTTTGTTTAGTTTGGTCAGCCCACTGCAGTCTTGCCAAATCCCTTGAGTCAGCAACTGGCAAGCACAGGATCTTGAGCCATTACTGAGTGTTTGTATTTATGAGGACCATCCAGTAGACACCCATGGGGTGTCAGTAAAGGACAAGAGGAGTCCCTTTCAATACAGACAGTTTCTATTGGCTTTAAAGGTTATTGCTCACCCAATTGGTCTCAGTCTGGCAGTGTCACTTGCATTATGACTTCATCACCCTGGGAAATGAGGATGAGAAGAAAGAAAAACAGTTGCTATCCATCCGTCAATGTCCGTCTCATATTACCGCTCGACCAATCACTGCTAAAGATCAATAGGGAGCCAGTCGGGGAGGAGCGTGAGATGTAGCCAGCGGGGGATAGTAGAATAACTGATCAATACAGGAGGATGGATTTTGTCATCTTGGAAATGCACTGTCAGAGAGAGAGTGCTTCACTATGACACTCCAAGCAATATTAGAGACACCCTGGAAGACTTTGATGGTGTGCCGGAGTTTTATGTTTTAGAAGAGCGTCGAGCCCCAAGAAAATCTCTGCTGTAAATCTCAGTATTCCATGCATCAATAAATGTCGGTATGTCCAGATATAAAGGGATAGTTCACCTGAAACGGAAAATTGGCTTCATTTACCCACCCTCACGACATTCACAGTGCCGTTGATTCTTCTGCAGAACACAGAAAATGACTGTACAATTCAAGTAAATGGGGTCCAAATTACTGAGTAAATCATAAAAGATATTGACGTAATTTTCATTTAGGGCAAACTATCTCTTTAAAAATGTTCAAGACCACTTGAACAGTTGTTGTAAATCCATTCAAATGTATACAACAACAAAAAAAAGTCAAGTTCAAAATGTCTTGAAATTTGTCTGGAATAAGTGTGCTATGTGGCCAAGGGCACTGGCCTCTGTGAAGTGTAATATTACGTGATCAGAGCAGCTCAAATTGAAAACAAGACCTTCATGACCGCCTGATTACTTTTCCACAAAACTTTATTTCTCCTGCTGTTTCTTTGTTAGCTCTTTTCATTCATATATTCATTCCGGGGTTTTATTTTGTCGAGGAAAGGTGACTTGTCCCGAGGCATCTTATTATTTTTGAAAATTTCAGTGATTTAAAGTGTAACATTTCCAGACTCCAAGGTCAAAGCCATGTTCTCCCCTCCTCCTCTTTCCTTTCCCCTCGCCCTCCTAGCCAATCGATTGTTTCTAAAGAGCTCAAACGGCATGTGTCCACCCTGGAGTCTTTCGGCAGCGCAGGCGAAGGGAAAACGCTGGTGGGGACGCAGGCGGAAGAGAAAGCGCTCTCCCGCTTTTTCCTGAATCAGAGCGCTGGCAGCGTGACCTCGGAGTCAGGGTGAGCGGGTGTATTGGCACAGGTACAAGACCGCTAGGCCCCTGTGCAAAACTGCCCTGGCTCGCACCGCACTCTGCCCCCACTTGTGCCTTCGCCAGCTGCCAAGTTGAAAAGTTTTTCAGAGATGGATGTAAATTTCTTGAGCTCTGTTTATTAAAGCCTGATTACAAGATTGGATGCGGTCTAACTGACTCTTTCATGTTTTGACAACGCAGAGTGTTTGTTAAAAACATGAGGCCATGCAACAGGTCAAACGACTGACTCTCTGCAACCTTACAAATACACCAAAGCATGCAGCGGTCAAAATGCATAATGCAAGACAAGACAACAAATGGAGCGGTTAAATATGAGTGGCTGTTCGCTAAGGCTACGGTTACCCTCGCCCTTTGATCACTTGTGCCATCCTCATCAGCATACTCGGCCTCGATACCCAGCTGTCAATAAACGCTCGAGGTTTAGGTGGGAAGCAGATGACTGGAAGGCTTATTTATAAAATGCTGCGCAGAAACCGATCTTTCAAACATGCACGTATGCACAGAAAACGCGCTTCTTTTTTAGATGTGAATTGCAAATAATCAACTGAACTGCATGGTTTCAGCGACTCCCAATTTATGTCATTTCCTCGTCTAATCCCAATTTTTTCCCAGACGTGAAAATATCGAAATGATATTTCATTAGTAACCCTTTGAAATAATCAATAATAATTGTTTGGTAAATGTTTGGAAAAGTATGTGAAAAAAATTAGTATAAAATGTGTATTTAATTAATATATTTTACAATTATAATTTATATATACACTATATTTTAGCCCAACTATTTTAAACAGTTTGATCACATTACAGTGTTACTATTACGCATAGAAAAATTAATAATAATAAAACAAAAAACCTTATACAACGCTGACAGGAATACTTTGATAAAATACAAAAAAATGCTACCATCAACATATTTCAAAATTGTTACTTTTGTGTAACACAATTTTTATTAATTCCACCAGTATTACAACATTAATATTGTTACTAAGTCTTAATTTAGTGCAATATTTTGTCATTGCAACATTTGGTAACATTTTAGGGAACACTTCTTGCCTTTTGACTATGACCATTTCCTCAATAAATCCCTAATTTGCTGCTTATTAATAGTTAATAAGTTAGTTGTTAAGTTTAGTTATTGGGTAGCAGTAGAGTTTTGGAGTAAGGTCATGTAGAATAAGCCATTAGTATTTGCTTAATTAATTGTAGTAATGTGCATGCTAATAAGCAACTAGTTAAAATACCCTAAAATAAAGTCAAGTCACTTTTATTTCTATAGTGCTTTTAACAATACAGATTGTAGCAAAGCACTGAACATTATCAGATACAGCGTAATGGGAAGTGTTACCCAACAGTTTTCACTAGCAACTACAATTGGATTGTATACCTAAGTTCTCTGTTATCCCACTGGTCACTATTGTGACCATCAAGATGTTTACTTGTTCTGTGACCACACTCAACAAAACTAAATAATGTGAATTCATACATTAATACTAGACACCTCAAAGATAATCTCTGTCATGTCTTTGTTAACACACTTTACTTGCATCTTCTCAATGTGCAAACAGGAATTAAACTGCTCTGATCGTGTGATCATTTGCACTAACCATGTGAAACTGCACGTATTTACTTGAGACCCATTATTTTTCTAGGTTTTAAGGGTTTCTATAGATTTATAAATGAAAACCTTTTTTAACGATTAATATTGTGATTTCTGGGATTGAAAGGTTAATCTATAAAAGACCACTAATCGTCGTCCGAATTGTCGCGAGTCGTGACTCTAAACACTTTTCCACGGCAAAGCCAGGTTTTACAAATATAAGCGCTGGTATGGATTCAAACACTACGCACACTCTAAGATCTTTATAAATGAGGCCCTAGGATTTGACCCCATTGCATGAATCCAGGTGCTATTTTCCGGAAGCAGGAGAGGACGAACTAGTGCCCTGTTCGAGCAGAGATGCAGAAAGAGCACCTGCTGAGCAGGTAAAGAAGTTTAACCGCTTTAACAGCTTTCTCTCGCTTCCATAGACCTTGACTCATGCGCCTCCGCTGTCCTTGCTTCTCCAGCCCCACAGGGGGTCAGCCGTGTAAGGAACATAAAAGGCCAATTTAATTTAGCACGTCTGCAGCTCCCAAGTATTTTAATTCAGACAGCTATGACTGAGGAGTTAATATTTCACTTGTCAGAAGGCAGGTCGAGGCCACTGAATCATTGTAATTCTCATTAAGAGGCTTTCCCCCAGCAGCACCCTAATTCAAAATAATGAAAGTAAAGACTGAGAGCGATTCTAATGCCAGTTGAGTCCTATCTTTTAATATTCCCCCCTTGATGGATTAGAGAACCGGGAAATTCATCTTGGATCATGGGACCTAATTCAATAAGGGATCATTCCAGGAGTATTGCATTTTATAATAATGTCATTTAAAGTGTCGTCTTCCATTGCGGCTGTCCCATATGTATGCTTATATAATGGTGCCAGAGGGATAAACTTTTACAGCAGGAACCACTCTCCTACCATTGTGCGCTGTCAATCGCTCTCTCTCTCTCTCTATCTCTGTCACTCATTCTATCTCTCTGTTTCCTCAGTCTTACTGTTTTTCTTGTCCAACCACATTTAAGCACAATGTTCAGTTTTATTTCTTTTTATTTGATAAATGTTTGAATCTTAGGAAGTAAAGATGCAGTATACGCTGCATGCTAACATTTAATCCATTATGATAGAAAACTTTTGAATGATGTTCCACGCGGTGTTGTAGTTTAGACCAGCTCAGTCAGATCCAAGACAAGATGCAGTCCACATTCACCAAAGTCAAACTCAAGAAAATCTAGAGTCTATGAGCATATCTTTATCATTGAGTCATGGACTCTGGAGCATGTGGACTTGGTCTTGATTATAGGGTTGCAAAGGAGCTGAAATTTTCAGAAAGTTTCCACGGTTTTGGGAAAAAAATGTTTTTTTTTGCCAGAGACTTTCCATTCTTTGACTCAGATTTGACCCTCTCCTGATTTCTCGGATTTCAATCTCGACTGAAACACTGGTCCGACATTGAAAGACTGTATATTTTGAAGGAGAAATTGAGGGTGGAGCTTGTTTTTAGGGCTCCTCCTAGAGATGTTCTTCCAAAACTGACCTCATCTGAGAAGGTGTTTTCACAAATGTTCAGATTTTGACTAAATATTACGAAGGCAAACAAGTTTTTGTAACACTTTTGATTGTTTGTGTTAAGTAACTTTATAACTCCTTGTCAGCTAGCAGTCATTAGAGTATAAGTGACCGTCTGCTTAATATCTGCTAACACCTCATTCTACTGACTATAAGTAACTTTGCAAGTACATGTCAACTTGTTCTACTAACCTTAACCTAAGGTTAACCTAACTCTACTGATACGCTTTAGTTAGTTAGTTGACATGTAATTGCTTGTAGCCAGTTTATTTTCTAAAGGGGACATCAAAACAAAGTCTAATAGACTTAATAAAGTTTTTCTGTGAATTAACTTGCACTGAATAATTGTGACTAGTCAATTCGTGGGAGTTGGAAATTCTGGTATCAGCTCTTTGTCGAATCAGCAATGATGACACTGTCTGTCAAGCATGGTGAAGTGTGACCTGTTAAAAGATCCCCCTGTACTCATTAAGATAAGATGTAGCGTTTTAAAGGCCCTCTCCAAAATGACAAAGGGCTCCTCTTGTGTCTGCACCACCTCGCTCTTGTACTCATCCCACGACAGCACGACTCCCAGGGTTCTTCTGCTTCTATCTCTTCGTGTTTTATCGCTCCTGTCCTCCACCGACAGAATCAGCGCTCGCATTCCTCTGCCACATCACATCCCTTTTTGGTGATGGGTTTTGCAGTCAGAGGCTGATCCAGGATCAGACGCGACCCCTTTTGACTTCGCCGTTTTATTTCCATGCAAAGGCAAGAACTGGAGTGAAACCAGCATGTCATGTTCTTACTGCACAGACACGGCGTCTTCAAATATTAACACTGCGAGAGAATATGTTCTTTACATAGGCGCAGCGCTGGATTCTCAAATAGTGCAATGACTGACAGCACTGTGAGTGTTTTAAAGTGCACCAAAGGCCTAAATGTTTTAACATGAGAGAGAGAAAGAGAGTAAGTAAAGATTACAGGTGACATAAACTAAACCTGTAGGCAAAATTCATTTTAGTATTCAGAATAAGTAACATTCCCATCACACACACACACATCAGCCGTGCGCACATGGACGCTAATGCATGGCTATTTAATTAAATGTTGCCAGATCACTGGCCCAAATAGGTAATCCAATAGCTCTGTAGGAGCCGTGTTAAATCCTGTTCCATCAAAGCCTGCTTGCCCCTGACAGCCCCTGTGATGTTTCCCTGGAACATCATGTCTACTTAGTCTGTCCCTTTAAAGACTTTGACATAATTTTATATTGATTCATCTGCATTATCCGCAACCCACAAGAGCGCGTTCGGCTGACATTGGCCTGAGCTATTATACATACTTGACCGCTCAAGTCTATAATACGGTAACCCTTCAGAGTGGGTCCATTTAGGGTTCAGATTAACTTTAAGTAAATGATGAGATTGCTTAATACTGCTGACAAGATCCAACTGAGATCTAAATATCAGACCTTGAATATAATACTTAAAGTCTCACATTACATATTTGATACAAGTTCTTCTAAAAAAATAGAGAAGAAAAATGTGGAGAGATTTTCCTTTGGGTGGGACAAGGATTTCTTAAATGGAAAGTGGATTTTAGTGCTTCTTTGCCTGCTTTGTGAACTGCCAGCTGTTTTGAGACACACTCTGTTAATTTCTGTATACAATACTGACTTCAACAAAGCGCTAGAGCTCATACTGAGATTTGTGTAATTCAAGACTCTTAGTGTAAATATCACATGACGTGAGTGTATGGTTATTGTCATAGCACATTGTTTCAAAGAATATTCCAATGTTCCGTCTTGATGAAAATATATTCAAGTAAAATAAACACAGCAGAAAATTATGTATGGTTAATTTACAACTTCAACTGGAGAGAGTAAACTTACAGTACTGCTATCACAAGGGTAAATACGCTTTACGTCTTGTGTGATTTTCACTTTGCGGGGATGAAACGCCTCGGTTTTGTCCTCCCCTCAGGGCCCGGTTAATTGTTGTTATTGAGTTGCATTAGTGCCAGCTGCAACAGGAATTACATCAAAAATAAATAAATGCTCATAGTCTGTAAAAGATTTGCCGGTCCGTCCGCACTACCTAAACAGGATGCCGAACAACAATTCCTCACTCTGTTTGACTTCATTTAGTATTGTGCAGCTTTCTTCCCAACAGATAGATTCAATTGCTGCGAGTGTTGCCGTTTTTCCCAGCCTTTATTTGCTCAGTCCCATTGTTTTCATCTTGACCGAGCGCCATTGAGGGCTGTATTCAATTATACACAGTGCTGCACTGCTCGTAGGATAAATCCAAGCAATAGGCTGCTTTAATTGGTGTATTTGAGCAAGTTTTAGGCAGGTTTCTGTCTCACTTTCGCTCCATTTCGCACCTTTGAAGTCGGTCTTTCATCTCCTTGCTCTCCCCTGATGTTGCTTGTCTTGTGTCTGATGATGTGCACACATTTCTCTTTCGCGGCACTTAATATATAACAAAGGCAAACCTTTGGAGAGCTACCTTATCTTTGTGTTCTCTCGCTCTCCTCACCTCCTTTCAAGACCGCTTCGGAGTTTGATTCAACATTCATTGACATTTTCTCAAACACACTACCTCTCTCTGTCTCTCTTATGGGCGCGGAGACATATTTAATATGTCATCTTCAGTGGAGACGGCGAACTTTCCGTGCTTCAGATTTAACAATAAAACAGCTGAAGTGTAGATACGGTGCTTCTGTAATGGGCAGAAGCACTGCTGGCCGGCTCGGCTCTCCGATAAAAGCCGAAAGCCTGAAGACTGTTCAGCATTAACTGTCTGGCAAGTTGTACAGTGGTAAATTTAGCAACAGGTCATGAAGCTCAGATATACAGCATGGAGAGCTCAAGGGATGAGCCTGACCCTCAAAATGCTGCTTTACTGCTCTTATCGGCAATGCAGGGTTAACTGCTTGAAGTTTACAGCGGTTCAAATGGCTCTCAGTAGCATTTCTAGGCTGGGATAGAGTTTGTGTGAACCTCCCACTCTGGTGAGTCACACTTGTGCATCTTAAAAATCATTGCAGAACGCAGAGAGAAGAGGGAACGAGATGAAGGGGAAGAGGAAGACATGTGGAAATGTGGAGCCGGTGTGAAGACTGTTGACTGAAGAGAGTGTGGGGGAAAAAAAAAAAAGATTGCTGTCTCCATCATTAATCTGAAAAGTACTTCAGTGCTCCCGTCCTGTTGTCTCCTTGAGTACTTGTAGATTGATAAGGCTCAACGCTGAGAGAAAAAGTGGACTATCCATTGCTTTCCGATGTAAATTATCTCTGGGTCAAAGAATCATTGAATCTCTTAAAAGCATACTGTAAATAAAGTTTAATTGGGCTGTTTGCATTTTTACAGCATTGGAAAACAGTAAAATTGGCCATTGAATGACTGTGATTAGCCGTGATTACGGTATAATCTCGTTTATTTTTCACAGATTAACTGATGGTGTGACTTCTGCAGGAAGAATACATGATGCTTGCTGCTTTTTGCTGTTGTTATTTTTGGTGGTCACTTTTGTTTTGTGTACATCTTTTCATACGAAAATGAACTGTGATGTGTGTGACTGTCAATCTGAAGAAAAAAAGATGCACGTACATTTTTGGTAGCTCTTCTAAACTGTCAAAATGTTATACCATCATTATAACACAAGACACTTTTGCACAAACTGGAAGAGACATTACATCTGGAATCCTAACCTCGTTATTTATTTTCAATAAAACATCCGCATTAAATAGAACCTTTTACCATCATGCATCTACAACGCATAACACTAGAGTTTTATTAGTGTGTGTGTTGCTTTGGAGCAAAGCCATGCTCTTGCCATTGTTAGCACAGTCTCTAACAATCGAACCAGAGGAAAAGTCATGTTAAACTCTTCCGATAAGTCACCATGCTTGCCTAAGCATACCAAATTACATTTTTCATGTAGTGGCTAATGGGTTTTTCCCCTATTGTGGGTTCCTACAAAGAAAGGAAATCTCCTTATTTTTGTTATTATAAAGTGAATAATATTGTTATGAGAGAAAGCAACCTGATTTGTCTGAAAACAGCATTCTATTTCAAAATAATACAAATAAATAAACACATTTATTTGAACCATTTGACCCCTACCGATTCTTTAACCTCTATCTCACCCCAGAAGTCCAGTGTTAGTCCACATTTTACATCCCCTTGCTGTAAATTCTAAACATTCAAGGCCAGTCAGCAGCTGGAAGTATTCATACTGTAATATAATAACATACACTCTTAAAAACAAAGCTGCTTCACAATGCCATGCAAGAACCTTTTTATCTAAATGGTTCCATTAAGAAACTTTATCAGCATTGCTGTTTCACAAACGGTTCTTCAGATTATAAAAATGTAAGAAAGAGATGGTCCTTTAAAGAACCTTTGACTGAATGGTTCTTTGTGGAACCAAAAATGGTTGCATTGCTGTAAAGAACCTTTAAGCACCTTTATTTTAAAGAGTGTATGGCTACTGTATTTTCAGAATAGGTTTCCATTGTAATTTATTGTGTTAAAAACAGTGCAGTTCGCAGTGGAGGTCATTTGTCAGATCACTTTTCTAGCTTTAGTCCAAGGTCACCGGAGTGACTCTCACTTCGCCAGAAAATTGAAGACAAAGTGTATGTTTATATCCAAAGCGCAGTGTCCAAATCTGCTGGTAAATTTATCCGATTTGATGAATCCCTCGTTTTTAATACCCACCTTTCGTCCTCTGTACAGTGGTCTCTCATTCACAAGTTTGTCTCAACTAGGCATAAGAGGAATCAATAATTCAATAGCGCTGGCGTCCGAGTCCAGCCCAGAGCTGGATACACAAGCCCTCTTTATACAGCGCCTTTGTTAAAGGAGTATTAATTAATAGGCCAAAACATTGTACTTTGTATCCAGACAGTAATCTGACCAGACAGGTTATTCGCGATAGGAGATGCCATTTGGTATGTTTCAGGTCTCCAGAGAACCGCTTCAGATCTGGATAGGCGGGCTGATGAAGCTTCAGATGCACCACGCTCCATATATGTACATATAATTACGTTTTCTGTAAATAATTGTTAATAAATATTTGTATTCTTGTTTATTTATTTAAAACAAAATTAGCAAAACAATTCTTATGAAAATGTGTATTCCATTTTTTTCTAAATTGTTATTTTATATTGTGACTGCAGAAGAAGCTCAGTCCCAGCAGCAAACGTCTAGAGCTGAAAGAGGTCCGTGTTATTTTATAATAAACGTTTTCCCCAATAAATAAATATGTATTTACGTAATCATATATAATTGATTTTTTTTTGGAAACAAGTTACAAAAACATTCATTAATGATAAAACAAACGTTGTATAATGCGTAACATACACAACAGAATCATCCAAACCAAACGGAAACGGGTCGACTTTTAATTAGGCCTATTTACAGTGTATCATTTGCGATATTAAATTATAAGACACCGCCAGAACAATTCTACAAAAATGAAGTGCACATGAAGGATTCTTTTTAAACTCTCCCATCACATGCACCTATTTACCAAAAAGAAACATTAGATAATATACGTATATACCATGACACAGATGCTACAGTCTTTTTTTTTCTTTTCTTTTTTAACTTTTATTTTATGAATCGAAAACACGGTGTTGAGGTGAGCTCACGTTTCACAGTCATGATAAAATCATAGATATCATAAAAATGAGTGCCCGCAGTCGATGTCCTTTTATAACCCTTATAAAACATGAACATTACATTTAGTTTCACATGGTTGTACAAGAGATGAAGGAACAAGAACGAAAAGAAATAGCAAATAAAATCCAGAGTGCTCCCACAATGCCTTGATGAAGCATAAAACAACCAAAATATTTTTTTTGTCGTTATTAACATAGGTATTTTACACGTGCCCGTACCATATCAATATTAGTGCATACCTGAATTTGATTTTTACACCGAGAATAAAAGCCTGATGTGTGTTAATGTGAATTGGGCATCTGTCGGAGACTTTCCACTGAATAATCACCTGATATTGGATTATATTCACAATACACTCATTAATAGGCAAAGGAATGATCATCGTTTCGTTTAATGCTCATTTATTTTGTTTCAGAACTGAAAGAGCATAAACTTGAACTTAAATCGTGTTTTATCCTTGAGGACAGAAACGCATGTTTAACACTGGAGTGTTCATGTTTGGCAACAAAAGTGATTTCTGTAATATTTCACAAATATCCACAGAGAAACTTTGTTTCAAATAAAACGAGGCCAGCCTCTTTATTTTCATTAATTACTAATAAAGCAGAAATGTTCGCGTTGTCACACAAACAGCCGAACAATCGTCCCAGCTGCTTTATATCATTATATTCAGCTTCTTGTCTTCTGCAAAAGTTCACTAAAAGTTTTCGTAGTTCATTCAACGTGTTGCAGTTGTCCCTCCATCCGCGAAAAGATCCACGTAAAG
The DNA here is from genome assembly GCA_032361145.1 of Enteromius fasciolatus. Lineage (NCBI taxonomy): Eukaryota > Metazoa > Chordata > Actinopteri > Cypriniformes > Cyprinidae > Enteromius > Enteromius fasciolatus. The sequence continues at coordinate 1,356,016 of JAUMHR010000069.1, forward strand.
TTTGTCCACTTCACAGTTAGTGTTCTTATAAATAGCCTATCCATTTTCTCTCGCGTGTCCTTCATAGGAAAACATAAATAATGTGTTTGTTTTTTCTGCCTCGGCGTCGCGTTCGGTGCTCAGGGGCGTCACAGGCCCAGCGCCGCCGCGTGTTTTTTCGCCTTCAGTCTCAGATCCGCGATGCTCGAGTTTTTGTTGGTGGTTTTTGCCGCCGCTGCCGCCGCCACCACCGAAGCCGCCGAGGCGGATTCTGCCGCGAGCGTCGCCAGGGGCAAACCGAACGGCGGGGCGGGAAACATCATGTAGGGCGCATGCGCCGCCAGGTGCGAGTGCAGGTGATGGTGCGCGTGGGCCACGGCGCTGTCCAGCTGCAGCTGCGCCTGCACCTGAAAGGAGAAGGGCGGCACGTTGCAATGACTATCCTATGGACGCACGGGTGGGAAGAGAGGGGGAGAAACACATTAACTTAAGAGAGACTATATGCAGAGCCGTTACTGGGCACTGGATCAATTGCATTTATCATCATAGCTAGTAAATAATAATAATAAAAAAATGTTGATTTCCCCCTGAGTGTGAGTCAAATCCATGGGGCAAGCACGAAAAATTCTATGCAATATCCTAACAGTTATATTGTTCTCAAAAATGTCTCGCTTACCTACGTCATTGCAATAACTAGAGGAGGGAAATCATAGACATTGCTGTGAAAGTGTCTGTACTGGAACTTGCCTGCTGGAATGGCATGCGCAGAGCTCCCACGTTGACATATGGAGCGACACGACACGCTTCAAACTGACTCGCCGCTCCGATGAGAACTCCTGAAGGAAAAGAAACTGACATTGAGTTTTTATCTGTGTGTGCTCATAAACCAGGCACTGCGTGAATTGCTGTTACATTTCTGCGCGTAAAAGGTAAAATTTACTAGCTGATCGATTTTTATTCTGTAGGCCTAAACGTCCCGTGATTTATCAACCAATGTAAACTATAATTTTTAAATAATACAGAAAACCAAAATAAATGCAACGCCTAACATGTAGCAAATCCCGATTTATACATCCTAAATCATTTGTAAAACATTAAATTGCGCTTGAAGCATTTAAATCAACGCACCTTTATGTAACTGGTTTTCCTGCTTTCTGCATTTGGCCCGTCGGTTCTGAAACCAAACCTGAAAACACAAGACATTGATTGACAGCTGTTGGTGAGGGCATGTGTAAATCCTCCCAAAATGACAACAGTCTCAGCAAAACTATGCATCCCCGAGGACCTCTAAAATATTCATAACGCTTAACCGCACATATTAATTATTGTATCTCTATAACGAGCAGCGAGTGGACGTAAAAAAAGCGACCAACTATAACCACAAAACAAACAGATTTGTTCAAATGTTAAACAAACGGAAAGAAATTGAATATTGGCATCGTGCATCCGAAAAAAGTGCACTAATATATCGTCTTTCTGCAATGGTTTAATCTATCCGGGGATTAGAGTCCCAGAAGAAGCAAAGTGATCCTCTGATAGCAAATACCAAATACCCAGCATGGGACTATATGCATGCACTACAATAGCAGGCTAAAATAAAGACATTAATTGCTTATATCAGAAAGAAAGTCAGTGTTATATTTCTGTGTTATGGGCATTGGAGATTTGGAAATGAACGTGTCTTATGCCACTGTTTTGAATCGCGCATAGTTCCAGTGCTCTGTTTATTCATTTTGATTCAACATAACTGATATGTCTGCTGTAAGTGAAAGTGGAAACACGATAATAAATATATGATAATAAATCCCGACACGTCATGACTTTATCTGGTAAAACGGCAGTGTAGTCTTTGAGCCAGCGGTGTGGCCTTGTCTGTGAATACTGAATATGAAAAGAGCATCAGATCTTTATTTGGGTAAAAATGATAGATAATTTATGTAAATCTGCAGGCCTTGCTTGGGACAATGCCCTTTGGTAAGATCCCAAAGAGAGACGATGGTTTAACTTTTTCCAGGGAGGTCTTTTGAGCCCATTTTTAAAAGGAGCAATGTATTCAAAGAGTGTATTTTATATCCCCACCCAAGGAATGAATAGATAAAAGAGATTGAAATAAGATATTGTTTTTTTCTCTCTTCTGATCAATCACACCAGAGCCAATGTCTATGTTGAATGTCATTATTCGGCTCAGTCGCTCGTCTCTTGTTACACATATATTGAGCCTTATTATGTTTCTGTGCAGATGGTCTTCCCCATCCTAAAAAGCACACTACAGATGTTGCCTGCAGGCCAATGCGCACAAATCAGGGAATCATTTTTGCTCGTTGTTTTGTTCATTATCGTTCAGCGGGGTTGATTTAAGCGGCTTAATATCACGTTTTTATCATTCAACGCATAAGCTGATATCTAATTTTATTTACCACGCTGTGAATGTGAATAGGATACGTATAATATCAACGTAAATCTGTGCTGTAGCTAAACTGTGTGATTAGCAGTGCTATAGGAAACAAATAGTATAGGCCAACTCTTTTTATTAATCGATTTTATTTTAAATGCATTTGCATTTTTAATCTCTTATTGGCTACTTAGGAATTATTTCGGAGACTCTACATTGCTAATCTTACGTGTCAGTAGTTTACTGAACTGATTAGCCTGCGTATATGATACGCGTCTATAACCGAACATGTAATTACGTAATAATAGCACGTTAATTAAATAGACTACGCGGTCACCTAAATATATATCTTAAAGAATTAACTGATCATGTTGCACCTCATTTGCAATTGCATGTAGGCTCTAACGTTCAATATTGCATTCATCGAAAGTGTTTCTCCTCTCGCAAGGACATAAACATAACGCACACTGCGTCCACAGCACAGCACACATGTAGACAGCACATGCATGCCTGACCTGTACCCTGGCCTCCGACAGTCCGAGTCTCTGGCTCAGCTCCTCTCTCATAAAGGCGTCTGGATAGTGCGTTTCATCGAACAGTCTCTCCAGCTCATTCAGCTGCTCAAGGGTAAAGTTAGTCCGACTCCTTCTCTGCTTGATTTTAGTCTGTGTTTCATCCTCCAGCGGCTTACAATCCTCTTTGCGTTCTTTCATATCTGTGTTACCTGAAAACGGAGCAGAAAACACGAATGAACGCTTCATCCAGTGATGAGAAAGGAGGGCAGTGTGTGCCCACTGATGTCGGTCACGGATGTTTTGTCCTACACAGAGCTCTTTAATTATTTACACGCAATATACATATGCATGGAGAGTGTCTCTGAACCGGATGCTTAGGACAGAGATATTATCCTATTGTACGTGAAATTAACAACCTGGCAAAACGGCTCGATGATACGAAAATGAAATCAATAAAGACAACAATTAACCCAGCTGAATAAAAATCCCTGCTGTCAAAATAATTAACCTGTATTAAAAACAATAGCGTTATATGTTTAGTGCTTCTAAAGGAAAAAGCAGTTCACATATCGTCATTATTATTATTATCATGACTAATATTAATTATGGATATTGTTATCGTGATATTATTTTAAAACTAGGCTGATTGAAATAGCCATAGGCCTTCAGCGGTTTTGTAAAATATATATAATACAGACAAATTCTTGATTTGTTTGTTTGATTCGTGAATTATTTTATTTTTTATTTTTATGTTAATATCCTAAAAAGGCCTTCATGAAACATACATCTATCTGCGGGTAGCGTATTTTATTTCTATAGATCTCACGGATAATCTAAATCTTTCAAACGTGGCTAGTTTCACTACTAATTTTTTAATTTAAAAAAAGTATATACATATATAGCTATTGTATATAAAGAGGCCCACATGCAACTACTATCACACAAAAATAGCCTACAGTCACAATGTTACAGCACTCGAACTTTTGATTAATTCTATTGTTTTCAGGCTCCTTCATAACAGCGATGGCTGTCAAATTATTATAGTATGATTGTTACGTTT
>JAUMHR010000069.1:1380686-1396774 GCA_032361145.1 Enteromius fasciolatus
GCGATTAATTTCGATTAATTAATTACAAAGCCTGTAATTAATTAGATTAATTTTTTTAATCGAGTCCCAGCCCTAAATAAAATACAATGAACTTTTTATTTTTTGTTTTGTGGTATAAAAAGAATTCAAATTCTAAATATATAGAAGAATAATAAAACAGGAAAAAGGTAAGAGTTGCGAGATATATGATTGGACAAAAAGTCATAAGCATTAATAGACATTAGATTAATTAACATAAGAAAAAGTCAAAACTGTAAGATAAGAAGTTGCAATAACCTTTTTTTGGTAATGCTAAATAAACGTAATACTAAATGTTTCCAAAAAGAGGCCAGGTAATCGCTGATTTTATTAATAATGCTCATAACTTTTTTTTTTTTTGCATCACCTTGCATCAGAGTTTGGGTTGTTGCATTTACAAAACGTTGAAATGCTGTTTAGTGTGTTTGTTATGGGGATGGACATTAGCTGCTCTGTGTGTGTGTGTGTGTGTGTGTGAGGACTGCTCTGGCCACCGCTAATCACAATACAAACACCCCATGTGAGCGAAGGAAAGCTGGAACAATCCACTTACTGGCCTCTGTAATCTGGTTAAGCATTAGGAGGCAGTTAAAGTGCGCACACACACACGCCTGGAGCCGCTGAGAGGACGGGCACACTTCGTCAAAGCTTCCCCAGCTTTTAACATGTTAAGCATTTTCTGATTATGTTCACAATTCTTGTTTTACTGCCTTGTGGGGGTTTATTAGTTTAGTTTAATCATAACCACAATCGCAGTCACTCGCGCACACAGAGATCCAGCCCTGGAGCGTGATGACGGCGCTCCGGCAAAACCAAATGAAATCCCACAATCCAATTAAAGTGATCTGCTCATGCTGAGCTGTGCAGTCGCCATCCACAACAAACTCATATCTAATCAGTAGAGCCTCGCTCCGGCCCACTTTTACGGCCGTTTGGCGAGGCCGCTCCTGATGGGCCTGTGATGCGTCTGCGTCCGTGGCTGCGCTGTTTTATGGTCCAGACAGACAGAGCGAGGACTGATTAGAGCCGGAACAGCTGCTTATGAGATCCTGACATGACAGACCTCTTTCTGGATTTAGGAGCATTATGGAAATGTGCTTGTCAACACATCCACTTCCCCGTTTAGATACAGCGTGTGGTGTTTTTAATCACTGTCCTCTCTCGTGATCTCTCGCTCTCTTCAGCAAACAGCAGAGTAAGACTACAGATCAGTCTTATTTTAGTGTCGTTTAGAAGATGCTTTTATCCAAAGCGACTTACAGTCAAAATCAACAACGATATACAAGTGCTATTAGATGCCTTAACTTAATCCGTACATAGAGCAAGGTTTTTTCTTTTGTATATGTATAATGAAAATAACACAGAATAGAAAAAAAGCGCAAGCTAGAAAGTCCTTTTTGCTTTTGTTAATTGTATAATGAATAAAAAGACAAGGAGTAGATCTAATAGAAAAACAAGCTAGTGTAAAGTTACGTTAGAACAACAAGCAGTTCGTGTAAATATCATTGAGATGCACTTAAAGTTGAACTTTTTTGTCATTTTTATTATTTTTTTAATGAGTTTTTATTGTAGTTTTAGTTATTTTAGTGAACTACTTGTTAAAAGCTTGGTGACATTATGATTTTTGAAAGTTTCCAAAAGATAGCAGGGAAAACTTTTTTTTTTTTTCATTGTTAAAAATAAATAAATCCATGGTCTTGGTGTTGCAATCACAATGCTCTACTATTTAAGCCAAGAAAATGGCTTTTCAGGTACACCTACACTAAAATACTGCGTGTATATATATACTGTTCATATAATCTTTAAAAAGTTGATTTATTTCACTAATTCCATTCAAGAAGTGAAACGTGTATAATGTATACATTAATTCCACACAGACGGATATGTTTCACGTGTCTATTTCTTTTCATTTCGATGATTATAACTGACAAATAATGAAAACCCGAAATTCAGTATCTCAGAAAATTGCTTTCGGAAGTCTGTTAAAACTCGAGAGAGACTACACCTGCTGGTGATGCAGAGGAAACGCCTCTGGTATCCTGTAGATCTCTGTTTATTTTAAAGAAATATAACTCCTCATGCACACACACGTACCAGATAACTGTTGGATGCAGTGTTTACTCCTTATTACTCACTGTTTATATTTAAAAGTTTTTTATTTGTAATTTAATACATATTGTGTAAAGAAAGAATAATTCAGCAGTGTTAGGCGTGTGTTTTAATATCTTTAAGTTAAATACTGTGGTATATTTATCAGCTTTATTTCAGCCGTATCGGCAACCATCGTAGAATTGATCGAATTGATGAAAAGTCGACCTCTACGTTTGACTTGTTCTTCAGTTTATAACCACGTTGTTAAATGCACTTCATTGCAAACATTTTTCCTCAGCAGTCGCAGAGCCGCGTCGCAAACACGATTATTATCCGCGATGACTCGTTATGCGTCTAATGGATTTAATTTGACTGAAGCCGTGTGTGGATCTGTGTATTCCAGTATTATGACAAGCACTTTATCAATACATACTCAAATGAAGACGTGTGAAACATGAACCAGATCAGTCCACAGTCAATGTATGTCCTCAGCTGATAAAAGAAAGGGAAATGGCAAATGACTCTTTTCTTTGAACAGTATTATTTATGGGTAGCAAACTAGCGATAACGTGACAATCATTCTCATCTACTTTCCCTGCTCTTATTGTGTGGCATCTGATTGAGATATGGAGATCTGTCTTTTATGTTCTAGTTTTTATTTCCCTCATGCTGTTTAATCATGCGCTCTGTAGAAGCTAGCTGGCTCTCTGTTGTACTTTCCCTGGGCCGTTTCTGCACAGATAGACAGATTGTTGACATCACTCACGGTGTGAGAGCTTTGAAAGTGTACGAGTGTTTGAAAGCTGGTTAATTTGCAGCCGTACACACGGGCAGGGAAGTGTGTGGGTGCCATGTTTACCATTCAGACCCAAATGAATCACGCTGATAAATTATGGACAAGAGATTGTTATGACTTCCACATCAGTCCGTTTGCTATTTTCACCAAACTGCCCAGCGTAGACCTTTGAAAGGCTTATTAGAGGTGAAGTAAAAAAGCGGCGCACACTTTTGACGTGATTGTGTGTTTGGGGTGTGTTTTCATGTTTTCATTTAGTGTGATTACAGTGCTTCCTGCAGGATTTTGTGAGCCTGCCTTGCGACCTCTTTCACTCCAAGGCTCCACGTCGTCAAACTCACGTTGTGATTTTCACATTTTTGCCAACATGCAAAAAAAAAAACCCTGAGTAATTCTAATAATAAGAGCATAATTAAATTAGGTGAATGTTCTTCATGGTTTTTAATACCGGTACATTTACATGACTTTCATAGTGTGTGATCACATGATTTTTAAATAATTGTTTAAATAATCAATTATTCACAAATAGCATTTTTTGCATAATAAAATATTTAAGAGCTTGACAAAATGTATATTCATTTGTAAATAAAAAAAATATGAAATAAATGATAAAAAAATATATATATATATATATTTTTGATAATATATTGGTTGTCCAAGGTCACAAAAGACAATTTAATTTAATTTAATTTAATTTTTTTATTTAATTTTTATTTAATTTTTATTTTATTTTATTAATCTGATTTTGCTTATTCTAAAGTATTTAGTCTTATTTTAATTCATTTTAATCTGTCTTGTGGTGCCCTGGTTTAGAACTACTGTTTAAGAGAGGCGCTTTGAGAGCAAACTTAAGAGTTAAGATCTCTATCAGAAACTAAACTAAAATCTACGTTGTTTTCCCCACAGAATAGGGCTGTGGGTTGAAGCGACTTCAGTAACCTCATATTTAGTCCCTGAAATACAAATTTTACTTATGATTTACCTGTACTTATACATGAAATGATTACAAAATTCTTGCTGACAAATAGGTGTTTTGAAGGATAGTGCCTTAATAAAGACTTTTGCCCCCAGTTTCACAGACAAGGCTTAAGCTGCTAGTCCCAGACTAAATTGCATGTTTAAGCTGTCTCAGATGAAGATATCCTGCTCTGAGATATCTTAAAACATGTCAGTGTCATTGTTCTGTGTTAAGATACACACCTGTAATAATTTCTAATAAGGCATTTTTGTAAAAGTTGCTTAAATATCTTAATTTAGATAATGCCTAGTCCTGGCTTAAGCTAAGCCCCGTTTGTGAAACCGGGCCTTGATGACATAAAATTAACATTTTTTGGAAAACTGCTTGGATTGATTGATTGAAAAAATGATTTGGATTCTAAATATGCCTGACATGATTTTCTGCTATATACATTTTGATTGGTTAATCATGGTAAAAGTGTGAAAATGCATTCTTTTGGACACAAATGTATAGTTTTGATGCTTAAAGTCTTTGACCCATGTAGTTTCATTCAAAGGCTTGTCTGAACGTAGATCTCTGTCAGAGTAGACATCATATTTTATGTGACATGACCCAGATTGATCTATTAAACATCAACTCTTTCCATTGCAGATGTAAACATGCCATTTTATTTATGCCGGCTATTTCTGTCGTAACTGAAGCAGGTATAGAACCAGTATGTTCTTCTTGCGTCTCAGGAGAAGCACCTCTCGTCAAACCCGAGAGCAGACGGCACATGGCAGCATGGTGCTCCAGGCCAGATTGGATTGTTTTCTGTCCTGAGGAAAGAGAGAATGGGGGTCTTACTGTCCCTTCGAGCAGCGGACACCGAGAGATATTCATAAAGGTGGGCTCAGACATGAATAAGAATGGCGAGTCCAGCTCTGATAACCCGCGGGTGGCCAGCGTTCGCGTCCTGACAAAGACGGCTTTGTGAGCACTTATCCTGTCTGTACAGTGGCGGGAGCTCATACGGATAATCGCTCTAATCTAGTTAAGGTTAAAAGAGGGCCATGACTGAGAGCTGGCCTTACACATACAAATCTCTGTGCGCAAATCCTGATTTAGGCCCAAACAAGAAAGGTGTCATATTGATTATTCTAATAGGAAGCTAGCAGCGCTGTCAACCTCCAGACAGATGGAGAGACAGAGAAAGAGAAGAAACAGATCACCAGGTTAACGCATGATGTGTATTCATGCACTGCGTTCATATAGTTAGCAATAGAGCAGAGATGATTGGGCATCTTCATCTCTTAACGCCATCTGAATACCTCAGTGAATGTCTTAATGAGAGGAACGGCTCAGTGTGGCGGAGCGCATGTACTAGTGAATAACATGAAGCATACGAAAGTACAGACATGCATCAAACATACAAAAAGTAGGACCACAATAGAGAAGGAATATAGCACTTATATATATATAAAGCAGAAATTAAATAATGTACTGTGTATAGAAAGAGAAGTAGGGGAAAACTTGTTTAAATGAATGTAAATATTTCCATAAAGTGAAAATAACAAAGAAACATACGTGCACAAGAAGAAATGGCAGGTCTGGTATTTCTTTACACTTGTTGTTATATGATGTGATTTCTACTTTGTCTTGAGAGTGTTTGTGCATATATAGGACTCATAAAGTATCTTCAGTACAGTACAGAAAGATGGGTATGGTTACATTTTTCATTATTGGCTTGCTTCTTGCATCGATTCCTTTGACAACACTAGTTGTTAGCAGTAATTAATACTTCACTTTGTGCCTTAAATGCTTCTTAGCCATGAAATACACAAATGTTCTGTCAAACAAGGTAATTGATCGGTGGTGAAGGCTACCGGAGGGTGTAGCTATCTGGTTTGTTCTGAAGCTTTGAGTCTGGGATTTAAGAGAAGAGATGGAGTAGATGTGTTAGAAGAGATGCACAGGCTTGTGTTTCCCTGAACTCTGAGTGTGTGTGTGTGTGTGTGTGTGTATCGGGTTAAAGGGGATGCATCTCTATTCTTCAGGTGGAGGTGTGATGAACAATAGCAGACCATTACCTTATTAACTGCTGTGTCTGTGAATGCATGGCTGCCTTTTGCAAATGAAAAAGGGTTTGTTTCTCATTTTCGGTTCAGTATTTGCTGCCGGTGTTACCTCTTTACATGCTGCCATGACAGATGCCACAACATTGTCCGACTGCACCGTACTGTTTCCATGAGCTGTATTTCCTGCTCTAGTTGAACAAATCAGAGCTTCAGAGAAGGTTTTTAGTCAACAATACCTAACAAATTCATCCCGGTTTCAGTAGTATAACAATGTTCATAACATTAACATAACTATAAAATGTATAAACAGTCTTTTTAAAAGTACATGCGAACTTACCTGTGTATCCACTGAAACCAGAACGTTACAGAACATAATGCTTTCTTTGTACTCTTGTGACAAGATTAAGACTGTTGGGGTAGTTCATTATTTAATATGTTAGACAGTTTACACTTTCATGTAGGTATTGGTAAAGTTCTTTTAATATATATTAATAATATAACAGGCTCCCTGATGCAAGGAAAAGCAACTTATGCAGGAGCCTGAGGGCAGAATGTAAAGCTAACATCAGCGCTCCACATTTCTGATCAGAACGCTGCAGTAATGCACTGGTGTATTAGCCTAGTTTTTACTGTCTGCAGAAATTGTCCAAGCAGAGTCAATCTTTATTTCTGAAGCACTTTCAGAATAATCAGTACTAAAACAGCTGATTACACACTCAAACACTGAAAATAAATGTCTGCTTCAGTAGAGAGGATCTACTCTTCCGTTTCCACAGAAAAGTCAGCGTAGAGGACATAGTCATCCAGTATTATAAAAGCACTCAATAAAACTTGAACGTGGTCCAATTTCTTCAGTTTAAATGTGTGTGAACAATGTGAAGTTGTTTTGCAGTGGCAGATTTCCAGCACAGGCTCAGTGAAAACACATGCTTGTGGCGGCATTTCTGCAACCGCAATATTATGTACAGTACTGTAGATTTCAAGGCAGTTTCAAAATAAGATGTCTAGTGCGTGGTGCTGAAATATATGTTCAGTACGTGATAGTTGCTGTTGATACCAGCATATAGTGAGGTTTTATTACGTGGCTTCAGGTATGTATTGCAGCGGTGAAGAATTCAAACAGCCAACGACTGTTGCTAAAATGTGTTAAATAAACCCCCTACAACAAACCCGACCCTAAACCTACATGGTAGTGTTAACAAGTGCAAAATGGTATTGAAACACATTCGCTAATGCAACCGTTCTGTTTTAAATTCATCAGTCTGTAGTTTCACAGGATTTGTTTGGAGCTCTTCACATAAACTCTTCGCTCTTCATGCAGCACCATGTCTTATGAGCTACTGAGCAAAACTAGAAACCCACACATATGAAGCTCTGTATGTGAAGCTAACATTGAAAACTTTTCAGTATGTTGAAGGCAGAGTAGGTGAGTTGTTTACATATCGCCCACTGATTGTACAGCACTCTGTTTAACCCCGCCCACTGATTCTATAGCACTGACTTTTTAACCCCGCTCACTAAATCTACAGCACTTGGTTTAGCCCCACCCACTGATTCTACAGTGCTGCCTTTTTAGCCCCGCCCCCAGAATCTACAGCACTTCCTGTTCAGCCCCGCCCACTGATTCTATAGCGCTGCCTTTTTAACCCCGCCCACTGATTCTACAGCACTCTGTTTAACCCCGCCCACTGATTTTATAGCGCTGTCTTTTTAACCCCGCCCACTGATTCTACAGCCTCAGTCTGGTGTTGTTTGGACCATCGCTCTTCAGAACATCGTCTTTATTCAGTAGAGTAAAAATAAAATGAAATATCGGTTTACAATGACATTAAGGCTTGTAAATGGTAATCCCTTCAAACACTCATCTGACACATGAACGCTTGTCTGCTCCAGAAGCTGCCAGCTCTGACCACACAGGAGACACAGAAGAAAGCTTGTATTGCCGTCTAACCCTGAAGTCTTTCTTTCTCTCCTTTTGTCTCTTATGATGGACCGGTGGAGAGTTTTCCTGGTGTGTAATGGATTTCGAATCTCTGCTGTGCTAGGATTATGCTAAGAGCCAGGTTTTGTTGTTTCTAAAGCTCTCTATCCCACCCTCTCCGTGTCTCTCGCTCTCTTTTTAGAGACTTGAGCTCTAAAAGAAGAAGGTTTTGATCTGATTATAGACTCACTGGCCAGCCTTTGCTATTATCAACCTACTTATGCTGAGATGTGATGGCGGCAGCCTTATACCAGCACACTGTGTGTGTGTGTGTATCTGCCTGCCCCTCCTCTCTGAACAGTTTAACAGAAAAATCAAAAGGGCCAGCAGTGCTATACACTCAGGAACACAATTTCAATTTCAATTCAGTGCCGCTGCTAAGTACGTGATATGGAGATGACAATCAACCTTCTTGTCCTCTATTTTATTGCACAGCCAAGTCTATCAGTCTGCCACGCTCTCCTCAGCTCTCCTGTCATTTCCCTGCCACACAGGAAGCCGGAGAGACAGGACGAGACATTGATGAGTGGATCATGTGGATGAAGGATGCGTCTCTCCATTATCATCATCTTCTTTAATAAACCCACCATGATTTTTTTTGTTTTTTAATCAGGCTTCAAACAACATATGAGCACTCACTGACACGATAGACGGGGCATAATGTGACTTGTATTATTTTTCATATTGCTTACAAACTCTGTTTAAATAGAGACATCTTTATTGGGTCATTTTTATATATTTTCCTTATGATTCACTTAAAATATTATTGTTAAAAAGCAGTGTGAAATGCTGTTTTGCAGCTTGCAAATTTATGGCTATTCAATTCCATGTAGTCATATAGTTAAAGTGTCAAAGTTCAAGAAATACTAGGTTGTTACCATATCTAGAAGACTGAGAAAATATTGAGAAATATTATGAGAAAATAAGTGTTTTTGACCATGGATGCATGTAAATCTATTGAAGGACCACCGAAACAAAAGGAACCTTTACAATAGCATAATGCAGCACTTTAAAACTCTTGAAAACAGCTACTGTTATGATTGCCTAACATCTCTGCATTGGAAATGATTGACACCCTCTCACCAAAACTCACCCAACACAAACAATTAAGATGGCTATGGAAATAAGTCAGCAAAGTAAAATCAAATCACAAAATGAAAGAACAGACTCCCTGAATTATATATAGAAGAAAACACGATGCATTAAGAGCTGGGGGGTGAAAACTTTTTTCATGTGAAGATCAAGGTTAATTGTACTTAATTTGAAACATGCAAGTATCCAGGGACTCCCTCAGGTGAAATGGCGCTGCGAGGGTTAAAGTGGGCCAGAACTGAAGCCCTGCCTGTTGAAGCTGCACGTTAACGCATCTGTTGAACGCTAGACCGAGAGCTTTTACATCTGAACTCTTTCATTCAAAGAAAATGACTATCTACTCATCTTGGCCATGTCAAGTAGTCTGATGAAACGACAGAGAGAGAGGCATTTCAAAATCAATAAATAAAAAGCATAATGGGTTTATTTGAAACTTGACCACAAATTAGTGTTGATTTGCTGCTTGGGCTTTAATGAATTCTGTCGTACCTGAGCAGAAGACAAGATGACAGACAGAGAGATGGAGAACAGGAGCTTTCAGAAGAGAAAGATGATAACACATGGAGACGATGTAGCAGGAATAAACACACACACACACACCTGTCAGTCAGGGCCTCTTGTATTTGACAGATTGGTCAGACGTTTCCTATTTGGCACTATTGACTTGTAAGCAAATGGTTGGCATTGCATCGAGCTCTGTTAACACTTTGACTTGTTTGTCCTCTTTTACTTAATTAAGTCGAGATAAATAATGACCTCTTTACTGGAAGCCATGCAGAGGTAACGTTTTTTCCCCGTCCTCCATGCTGACTCCTCGTTCATTGACCGATTTCTTCTTTATTAGCTCTCTTTGTTTTTGAGGTTCTCTCTCTTTGGCTTTTATGTCAGCTTTCGGAGTTGAAGGTGAGGTTTAAATTCTGTTACAGTTTGAATGTGGATCATTTACTCACCTTTATATCATCATAAATCTGTATTCTCTCTCTCTTTCATTGAATACAGAAGAAGTTTAATAGAATATTTTGGGTACCACTTTATATTAGGTGGCTTTAACTGCTATATATATGTATATATATATATATTTTTTTTTTAAATACATTGATGTAACTACATCTGTAATTACTTTCAGTAATTACATTTATAATTACACTGTCCCATCCCTTACACCTACCCCTACCACCAAACCTGTCCCTGACCTATCCGTGTGCACCTCCGTAGCAGCAGAAGTGTTTTGCAAAACAATATGAACACAATACATCTTTCTTATTTTTTTGATTTATATTGTTTTTTAGATGCATAAGGCTACCTAATATAAAGTGTGACCTTAAACACTATTCAAAACTAAGTTATTAAATTCAGATTGTGCCTGCAGACCAATCACAAAGCCATTTCCAGTGTTAGGGGTAACACATTGCAAGTAATGCAAGTTACATTTTAAAGAAATTAGTAGGATCACACATTACTTTTAAATTTACAACCAAGTTACTTTTTCAACTAGGTAGTGGCCGTTACTTTGTTTCACCTTCATCAACAGCTCTCCTGTCTCAATGTTGAGAGAAATTGCGAGTGATATGCTGAGACACTTCCTTCAGCAGGAGGCTTATTCATTTCACTTTTTGTGTGAAAGGGCCTTTAAAGCTGGCAAAATATACATTTCTGTTTTGTTATTGTTATTTAAAAAAGCAAGCAAACCCAGCCCAGGTGACAAAATGTAACGCAATAGTAAAATAATGCATTACTTTCCATTAAATATTAAGTAATGCAGTTAGTTGCACAATATTCCTTTTAAAAGTAACTGTCCCTGATACTGAATAACAAGTCAATTATACAATCTGAACTACGAAGGCAGTCAGATTCTGCTGTAAAGCACCTCTAAAAGACAATCGTGTTATTATTCAGCTAGTTCAGATCACACTTGTATCTTACTTATAACCTAAAGTGTGCATATTGCCTAAGTATTAGTGTCTAAGTAGTGCATTTCAGTGCGTTTTAAAGGGATATGATCCCAGTGACTGGTTTTGCTAAAATAACAGCACATGAGATACCTGACACGGAAGCACACAGGACTGTTGTTTTTGGCCAGTGTTTTGGCTGGAGTTGGTTTATGGTGAATGAGGTCATTATAAGCTGATCCACAGACATCATAGCTCAAGGTCAACACTCATCTCGTTTCATCTTCCGCCACTGTCCATTAAAACAATATAAAACGTTTCACGACGCGCATCTCTCTCACGCAAATTGTAAACCAGCCAAACAACCCCTGACACATTTTCAATATTATTACATTAAACCGAGTTTGATTGATAATGTAATATTGGGCTAAGGCAAAACATCAATCATGGCAAGTATATTAATTATTTAATATTGCAGTGTAATGCAGGAATCGATGCGAGTGCGTTCAGGGAGGAACGAGAGGGATGAAAATCTGTGCTCCCCGCAGACCTGCAGGAAATGGACAGATACAAAATAGAAAGATGTAGCTTAAAAAAATGAAAAGGTGAAGATGTACCAGTTCAATAAAAATTTATATTCATTTGCCGATAATGTCTTCCTGTGTCTGCACTCAGCAGTGCTGGGATTTGGTTTGAAGGCTCTAATTGAATTAGGAGACTCTTTTTCTGCACAGATGTGTGCCAAAGAGAGACAGATACAATTAGAAGAATACAGGGGAAGTCGCTAAATGACCAAAAAAAGAGATGGAGGGAGGGTGCAAATATAATAAGCACTTGTGAAATTGAATAAGTGATTATAAAAAGAAAACAGAATTAGTGTGATGAGGGTAAAAAAAAAGAGAAGAGAGATAGTCTCTTTGGTGAGGAATGGTTTACCACTAATTGTTCTTCATTAAAGGATTGCAGCTCTCTGTCACCACCCTAACTTATTTTTAGCCAGTGCTCTAGCACACTTCTGCTGCTTTAGTGTGTTACATTACTGTATCTGTTAGCTCGTGCTGCTCTTGAGCTGTTGAGATGGAAATGGTCGCCCAGAAAAGCCACCGTCAGGTAGTGAAAGAATTTCAGTTGCTGAAGGAGAGATGTGGAGGGGGTTTCACATGGGCTTTTGTGTCCCTGATTACTGGAGTCATTACTGAAAAAAAAAGAGTCACCGTTTGGATTCAGATAAGCAAATCCTAAAGACCGTAGGATTGGATCATTATTGCAGTGATTCTGAAATGTTCTGCAGCAGTTATTTTAACCCAGACGGATGCTGTATATACAGTAGCATTCATTTGTGTTGGAAGACTCTTCTGGACTCATCTGGCTCAAATGTAAAATAGTGGTTTGGTGATTATGAGACGTAATTTTCACATATGAACTGTCCACCACAGAGTCCGGTTGCATAAAGCGCTAGTCGTGAAAAGTCATCTGGTTTTTTTTTCCAAGGCTGGTCATAACTTGTAAAGTGAGTTAATAAAAGGGAAAATGGTTTAACTGAGACCAGTCTCTTCCCCGTGCATGCGCTCTGGTGTCCTCGTGGGTCCAGGGAGGGAGAGCGAGCCGCCGGAGACGCTGGACGTCAGAGACGCAAGCCACTCGGAATAAGTGCCGCCAGAGCGCTAGAGGGCGAGCCACCCGAGGAAAGAGCCGCCAAAGATGAAAGGAGTGAGAGGTGTGAGCCGGCGAAGATGAACGCACAACAGACTCCGCCCCTTCCCTGGACCCTTATCCCTCGAACACCCCCTGACCTTCACGTCCCAGGAGCACAACGAGGACACCAGTTCCCCTTTTATTTTGGACACTTTTTCCCCTTTGGACACTTTCTTTTGATTATTTTGTTAATAAAAACGCCATGCCCACTGTGTCTGCTGTTGGTTCCTTGCATTACATTGATGACATCACTAACGACTCGTCGAATTTTGCCATCGACTATTAGTCGACCAGTCAACTAGTCGTTGCAGTCCAAGTGCGGAGCACAAAAATCTCACTGGATTATTACAATTAATGGCAAAATGAATGTTTAGAAATGTAAACTGATATTTCCTTTTTACTACGCACTATTTTTAGCTGGAGAACAAACTAGTGCTCTAAGACTTTTGCACAGTAACGTACCTGGATATATATGACATGGTTGTTTGAGAAATGAATACACGCTGCAAGAATTATTGCCTGTCATACGTACAGTACAAGCCAGAAACATGCTAACCACTAATATGTCAATCCTAAATCATGCATATTTGCTTGTTTTTTAACATGTGTATCAATGAATTAATGAGACGGTGAATGGTTGTTTAATGTAAACACACCCACACAGCATCTGTGTGCATCATTATTCTCATGAAGACCAGCTGTCTTTAACCGGTGGCATTTTCTCCACTTGTAATTGTTTTAAAGAAAGCAAAAGCCCTTTTGAAGTCTCCTGCCCTCATGCAGCCCAGAGAGCATTTATTGATAAATACAGTAAATCTGTTAAATACAGTGATTATGAATGAGCTCAGGGTGACGAGGCGCTCGCTGTCTTTGCGTTATTTACAATGGAGCAAATTCTTTCTTGTGTTGCAGGGAAACAGGGAACATCAAAGCTGGATTAGAACATCTGGTAAGTTCTGCTTCTTCCCCTCCCTTCAGTGTTTTCTCAATCTTTGATATCTGCATCCAAAATGAATGTTCAGCAAATGCCTTTGAATAGCTGGAGCTGTCAGACAGACTCCGAGGTCTCTCTCTAACTCCCACACGATTGCCTGGGTTTTCACGACATGTCATGTCATGCCGTTTTTTACATTTTTGCTTTTGTCTTTTTTTGCTAAAAGGTGTGGTGTTAAACAACTTCTTTCCTCTGTAAGGACGTGTGTTTTTTTTTTTTGAGTCAGTAGGGCGATTCGGAGCGTGTGTTTGTTTTGATCTGTATCCTCAAGCTGTTCGGGTTCGAGTTGAACGTTCACTCTCTGTACGGCTCTCAGACTCATGTCAGGCACACGGTACCTCTGAACACATCTGGAGAGATCACAGTATCCTCCCTTTTCTGCCTGCCTGTCTCTATGGATGTAGGGCACGCTGTTGGCCCTTAAAATGCGCCCTAGGGAGTGTTTAAAAATGTAACGTCCAACATTTCCTGGGTTTTCTGCAGCCTTTCTAATCCAGGGTCAGAGTGTCATGCACTGGAGTTAAAGGGCTGCTTTTCTCCTCCTGGGTGGAGCAGAGTTTCCATTTCTGCTGTTTTTTTCTGCGGGATGAATAATGGAGAGAGGTCACAGCGGGGTCCTGACTCTCTGAATGTACACTCACCTCCCTCAGCTCCACACCCTGAATATTAAACGCAGGCCTGGCCCTTTAAGGGTCACTCTGCACACCTGACCTTAATCCTTATCAATTATCATGCTTACTTTCTCAAATCAAATCTTTCTCACATATTCCCGCTCGTTCCTTCTCATGATCTCTACTGCTAAGAAACCCTCACATTAGTGCTTATAACAAATCAGAAGCTGAGTAATCTCCAAAACCCGAGGCGACCTTATTCAGTTTACATTTCCGGGTAAAAGGTCACTGTCACAGCTAAACAGTGAAGACTGGTCTGTGCTTTCACTGTAAAACCTAAAATTACATATTGACTTACTGCATTGAAAAAAAAAAAAAAGTCAACGCATCAAAGATTCTCTCTTTCTCTCCAAGAGCGCACAAAAGCTGAAATGTAAAACTTTTGAAAGAAAAAGCTTATTAAACTATTCCACAGATTTAATACACTACGCATCGATATCTAATTTCTTTGAATCCTTCTCTCATGGTGACTCTGTGTTGCTAATGCATGGATGTGCTTGACTTTGTGCTGCTCTGCATTGGAGCGTTCATATCATAAAACATTTGCGCAATGAAAGATTATTTATATCATTTGCTTTTAATAATCTGATGTTGGAGTCCTATGTATTATATTTTCCTGCCTCATTACTGTGCTATACATTTAAAAATGTCTTTTTATTAATTTTTTTTTAATTAAATTAATTTCATAGTGCATATTTATATAAAACTAAATGAATTTGTTTTATTAATATATTTTATATCAATGCAAAAAGCAATGCACACATTACTAGATTTAGTCCTGTATGTGTTCCCCACTAAATAAAGTTATTTCACTAAATACTTAGATTTTATAAAATGGTGTGCTCATGATTTTTCTACAAAATTATTTTGCTACTACAGTAAATTATTCATGTTTTAGTCATATGTTGTAATTATATATTTTGTCATTAAATTTAAGTTGTCTATATTTAGTGCACACACAAAAGAGTCAAGTTTAGGTCAACACACAGAAGTACTGAATTTATATATATATATAAAGATACTTTCGGTATCGGCCGATACTCAGACTTTTCTGGATTTGATCGAATCGGTTCTAAAAAATAGTATCATTGCATCCATAGACTAAACATTGAAATCTTTTCAATCACATGATTTAGTGGAGTGTCCTGTTAACCATATCACCGTTAATGCACCGTTTTTTTATTATTAATTTTGACTGTGTGTCACAGGTTAATGTGTAATTAACTCATCTTCATTAGGATAGAGAGATGGACAGATGTAGAGGGAACAGAGGATGAAAGGAAAGATGGAGCAGGGTTGATGGAAGGAGAGATTTGACAGAGGAGCAGGTGAAAGGGGAGGAGAGTTTATGAGCGCATGCATTGATCTACAGCTGTATAAAAGCACAGTGAATTATTGAAAAGAAGATTACATGCATAACCCTCTTGAATCAATATGCCTGTTTGAACATAGTGTCTCTACAGTGTGACCAGCCTGGAGAGCACACTTCACTTTTCTCAACAATGGGTTAAAGCATTATTAAAAGCTGTGTGAGCGCTTTACTTATGCTTGTGTCTGGAAATAGATATGCATGAACTGTAAATTGTAATTAGGAGAGTGTGTGAATAAACAAAAATTAATTCAAAAAAAGAAAAAATATATATATATATTTCTTAAATGGTATAATGTCTTAATTTTTTTTAATGCGTGATGTTGTGTATTTGGAGAGAAAACAGAAATTGCACACATTAGGGCTTTTCACACTTAAAATTGTTAACCCAGGGTTATCGTAAACCCCGGATAAACGGAATCCTGGGTTATTTGTAATCATGTTTCACACTGCTTATTTGAAACCTGGGGTTAGCGG
>JAUMHR010000069.1:1396874-1408450 GCA_032361145.1 Enteromius fasciolatus
CTTTACCCGGGGTTAAAAGCGGTGTTTAGAACGCAGATAACCCGGGGTTAAGCACAGTGTGAAAAGCCCTATTGTGTTTATTAAAATGTGTTAAGTCGAAATGAGGCCATGTTCCGAAGGTTTGCTGTTTGAGAGAGGTTCGCATTCCCAATCAGTCGACGCTGATGAATTACTGGTTAGTTGGTGTTTTTTGTATTGTAATGTGTCGTAGGCTGTCCTGATCTCATATGTTTTGAAATGAGCAGCCAGCAATAGTAGCATAGAAACTTCAAAATAAGGCCTATTTAGGGCTTATTTATGATTAAATGTCCCACCATCTTTTTTCCTGGTTATCATTGGTATTTTGATTACAGAATAAACATTCTTTGGCATTTAATTAGATTTAGTAAAATAGTGTAACTTCTAAATTAATTAAAATAAATTAATTCATTTTGCTTGTAAATGTCTCATTGTGTCCCTATTTAAGGGAAAACAAAACACATTATTTGAATTTTTATTATTTATTTTACACTGTGCACCTTAAAATTACTTGTGCTCTTACATTTTTCAGCTAGTGCTTCTTGGTGAAAACAGTAAAGCATCAATTCTTAAACAAAAGCTAACAGCTGATGGAATGTATTGATACGATCTTCTTTTGTTTAACATGGTTAACTGTGTCACAAATAAACTAGTTTGGAAGCACTTTTTGATAGGCCTTTACTGCAAATGAATGTGAGACCAAGCACAAAGCATTTAGTTTGATGCAGGTGCCTTTATACTCCATTTGATATTGTGTAAACACAGACGTTCAGCACATCCAAACTGGAACATTTCATCATCCTGTGTCTGCACTATTTCTCCCCACAAGTTATGATGATGAAAAACAAGTTGAGTGTACTTGTAAAGCCCCTTACACTATGGTGGTAGTTAAATTCACAAATGAATGGGCATTGCATATTACAGCTTTAAAATGTTAAATGTGTGTAAAATGACACGCCCATCATTGGATATAATTTGATTGTCTTAGATATATGTACAGTATATTATCATTAGCAAGTTTATTTTGAGTAAATATTGAATTCGGTCTTGGTTTTTGGACTTTATTTGTGCATTGAATGTGAAGAGGTATGCAGATACAATTCCTGAAAATTTGAATATGTGAAAATAGCACCTGAGAATTTATTGTTGACTTTATAAAAGCTGGTAGATTGCTTCCGCTCGTCAGACAGCAGGTGCTGCAGTATTTTATCAAGATTTGTGCCATAAGTGTACACCCCCTGCATCCCTCCCCGAAATACACTCAAACATGAGCCATAAACAGCCCACCACCGTTAAAAGACGGCAAACTTTACAAAGTCTAGATGGAAGCAACTTTATAACAGTCTTAAAAGTAGCTACTTCTAATCTTGTGTTCCCGACCATTAGCGCCACAAATATCCAGTTACTGAAACTATTCAGGAAAATATCTTGTGTATCTTCTTCATTTTGCCGAATGGCGAACACAGTTTAGATGGCAAATCACAGTTAACCTTATTTCTTTGTGGGACTTTTATGGTTATGTTTATTAACTTTTGGGTGGAAAAACTGAGGATGTTTTTTTGTTTTTTTTATTGCTTTACTGTTTTCATTTTAGAGGCCTGAATCTGATGCATGGCTTAATAATCGTGGTATTAATGTAGTATGCATGAATGTTCTGTGTTGGGTCATTCTCACGTCCATCAGCTTTAAGAATGCAGAAATTATATGTAAAACTAATTTCTCCCATGGGTTTCAGCTTTTGAGGCCTTGTTTATGTGTAATGAATTATTTACGCTTCGTATTAGCACCAGCGATTGCGAGAAACGCCTCTGTTTTGGCACCGCCAGATCTCGGGCTGCTTAATAATAGATTTATCCCATAACATCATCAAAAGCACCTGTCTTCCTGGAACAGAACGAGAGAAGATCAGGGCTTTAGAAATCGATGGAGCGTCAGAAGCGCGCGGCGTCCAGTGCTCGTCCCCGTCCGTCTCTCCGGCTCTCGCCGTGTTTGCCAGTAATTTGATTGTGGGATAAAGAGGTGATCTGACAACACCTCAGCGAGTGTCAGCTAAATGAAAGCAGAGGAGCTGCGCGAGGATAATTTGCAAGCAGATTTACATGCTTATTACACTAATGATTTCATCAGATTGGAGGTGTCTGCGAGTTTGCCACGGGCCTCCGTCTCCTTGCATTTGTGAAATAAGCCGACCGGCTAAATGATGGAGTCATCAGGCCGACCTTTAACCTGACGCCTGCCCAGACATAATTGCATGTCATACTGATAGAGGGGACGGGCACGGCTTTCATATCCCGCCGCTTTATCTCTCTCTCTCCAATCCTCTTTGCATAGATCTCACAACAGAACAAAAACAACAAAGAAGTATCGCATCTTCATTTGCAAACGATGGCGTTGGATTTAGCGCGAGGTCCTGGCGTATATATATCACGACGGGCGAGCTGGTCCCTTACTGTATACGCATTATCTAAATGGTATCTCTGAATGTCAAGGGCATAAAGGAAATTAAATCGGAAAGTGCAGATAGAGCAAAGGCGATTTTATCTCCTGATGATTGCAGTTTTGATAGGTATTCCAGTGAATTTCATTTTCTCCGGATGGCGAGGAGATGAGTTAGCCGCCGCATTTGTTCATTTTTCTTCTACATGATTTATGTGAGTTGAGTGTGAGCCCAACGCCCAGCCCGCTCTGTCTTGAACACACACACACATGCACTAATACACACACACACACACACACACACACGTGCATGTCAAAAAAGTCTATTAATACAATTGCCTTCCATTTTGGCCTGACTCTTCTGTGTGTGTGTGTGTGTGTGTGTTGTTGGGAGGAGGGAGGGAGGGTTTTGTGCGAATTGCGCGGTTGAAGGCGAGGACCGCCGCGGTTAAACCTCTGTCATCACTCACGCTTGTTTACATTCTAAATACGTAATGAAATCTTGTTGGCAATAATCAAGGAAATAAAAGTTTGGGAAAATTGTAAAAGTGGTGAAGTTTGAGAAATGAGCGTCAGGCGGCTAAATAACATTTTGGGGCAGGAAAGCTTATTATTATGCAGCGGCAGTGCCTACTGTAGACACAAAGATGAACAGCCTCTGCTTTCCTAAATGCTGTTAGCGCCGTCCTGAAGTATGGCACATTGTAAAAAGGCCTCCGATTTCATATTGAGATTATATTTAAAAAAGATATCCATACACAACATTATATTTTATAGACGCCCAGCCCAGAACTCCTGATATGCAGTATTTGTTATAAATATATAAATAAACATATTGCACTGGAGCCCATCTCTACCCTGATCTTATAGACCTGGATATTAAAAACTGAATATTGCATTTTCTAGGGGGATCCTGTAACGTAATGCTTCGGTCCTTATTTTTTTATTTATTTTTTTAGGTTAAGGAATGGGCCAGAGGTTGGAAATAACAAATGAAAAATGACTATAAATGAGGATGAGGAAGTCAGATGAGATGAGATGAGCGATGAGTAACGGAAGAAACTATATATACTGTATAGGCTGTATACACTACTGTTCTGAAGTTTAGAAGTGCACCAATGATGAATTTACTTCATCGAAAATACAGTCAAATCTGTAAATAATATTATTACAGTTGATTATATTTGTGCCACATGATCTCTAAGAAATCATTCTAATATGTTTATTAGCTGCTCAAAAAAATAAATGAAAAATCTGATCATTAAAAACAGCTGTTGAAAGTGTAGAAACAGCATTTATATGAAATGGGATTTGTTGTAACAATGTAACACACACCCATAATAGTATGTAGTATGTTACTTTTTACTTTTTCACCATTAATATATATATATACAGTATATTAGTTCTGTCAAATGATTTACCGTGATTAATCACATCCAAAATAAAAGTTTTTGTTTACGTAATATATGTGTGTACTGTGCATATTTATTATGTATAAATAAATACAAATACATACATCTTGAAATATTGACATGTATATGCATTTATATATTTATATCCCGATATTTCACATAACATATTTCTCTGAAATCTATACATGTATGTGTCTGTATTTATTTATATATATATATATATATATTCATAATAAATATACACAGTACACACATATTTAAAAAAATATATATATATTTCAATCACATTTTTAATAATTTGACAGCAAATATACACAGTAAGTACAGAACATATTCAGACCCCCTTACATTTTTTTTGCAGCCATTTGCTAAAATCATTTAAGTTCATTTGTTTACTCGTTAACGTACACACAGCACCCTATATTGACAGAAAAACACAGAATTGTAGACATTTTTGCTGATTTATTAAAAAAGAAAAACTCAAATATCACATGGTCCTAAGTAGTCTGAATACTTTCCGTACCCACTGTGTGTGTGTATATATATATACTTTCTCATTTTATATATATAATTAATTTATTAAGTATTATATGCCTCCCTAAAAGGATATTTTATCCAAAAATTAAGATTTTGAAGAACTTTGATAGCCAAAAGCTTGATGGCAGCCAGTGACTCGGTGTGTGTTAGTGTGTGTATAGGCTATATATATAGAGAGAGAGTTGTTCAAATGATTCTTTATAGGTATAAGCAGTGAATATAATGCTTTGCAGGACAGATGAGGATGAGTGTAGAAGCAGAGAGGAGCTGTGAGCAGTGTGGTGTGGTAATTGAGATAATTGGTTTGGCTCAGTGTTGGCTCAGGACGGCTGTGTGTGAGTGGATGAGAGATAGACGCTGATCCAGGACCTCTCACCGGGACACTAAACCCCATGAAACCTGCACTCATCATCTCTGCTGCCCAAGCTAGCTCTGTTTGTGCTGTGAGAGACTGCTGGAGCAGTGCTGATTTCACTACATTCAGACCATGTCCACATCTTTTTCCTTCTTCTGTTTTTAAAAAAGCTCTGTCCTCATGAAAATACAAACACATGTCAAGAGCATGCCAAACCAACAGGTGGCGATGGAAGCTCAACTGTATACAAATTTTGGCCAATCAGAAGTCTGAAAAAGATTACTTCCTTCCGTTTGGTGTGGACAGGGCCTTATTACACATACACCGATAAGTAACCAAGAAAGTCCACTTTAAAAACGTTCTATTCAGGAAAACAAAACAAAAACCCCTTGGTTAAAATTCATGTTTACCCACAAATATTTGGCAGGACAACTGTTTTTACCATTGATAATAGTATGTTTTCTTTTTAGGTGGGCCCGATGATTTCCCTTTGAAAGCATAGACAGAATTCAGAAATTCAGCCATAAAAAAGATTTTACTGTATAGCGCAGAATCTCACAGAATTTGCCAAATTGTGGATGAAAAAAGTCTAAAGTACTGTAGGACAGTACACTTTAATTAAAACATAATATGGACATGTGCCACAAAATACCAAGTAAGTATGAATCCTGCTTGTTCTGCGTGTCTGAATGAATAGCACAGACGCACATTTATTACTATTTCAACCTCTGCCGCTCACTTAATATATGAACACACAAACATAATCTCTAGAGAGTCACTTCCTGAGCAAGCTTCATATAAACAAACAGACACAAGAAGTCTTTACAGCAGCCCAGCGAATAAAAGTTAGGTTCAACTCGAAGAAAGTGTGACAGAAATATATTTAATTTAATGATAGTACCACTACTAATAATACAATTGTTGTTAAAAACATTGTTTAATGAATGTTTACCAGAAAAATCTAAAAGTATTTCTGAAAAAAATAAATATATTTATTTATGAAGTCAAATAATTAAATATGCTTTTGATGATTAAAATGTAATGATATTAAAATGGAATCAATAATATTACAGAAAACACGGAATTTGGAGAAAAAAAAAAAAAAAAACTTTATTTTTATTTAAAAAAGTAAAGTATTTCATTGGGTGATAAAAATGAAAGTTTTTGTTAAACTTTAAATATATTGATGATAAACTGTTTGTTTCGTGATTTCTTAGACATGGTTTTTGATTTAAATTTCATTAATTCAACTTTTAAAACGCTAGTCTAGAAAAAAATAAATAAATGAATAAAAACAGAAGACACAGAATTTGGAAATAGATTAACCTGAATTTGGGGTAACCTGAAATGGATTGGATAGGGCCCAGCTTGAGCAGCAAATCATCATATTAGACCGATTTCTGAAGATCATGTGACACTGAAGAGTAATGATGCTGGAAATACAGCTGCGCAGAAATATATAATAATAATATTTCATAATACTACTCTTATTACTGTGTTATATATTGTGTATATAATATTGTCTTATTATCTAATATCGGATTCTTGTTAACTTTTCTTTAATTTAGCAGAGGTTTGATGCTCATGTAGCACAGATCTGAGCTTATACACCTTAGTTTTTCCAAAAAGAAATATAAAGATGTAATTAAAAAAAGCTAATAAGAAGATTGAATCAACAGTTCGGTGATAGTATCATATGGTAATGATGAAATAGTCTCACTTTGGATCTTGAACGCCACATTTCTTTAGGAAATAGTCATCATGTGTACATCCTCATGTTAATTATTAATATTATATATTTTTTTTAAACAGCGAAAAGTCAGTGAGGTCTGTTTCAGGAAAACAAGTGTTTGGAATGACAAATCAATTTTAAATAATGCTCATTTCCTCTTCAGTTTTGGAAGAGTTCTAATGTTGCATTATTTGAAAGGTTTTGTTTACAAAATGATCCCTGTTCCCATGGATCCGCTAAAATGGCTGCTGTATTCACGTCAGGCCAGTAGTTGGCGATGTCACTTAGAAGTAACACCATACGCCTCAATAAGCTAAAACACATTTCTGAAATGAGTGAGGACGTGAAAATCTTTTTAAGCAGCACCGATCTCACCTGTTTCTGTTTCCTACAGATTCCGCGCGTCCGCTTCCATCATTAACCGGTCAGCTGTGTTAGTTAGCAGCGCCGCGTGGAGGGTTATTATGGCGTGGGATGTGGGTGTCAAACAGTGTTTTGTAGCTTATTTGTATAATATCTGTGTCAAATTTTATCAGCTCTCTCTCTCTTATTGCTCAGCGTTTGCCAGAATGAGGCCTGTCTCATAATTTGACAAACTTATCTAATTATTAATCCGCCACCCATTTGTCATCCTTTGAAACTAATTATATTTTTCTTCATATTGATGCTGGTTTTTTTTCTTCTTCCCTCTCCCTTTTGTGTGTTTTCCTTTTTTCTTTCTTGTCTAAACACTCGGTGGTGTAATATCTCCGGACACTTGCCTCAGGGTTACTTGAAACAAATGCAAATGCAATGGTAGAAATTTCATAATAAACTGTAACTAAGATGATTGCCCTGCCAGCTATTATCCTTCCATTTAAGTCGTGTGATCCGTCTGTTCTTCCTCCTCGTTATTGCGGCATGACTGGATGTTATTGTAATGGGAGAGAGAAGAGAAGACGGCTTTGAATGGGAGGAGAGGGGGTTTATCTGAACATTCAATAATCCTTCCTTTATTTCTGTCTGCTTGATTGATGCCCCGAAACGGTCTGATATGCTTCTGATAACAATATAAAGCGGGGGAAAAAAGGGAAAAAAGTAAGAGGAGCACGCTCAGAAAGACCACAGAGAAGAGCCGTCTGTGTTTTTGTGGAAGTTATCGAAGGCGAGCCGTCAAAAACAAGCAGATTTCCCAGCGCAGCTTGATGTGTTTGTCATCCGAGACACGGCGGAGTGACAGTTTTACATTAAAGCGGGTCATTATATTTCCCTGTCATCACCCCAAATGACATTTTTAGAAAGTGACACCTTTACAGTTTGATAAATCAAATTTCTGCTGAATAATGTGCGTTAGCGCTGTCAGCGACACCCACGTTCTCCGAAGAGCTACGGTGAGCCTTGCAGGATCCACATTTAAATTTCATCCTATTAGCATTT
This sequence comes from Enteromius fasciolatus, assembly GCA_032361145.1. NCBI lineage: Eukaryota > Metazoa > Chordata > Actinopteri > Cypriniformes > Cyprinidae > Enteromius > Enteromius fasciolatus. The sequence continues at coordinate 1,404,781 of JAUMHR010000069.1, forward strand.
AATTTCTCTGTAATCCTACACACCTTCATAACAGCAACACACACCGGGCTCTCCTGCGTTCGAGAGCAATCTATAGCCCTTTATAACTTCCCTCCCTCATCATTCTTCTTTCTTGACAATTAAGAGGCTGGAATCTAATAGTGGAGATATTGGAATTATATCCCAGCCTCTTCCAGAGCCAGCGCGCTGGAAATCTCCACACGCTTAGCCCTTGCGCGCATGTTTACACGCCATCCGCTGGGATTTATCGTCGTCTGTACATGACTGAAGATGTGATTTCCACCAGAAGATTACTACTGAAGCGGTGTTGTTAAATGTTTTTATGTATTGTAGGGCTGGGTGATATGGATATCTTTTCCTGAACGTTTGACCAATTCAAGATAACAATTTAGAGTTGGTCACTAATACTAAAGTGCTACCCCCCGTTCCATCATGGAAACTTGCACAAAATGTTCATATAATGTAAAAAGGTAACATTTTATTTTACAATAACACCTATTAGTTGCTTATTAGCATCCATATTACTAGAATATTAGCCGTTTATTAGTGCTAATTAAGCACGCATTAAAGCCTTATTCTATATGACCTTCGTACCTAAAGGTTTTGGGGGGAAAAAACGTCTTTTAAGATCTGTTCACTTACAGATTATTTGAGGAATCATAAAGATTTTTTAGTATGGCATCGCTACAAAAAAACACTTTTTGAAAGCTTTATTTGCATTGTGTTGTTAAATATGCACAAAAGCGCAAATATTTCGTAGCTAAAATGTAGGCATTCAGTTTTCAGTGTCAGGGCATGCCAAAAGCTGTAGCTATAAGGTTAATATTAACTGTAAATGTATGTTAAAATAAAGACACCAGCAGCTTTCAGTCTGTCACCATGCAAACATGAAATATTAAACATGGACATGAGCTCACGTCTTGTGCATGAAACAGCATTCTTACTTTTAATATTTAGCAAAATCAATTTAAATGTAACGCTAAATGTAAAAAATGTCACACCCTAATATAGTGTATATTTGTTCAGGTCAGAGTCGATGTGTGTTGTCTTGTTTCTCGCTAATCCAGAGTTTAGACCGTTGACTAACGTACTTCTCTGTGGTTCTAGACTCCTGCGGAACAGGCCAAAGCTCGACTCCAGCTGGTGCTTCAGGCTGCAGGTACAGACCTTTTCATTTCTGTTAAGACTCTCAGTAATCTCGTGCTCTGCTCATCACCGCTGAGCTCTGTGGTCACTCATTTGCACAAAATGCATCTGTTTCTTGACCTAGAACTAGACCTAGACTAGAAGCACACAACCTGCTATTGGAAATGTTACTGTTTCACATGCAGCACTACATTCAGAAGAACACTATTCAGTGTACACTACATACAGTATGCCGTTGTATTCAAAATACAGTAACTTGAACCTTATTAATACACATACACACATAATCCAGCAGTTTTTTTTACAAGAAGCTCTGTTATTATATTGAAAATATGAATTATTGCTTTATTTCACATAAAATCAAACTTAAAGTTAATTTAAACACTGACGTGTGAGTCAAGTAATGTGCCTGTTTATGTGTGTTTTCATGTGCAGAAATAACAAGAGCAGCCCTTTATTTATCTGTACGAAGTCTATGGTTTCATGAATAATTATTTAGCTGGACATAAGTTCAATGTATGGACTTCAGTTCTTAATATTCAAAGTAGTAGCTTTGTCGCTGTAGCAGTGTGTAAGATTTATTCAGTGTTTTTAACGCTGTTAGATTTCTTTAACATAGAAACACATTCAGAAAAAGCCACTGCATGTTTTCTAGTTTACTACACCTTTTGAGTCTCAAATACTGAAAGTGCTTTTTCCTGAAACTACTTAAAAATCCTTGTCAGACCAACAAAATTACCCCAGATGTTGTCCCAAGTAGTCAAACACAGTTGTCTGAAGGCTTTGAGAGTTCCCAGCATTCATTTATGCAGTTACTGTTATATGATGGTTGTTTGGTTTTTTGTTGTGGTTGTTTTGTCAGTATAGTGATTCTAGTATGGAGTATGTTCAGTCATTAGACTGGTGGATATACTATAAGTTATCCTTTAGGGTTTCTTGTCATTTATAAACAAACATCATATTTATAATGTCATGTATTTTTACACGTTATATTGGTCATCAGTAAATAAAGAAAACAAAAAAAACAACACCATTAATTGTTGTTTTAGTTGCTGTGACAATACTTTTTTTCTAATAGCAAAATAAGACGGTGAGCTTTGCGAGAACAAACTAATGATGACAAACTAAAAGAAAACTATTGAACTAAAAAGTCTTACTGCATCAAGTTGCCTTTTTTATTTATTTATTAATGTTATTCATTCAATTTCTATTTGTTTTTACATTGTTCACTCACAATCTGGATTAACATTGTGAACAGACGATGCAAATCATCAGTCGGTGATGGAGATCAACTTTCAAAAATCATTTACAAATGCAAAAATGTATTGAAATATGATCAACAAACGGTGTTAATGAGAAGACCAGCACTGGGTTAATGCAGGGTAGTGTGCGATTTATTTCTTATTCTGCAGTTTACATTTGGAAGCGAAAATATATTCGAACATGTAAACAAATACAGAATACCAGACTCAGAGCTGAAGTCCACTGAGAGCTGTACAGATGAGCAGTAATCTGCACTCTGGGTTTGCTGAACGTTGTGTCTGGAAGCGTCTGAGCTGAAATTACTGGAACGATGTACAAGTTGTCTATTTATCAGCTTTCCGTTTAATTATGATAGGTATACAATATTAATGAATTGGTTTGTTCAGGTCTTAAAAAGGTCTTTAGAAGCTGCGAACCCTGCACTGTTGAGATCTGATTCATGCCGCAGTTATTTACATAAAATAATATAAATGACAATAAATATTCATAATAGTGGTTCTCAATCAGAGGACGTCAGCACACTTCCAAGAGGGTCTCAAGATGACTTAGAATGGTTGAAAATAAACCAGCTTTAAAACAAGCTGAAAATAAAGATAGTTAGGATCATATTTCCTATTTTAATTTGTTTGGTCTTGAACAACCTGAACAAACAAGGGGATTTTAGAAGCGGAAATGAAGAAAACCTTAAGAAACCATGGACATTTGTATACCGAATGTACTTATTGTCTAGTTTTGTGAAGTTATATGTGGTATATTGATCACGTACAGTAGTGTATCATGTAATGTAATGCCTGAAGAGTTTGAACACCGAGTTACAGAATTAGAATTGTATCTGTGTGATTTGAATATGTTCTCACTCCTGATTTGTTTGTGAATAAGCAGCTGTGTCGGCGCAGGGCCTTTAAATGTTGCTCTTGGACTCAACAAGGTCTAATGTAGCTCTGAAGCATTGAAATGTGTAAAACACAAATTGATATAATCCAGTCTGTTTGGCGTTTTACATCAAGCATTATTCCTGCTCGGAGGCTTCCGTAAATATTTAGTTTACACACAGGGTTACATTTCAACTTCATTTAATGGTGCAGCACTCAGAAATGTGCTCATGTGTAAACTATAGCGCTCGTTTACCCCACAACCGGACTAAAGTGTGTCACGCACAACTGACCCCAGATCTGCTGGAGCTGAAACACACACTTATTTTGATCAAAGAAATGCTGAGCTGTTGACTGTATGTGTGCAGATCTCTCTACACGTCAGAGCT
>JAUMHR010000069.1:1432485-1445590 GCA_032361145.1 Enteromius fasciolatus
GACAAAAAACCCTTTCACTTCCACTGATGAGAAGAATACTGGCGCCAGGCCTCAAATCCAGCCCCGCACCTCCCACCCATCCTGCATGACCTCTAATTATGTCATGCGAAAAGAGCCGTGTCCCATTGAAAACCTTGCTTAATCAAACCCAATTAATTCCGCTGGCTTCCCTTATTATCCCCTTCGAGGAACGCATCGTCCCCATCAGCCTGTTAACTTCAGCCTGCGCCGTGTCGAGGGAGCAAAATAATAGATTATGCAATTAATTTAGTCGTTAGAGACTTAATTGTTGTTAATGAATACAGTAACTCTGTAGGGGTGTCCTGTGATTCAGAGATTTTCCCTCGATAACCACACGAGCACTCAGCAAAATATGCTGGATTAAGTAGTGTTGTTATGTTATAGTTCACAGCGATCTCAGAAAATGATCGCCACATTTAAATACTATAGCTACATAAATTTAGTTTGTGATACTGAAACCACGAAAATGCGCAAATTTAACTTCATATATTAAATGGAAAATCAACAGAAGTCGACTCTTAATAATTGAAACGAGTCGTTTTAGAACGAGTCCCAAGCCGTTTCATGTTGACATTAAAATTAAATATTAGCATATTGCACTTGTTGGCATTTTCGCATTGGTCTGAATGAAAATTCAGATGCATTCTTTGCCACTAGGTGCCGCTTTTATAGCGGTAAAAGCACACAATGAAATCGACCAATCAACTTTTGGAAAATTGCATCGTTGAATGAATCGTTTAGGAGTCCTTGAACAAATAAAGTTCAACTAAATGCAAAAAATGCAAGACTCTCAAGACTGTTGTTTGCGAATCTCAAAACCAAACTATGAATCTTTCATTACCCATAATAGGGGCACTTTAATTCTGATTCACAATAGTTTACTCGGTAAACATCATATATATCATTATAGTGACTTCGAAAATTAGCCACACAGAGGAAATCATTTTATTACCTGAGGTCACAGATTAACCCTTGGCTTATGTATCTTGCTACTAGATGTGTGACTGATAGAATCGGTGTATTATATTTTTTCTAGTAGGTTCATGATGGGACTTATTAAACAGATGAGCTTGAGAAAAATGCACTCATACAGGTTTTTTAATGGTATAGCCTTGGATGACATGTCGCCCAGAGTTATTAAAGCATCTAACCCACTAAAAACCCGTGAACCGAACGTGAGATTACAAAATGGACAGACTGACCCACATTCAAAGCATGAGAGTGGAAAAACAGCATATTTCCCTCAACCCTGCGAACAAAAGCTTTTCGCAGCAGATGAACTGCTGCTTTCCCATGATTCCTTTGTGCCAGTCCAGCTGAACGCATGCCTACCCACAACCCAGCCGCCCGTCTGCCAAGATGTGCAGCGGTCAGTGGCTGCTCGGTCTCTGCCTGGCCACTAATCCTCGCACTGAACTCATCCTGGCCTGCGGGAAAAAGCTCTAATTGGGGGATTTTCTCCATCATTAACCTTGATGAGCAGCCTTCCCACCCTGCGTTCCCATCCGTGCAATCGCTAATACTTCCTACCTTGATCACTGCAAAGTTCAGCACGGTACTAATACTTTTTAACTATGTATAGTGTGTTTACAACAGTAAATCAGATTGTAAGGAGTGTATCTTCCTACAAAGACTAAAACAACCCGTTTTCACTGAAACTACTTTAACATTAGCATTGCTACACAAACGTTAGTTTTAGCGCATTACTATGGTTCCTAGGACACTGCTATGTGGAAAGCAGAACGTTTTTGTAGCATATTGCTACAGTATGTGATTTTAGTTTGTTATTGGTGGTTACCAAGGTGTTGCTATGCATTTGTGTGCTTATTGCCATTTTAAAAATGTTGCTAAAAGTTGCGTTAAATTAGTTTTGGTATGATAGTGTGATTTTTTTAGATAGAATAACATTATGTTGTTCTATATTGTTCTTGATGGTTGCCAAGTTATTGTTATGCTTTATCTGAAGTGTAATAATGATAAGCGTTTGCTAAGTTTGTTTTAACACATGAATCTTGGGATGTAGCTATATGTTAGCGGAGAGCTTTTGTAGCATGTTGCTACATTTTGTGATTTTTATGTTGCTTTTATGGTTGCCAAGGTGTTGCTATGCAGTAAATAAAGTGTTTAGTATGGTTTTAGAATGTTGCTATGCAGTTGCTAGGGTGTTCTAAGTTTGGTCCAGTACTTTATTATGCTGTTTTTTTGTATTACAGTACAGTAGTAGTTCTAGGTTTTTCTTGGTGGTCTCCAAGGTGTTGCTATGCAGTTTAAGTGTTCTATACGAGTGTCAGGGTGTTGCTATGTGGTTGTTAGGTTGTTCCGAGTTAGTTTTGGTATATGTTTTTGGCAGAGCTACATTATATGGTTCTGGATTGTTTTCGGTGGTTGCCAAGGCGTTGCTATGCAGTTGTGCAGGTTTTTTCTTTTTTTAGGTTATTTAAAAAAAATAGCTACGCTTTACGTAAAGTGATCAGATTGTTATTCTGCTATGTGGTTGCTAGGTTTTTAAAGTTAGTTTTATCATATGATTCTTAGCATGTTAGCTATGTGTTAGCAGAGAGTGTTTGTAGCATGTTGCTATAATTTATGATTTTAATTAGTTGTTATGGTTGCCTAGGTGTTGCTATGCAGAAGTTGAAGTGCTCAGTATGATTTTAGCAGGTTGCTATGCAGTTGCTAGGGTGTTCTAAATTAGTTTCAGTTTAGCTTTTTGTAGAACTACAGTATAATGTTGGTTTTATTAATTGCCAAGGTGTCTAAAGTGTACCAGGTGTTATGTTGCTATACGGTTGCTAGGTATTACTATGAATTACTTTACTGATTACTTGGAAAAATAATCTGATTACATAACTTGCTTTACTTTCCTATTTATTCACAGACAGCTCTCCTGTGTTTGGAGTTAGTCATATCAAGTTTCTAAGTGATTGCTAAGTGGTTGCTTACCATCTTCTACTTGGCTTCAGTCCATATTTAAAGGAATTGTTAATGGAATAATTTAAATGTAAAATGTAAATGCCTTAAATGTAAAATCTGGACCAAAGAAAGTCCACACTGTCTGCACTGTGGTGTAGTCATCATATAATACAACATATGATACATGTATAACACCCCTTTGCTCTTTTCCCAGCACATGTTTTTTTGGGGCCCCAGATGGCCCCCATAGTGTCCCATCTGTCCAAGAGCATTGCTCACACATCATGAATACAGCCGAGCACCAGGCACTCTGAACATGTGCCTGAACAGCAGCGTCAGGAGGCAATTAGGGAACAGCGGACCCCGGGGCCAATGCCCCCTCCCGGGCCAGGCTGATTGACTGGAACCTCATCTTCCTAACAGGCTGGCTCGGCGCCACCGGTCAGGAGAAACAGGAGGGGGTTATGAAATAGACAGTCTTTTCCTATAGTCCAACCAGAGACACAGACGTCCAAACAACAAGTTGACAGCAAATCTCTGAGAAACTAGATTTGTTTATTCTTAAGAATGTTTGAGGACATTCATTGCTCTGCTTGATTCAAAAGGTAACCGTAAAAACATCTAGGACACATTACAAACATAGGAACCACATTCATATTCTTGGACAAAAATAACATCATACACTCATATTAATTACCCATGATTGTCATATAGCTGTCTAGCTTTGGCTTTTAAACGGTTCAAACTGTGCAAGTGATCTAAACATCGTAGATTTAGTTTGTAAACTAATGTTTGGCCCAAAGGACCCCAGAACTGTGGAAAGCAACATTAAACAAAAAAAAACACTGACTTATACAGCTTAATCAACTGTATATATTTATAACATCTACAATCCTCACATCCTTATACAGCTAAAACATTATTAGTAAGCATAGTTTTTTCAAAAGAATAATTAAGTCAACCTGAAAGTTTAATACCTTTCCTGACAGATATCTAGCTGTCCAGAACTTTATTAGTCAAACACAACTACTATGATTTATTGCTACAAAAACTCTGGCAACATGAACTGAGTGAGTTTCCTTTTTGAAAATAAGCAGCAAATCCCACTTAAGCGTTAGTAGGACATGACATTAGTCCTTTGAAGCCAGGTATGTTTTGAAGGTTAATTGTTCTCTGAGTCATCATAAAATGACACTTAAAGCACAATGATGGTGTTTCATCAAAAAAAAAAAACTTCCGATTTTGATTGGTGCCATAAAGAGACAGTCTTTCCCTCTAAAGAAGCTGAAACAAAAAGATCAGATTTGGATCAACTGGCCCAAACAAAGGGGGAGTCATGATTAGGTGATGGCAGATAGTTTCCCCTTCTGCTCTCCTGCACGTACAGGAGACTGGTCTGCCAATAAGGATTTGCCTCTAATGAACATAAAACAAGGGGTTTTGATGAAGTCAGCTACCTGTGTAAGAGGTCCTTTTTAACCGCTGACTATATTTATCTTTTGTTTCAACCCAAAACATCTGGACCAGTCCTTCAAGAGGAAGTGTGAATTTGTGGACAGAGGTCATGTGATGCAAAACACGCCCTCATATTCACATTTCAGTAACTCTGGGTTTAGGATCCACTCCAAAACCAATTAAACCTGTTAGGAAAGTGAAAGACAAAACATGCCAAAGTGTGCCTACAAAATACATATATGGAAGATGCTAAACAATTTTTGTCTTCATCCAGACACAGCGGTTGTTATATCCAGTTGCAAAAAATAAATAAATGGCACACAACTCATTTAGTGCCTACTTTTTGCTGCCCCAACAATGGTTCTTGAGTATCTTTGAGTCCCAATTAGTAACCACAAAATATGAAGGCCCACAGTCAAAGAGAGATGTCTTAGCACATGGGTTGCCAGGTTTTATCCATGGACTGGATGTGCTCCTTAGCTTTCATCCTCAGAGCGGCAATGCTTGAGCTGCGCTGGTCTACGTCCTCCAGAGGGTATTTGTCGGTGAAGGGAGGAGGGCACTGGTATGGAGGTGGCGCCATGGGCTGCATGCTTTGGGCCATGGTTTGGGGTGGACTGAGGAAACCATGACTGGCATAGCCCCCTTGCAGTCCTTGTGTAGGACCCATGAACCCTGGGATGCTGTGCACTGGAGTGGCACTAGACAAAGGGGAGGACAGCCAAGGGTCAAGGGGCAGCGTGTTGTTCATGGGCCCCACGGTGGGGTGCATTGGCGGCCGGTTGAAGGAGAGCATGGGGGAGTCGTGGAGTTTCATAGTACTGGCGTCTATTTTCTCCTGTCGCCTCCATTTGGCTCTGCGATTCTGGAACCAAACCTGGACAAACATATACACCCCAAATAATCAATCTGTTATGGCAGTCCTATACGTGTAAGATGGTGTTTGTCAAAAAGCATCTGTGCAATAAGTTTATTTGTTTCCCAAACTTACTTAGAAAGGACCAATGTTGGATTTGTTGTTGATCATGATTAGAAACCCAACTGAAAAGACCAGCTAAGGTCAGCATGAAATATTGGTGTTTTCACCAAAGCTGTTTGGACAGGGTGGTATTGCAAAATAAGCCTTAAAGTGATCAACTAACGTGGACTTGCTGGTTAAGAAGCTGGTTTAGCAACCAGGTGAAGAGAAACCAGAACTTCAGCATCTCACGGTAAGAACCAGCATACCAGATCCAAAGCGTAACATACACTGGAGACTGGTATGATCTCCTCTGAAACTGATACCTTAAATTTTACAAAGAGATTGAAACACACCTGCACTCGAACTTCTGGAAGGTTGACTTTCATGGCCAGCTCCTCTCGGCTATAAACATCGGGGTAGTGGGACTTCTCGAAGGCTCGCTCAAGCTCGTGGAGCTGGTAGGTGGTGAAGGTGGTGCGGTTGCGGCGGTGCTTTTTCTTGGGCTGCTCCCCATCGGCCGAGTCTGGAGACTTGCTGTCACTCTCGATGGACTTCCGCAGGTCGCTCAAGTCCCCGTCGCACTTGTTGGAGAATATATCAGCGTCTAAAGCCACAGGTGACAGAAGAACAAAAGACATGACTTGAGGGTCCACTTTAGACAGACTTTTACATGATGTTTCAACAGAATTGCATTATGAATATATTTGCAATCCCACTGGAACAACCTTATGGCTCTATTAAGAGCCATATCCAAGGGCACAAAGTTCTTTGGGATTGAAAATCTAAAATGACCACTAACACCATAAAACACACCATACTACTATTTTACACTGCAATAAAATGAAATGGTGACAAGATGTCTAATATGATCTCTGTTATTTACAGATGGTCACTACATGTAAATTCATTACTTACATGGTATTTCAAATATACCATTCTAATCCCATAATGCTCCTGGCAGAAAGCTCTTGTAATACACAGGCTTGGACTAGAGCAGTTTTATTGTCACTGATGCTAGGCATGGCTTTCACTGAAGGTTTCCCATCCCTTAATCCAAGCAGAAACAGATGTAGCCTGTTAATTCCCCTGATGGTTTCCCTGTAGACCAGACCATAATCTACCTAAGGGCTTCATTTGATTCTACCCCATGTCCTCAACATAAGGTTATGTTTCCAGGAAAAGCTTTACCTTGGTCAACTATAGAGACCCACTGGCAGTTGGCAAGCTAATTCAGTTAATTCTAGTAAAATACTGGTCATCGGGGCAAGTGGATTTGTGTACTGCACTCATAAAATTATACTTACATATTCTTTAAGATACGGCTGTCCAACTGTAGAACAGCTCAGAACACATTAACAATAGCTGCAAAGTTATGTATATGCAAGCCAAATAGCTGTTAACATTAAATTGGCAATACTATCATGAAGAAAGTTACAGTAACAAGATGATTTAAAAATCGAAAATGTGTCCAGGCCCATTCACACCAAACACGATGACTATAAAGATAACAATATTAGCGCCCACAGTGGCGAATGATATCGTCTGTTTATTCTAAGCACACATGCACCTGCCGCTTCTGAAAATGATTTCAATTATATTGTTTCTCTGTGCCTTTATCGTTACAGTTGTGAATCCTGCTATTTAATACTGAGAACGATTTTTAGTACTACATCTTTATCGTTATATTTATCGCTATCGTGCTTGGTGTGAACTGGTCTTTACACATTGATACTAGCACTATAACCTCTATCTGTTTGCTCTGCAGGTTTTATTAGTAACTCTGATGCTGCAGGTTTAATCACAGAAAAGATCAACCAATGAACTGGACCTGAAGTGAACCCTTATCATTACGGCGTCCTTGAGGGCACTTAACTGCAGATTTAAGCTTCCTGGGGTGACTGTCCTTGTAATCAGCACATGGCAAGTTCACGCTTTGGGAAAAGTGTATGCTAATGAACACTCTTACCTGTGAATACTCTTACCTGTAAAAATTAAACGCGTAATATCTCAATGTAGGTTAGCTAGAATGGATAACACTCCTTAAAATGGTGACTGCATGTACGAAAACAACTCAAAAGTACAATGTTTAATTATCATCAGGCGGGAACAATCGTTCTGGATTAGCGGAGCTAGCATCATTAACAGGCAATAGGCTGAACTCACACAATGGTAGGGGGTCAATCTTGGTTCAAGCATCAGCACACCGCCTGTCAGATTCAAGGCAGCCCAATAAAAACGCTCAGACTTGCTGGCAGCCCGCGTCAAATGAGGACAATCGATCTCAAAGGCTCAAACCGTTCAAAAGGATCTTGTCCCTTTTGAGTCACGACAACAGACAAGTCAACTCTGGGTCATGCGAGAGATTCTCTCATCACAGGACTAAGAAGCATGATGGATTATGAGCCCAATGGGCGGGGGGGGGGGGGATTGGCAAAGGATGGAAAAATGATTATGTCGGCATGCACGGTTGTGCAATCTTGTTTAAGATTATATGAATTCCACAAGGGGATGAGAACCAGGGATGAGCCCCATTGGCAAATTATTTTCAGGACCTTGTAAAGGCTTAAAAATGTGATCGATCTTTCATATTTAGACCTGACCGAGCCTGGCATTTTACCGGTCCTAAAAAACACACCATAAAAACAAGATCTCTTCATAATTGCAAGAGTTTCTCAAGTTTAAATGCTCGACAAATGGATGTCCCAATTCTCGTCAACCAAAGTCTGAGGTGTCAACTGTTCCTCAAGGCTCTTCCAAGACCAAATTATCTCAATTATCTCAAAGCATGTCAAACAATATTCTAACTAGGAATTTTAGATCGAACATCTGAGTTAACTTTGAATACAACAAGTAATAAAACAATCATCCGTCTTTCTACAGATGACATAGAAACAGAATGCATTTAGGTAACTGTGCTGTTGGTTTTGTAAGTTACGTAAAAGAAGCGTCGGACTTTCGTTTAGGTCTCTTAAGGTGACGCTTGATGGTAATGCCCTGGCGAGTTGCCACTGTCACCTTAAAACCAACAGAAAGGCTCAGCATAAGAGCTTGGTCGGTGTCAGTCTCTGAGTTTTAGATTTTAACAGTGTGCCTCAATGTGCTAACCATCACAGAAAGCCACTTAGGGAATAATTGCAAGAAATACTTAATATAAAGAATTTACCGTGAAATTCCGGTTGCTCCGAGCCATCCCTGAGGGGTGGTAGGTGCCCGTAGGGTTGTACCCGCTGGTCCTGCTTCCCTGGATCTCCAAGACTTTCACCTCCAACTTTGTGTGATACCGCATTGCTGCCAGGGTTGAGCAAAGGATCCTGGTCCTTGTTGAAGCCCAGGATGACATCTATGCTGTGGACACGGGCGCCCACCACAGCGCCCCCAGCTTTGACCATCTCATGGAAGTTACTGGGCGAAAGACAACTGTCATCCACCATGTTCATGGTGTCCAGTGACAAATGCATTCGAATGCTGGGATGAGGCCGTCCAACTAACGAAACCACTTGATCTTGATTTGAAAGAGAAATCCAAAACTTACTGGTTTATCTAGTTGGAGATATCAAGAAGAGACTCAAATCAACAAGTGCACTAAGTAATGCATTAGAAGCTGATTTCTTCATTAATATTTTTTTTATAATTGGCTATTTGAGGTCTTATTGCTATGACTATTAATAGTTAAATAAACATGCTATTCTCCAGGTATTTGGCTAAGCAGGTTCAAATAAGCTATTCACACTTAGGGTTTTTTCCAACATATTTTTACAGATGATGAAAAACTGTAAAAGTAAAATAAATTATAAAAATAATCAACAAAAAGTTTCTAAAATTCATATGCAGTTGATACATATCCAAGCATGTAATATAATATAGTGCCTTTAAAAAAAAAAAATACTGTTTGACACATGCAAGTGTGCAAAATAATGCTTTTTTTCAAATAAAGTTCTTCATTAGCATTACATTTACTTTTTATTTAAAATGAAACTTTACAGACTAATCCATTCGTAATGAATAAATATGACACCAAATAACAACACACAATATCTGCATTCGCAGAAAATCAGATCATCTAGTAATCTGAAAAAGACATTACCATAACATAACTACTGATAATTGGACAAATGTAAAATGTATTTTTCTTCTATAAATCTAAATAACCAGATTAAAATATTATCTAAACCTCTAGAATTAACTTTATATAACATTGTTAAATAGATAAATATAAAACATCAATATTTATCATAATTATATGAGTTTGTTATATAATTGCTATGATTATTTATTAAATGTTTAAATTTATCACAGCTACATGAATATGTATACAAAAGCATATTTTAATATTATAGCAAATATATATTTTAGTATGTATTATGTATATTATCAAAACCCAAATCTCAAATAATTAAAATAAAAATATCTGTGAATGTGTTTTGGAAGAAAGTTTCTCCAGGACAGAGTATGGGACGTACCTCTGACACGAGATGCTCCTTGCGCCTTCTGTCTCAAGACTGACCCGCATCCACCTGTTTCTCCCTGCAGCGGGTCACATGTGGGTGATGAGCACGCCTCCGTCTGCTACTGTACGCCCCGACCGACCTCGACCGCTCTCACTTTAAACATGAAAACATACACGAATGCACAGAAGTTCTCCAGTGGATTCCGCTGGACAGAGAGCTGGTGTGTGTGTGTGTCTCTTCAGAAGGGAAATAATAGCAAGGGATTACAGGAGCTCATTAATTGGGACTCTTCCCCCTTAAGAATGATTGACAGACGGTTTCTGCTCAAGTAATTGCTCTAAATGGAGCTTGAATTCACCCCACAGGAGGAGGGCGACACTAATGAAGCTGTTTCTCCTTCCTCTTACAAAATTCTATTGTTTTACAGACAAAAGGATGAACTGAAAGTTTTCACTAATGCCTGTACTATTAAAACTAAAAGATATTTCACCGGAAAGCTGTTACTGACATAAATATATATAAAAAAAAAAAAAAAAATCATCATTCATACATCATTACTCTTGAAAATGATAGATCCATTACTAAATAAACTTTATATATATATATATATATATATATATATATATATATAATGCTAATGTATAGGCTATCCATTAAATAAATTAAAAAATAATTTGATGTCTTATTACATTTACACACACACACACACACATATATATATACAATTTTTTATTATTTTTAAAAAATAATCTACTTATGTAATATGTTAAAGATATGTGCAAATATTGTCAAATATTAATACATTTTTTATAAAATATAACAATTAAATATTTATGTATATTAACATAGGTCATTGATGACATGTGGAGCATGTCTTGCCGTGAACTGCACGCTTCACAGACGGTATTACAGTAAACACTCAATACGGTCACCTGCTGAATAATTAGCCAAGTAATTAAAGCAAACGACATGAGCGCAGACTCGTTTAACAACTCATTAAAGAGTTAACCTAATCAAACTCATGAGTGATCATTGCTTATTAGGAGATATGGCCTCAGAACAAGATTAACTTGTTCACATTTAAACAAATCCATGTGAACGATCCTACCTTTTCCTTCAAAATGACTCTATTTGCTAATTTCCTCTATATTTGTCAATTCATATGTGTAATTTCTATTAAACATACAATAGAAACAATAATTATCTTACTTGTAGAAAGTTATTGTCTCGTATTTGTATGATGGAATCATTGGGAGAAACTTAAAACTTTGATGGGCTAATGTAGGTTGATCAGCAACACCTGCAATAAGGCTAAAAACACTGAAGATTTCCCCTGACCTCAATGAAGTCATAAGATACTTTGACAAAGCTCACTTACTGTATTTGTTTTGGGTTACTGTACAGAAGTGAGATGAAGCATAAAGTGTAATGGTCTGAAATGTTGGGCTGCATGAACATATGTCTTCCAAATGCTTCTCAAATATACAATACCTAGGCTCAGCCAAATGTTACAGCCAGTGCAACTTCCAAGAAAGACTTTAACAGTATGTTTGCATACTTGCTGCCAGATTGATGTCTAAGTCTCGTGAGCCAGAGTCAATCCTCAAAGGGGACAAGGTTAAAGATAGAAAATACCTGGAAAGCTTGGAATTTCATCGTACAGCTGCATCTCACGTGCATGGGATCCCTGTTGGCACATGAGGATCATGGGAGTTTCTATAAAGGAGTGGGAATCTATCCATGCTATATACATCCTTCAATCATCCTCCTACTTAGCAGAATCTGTTTTCCCATATATTTGGAGGCAATGTGTCCAATTAAACCCTAAAGCATTTCGGCATAATTTGGTTTTACTTGGTGGAAGCTAGTCAAACATGGACAAGCTGAGAACATACCACTTCTCCAACTTTGACTAACGTCTTCAAAGCAACACCACATTGCGCAAAAATACTCTAGTTTGATTGGGCAAATGTGTCAATTAAATTTTGTACAGTAAACAATTGTTGTTGGAAATGTCAAATCTTGGTCTAACCAGCAGGGAGCCACAGACTAGACTGTTGATCAAACCAGTTGGTAATCAACTGCTAAACTATTGGTCCAATAATCTGCAACCCACCAATGGTTCAACCAGTTTGGAACCAACAAAGACTGTATGACCAACCAGGTGGGAACCACTGAACAGACCACTGGTCCAACCAGTTAGGAACCACTGACTAGACTACTGGTCAAACCACTTGGGAACCATCAACTTGATTATTGGTCTAACCAGCTGGGAACCAACAACCAGATTCTCAGTCCAACCAGCTAAGAACCACTAACTAGACTAGTAGTCCTACCAGTTGAGACTATATTATTGGTCCTACAAGTTGGGAACCAAAATTGAACTATTAGTGCAACCATTAGGGAACCACATCTAGACAATCGGTCTTGTTCATAGGTTCATCTTGGGAGAAAGGTTACTTCTTGTCAACAATTCGAGTTCTCGGTTTGATTTTTGATGGGATTGGATGACAGACAGTGCAATTATTCAATCACACTGATGTATTCCTGAAGCTCTGCGCTTGTTTCCTCATTACACTAATTGAGTACAAATTGGCTCAGAAGGTGCAGTGCAGCTATCAAGAGGATTAGGTTTATCAGATGACAACGTAAAGCCCTCTGATCCTATTAGACGCAAAGCAGCTAACGCAGAGGAGCTGTGTCAGCTAACCGGGGGGAAGCAAGGAGAAAGACAAGAGGCAGAAAGTTGGCTATTGTACACAACGTTTTGTAAACGGAAAGCATTTTATGCAGTTCATCTTATCACCATGACAACTAGCTTGACTTTTTATAAGCATGATCATGAGTAAAATGGGCTTAATGAATCCAGCATCCAAATTCAATAAACTATGGCGGATTGGTGTGGATGCTAATAAACTTATCATTACAGTTATCTTTATTGTTAACATTCTTAGTGTGAATGGTCTTAAAGGGTTACTCCACCCCAAAATTAAAATGCCCCCATGTCGTTCCAAACCTATAAAACTTAATCCGTCCTCAGAACACAATTTATGACAATTTTGATTAAAACCAGGAGGCTTGTGACCGTCCCATTGACTGGCAAGAAATGAACACTGTCAAGGTGCAGAGAAGTATGAAAGACGTCGTCTGAATGCTTTATTTGCCATCAGTGGTTCAATTGTAACATTATGAAGTGACGAAAATACTTTTTGTATGGAAAGAAAACTTTATTAACCTCTTAAGCTCTGCGGCTGTTTTGGGGAATTCCGCCTGGTTTTTTCTACCAAAATTAAAAAGCTTCCCATAC
>JAUMHR010000069.1:1471289-1497612 GCA_032361145.1 Enteromius fasciolatus
CCAGCTCCCAACCCAACTTTGTGAATAGATTAACGGCGATATTTTTTTTATCGCGCGATAAGAGTGTTATCGCGTTATCGCGCGTTAACGCCGATAACGGCCCACCACTACTATTTACACTAAGTGGAAATAGCCCGCCTTGTTGGCAGAGGCTATTTACAGTAGCTACGCCCACCGACATGTGATTGGCTAGTAAACTTTACCTAAAGATGGCCATTTGCCATCAGCTCCAGTGGCCCAGAGGATAAAACGTGCTGTACACATTTTGACACTGGGTTAAATTTCAAATTACATCAGAAAAGCATTTATTTTCAATAAAAATGAAGGAAATAATCAGTTAGTTAGGGTATGTAGGGAGGACTTTATTGTCCCAACAAGGTGGCATCCATTTAATGATTTTTATTAAAAATAAAATGAATTATTGCATACTGTTTTATAAGGTACTACAATTCTGGGGTGCAGATCATTGCCACTATTAAAAATAAGTAGCATAAATAGCAGAAAACCATGCTATTTCACATCTACAGTATAGCCTCCATCGCTATTTACACTTATATATATTTCCTAATATATCAATATATTAAATGACATAAGAATATATTCTAAATTATAGAGAATAATATATTTTGTAAATATATTACAATATAATATATATAAATCAATTGTCTTTTTATATTGAAAAAACATATACCATATTTGCAATTTTATATTCAGTAATACACGTTATTATGTATACATGTAAAAGATATGGCACTGCTTGTCAAACATATATTCACTCATACACACATATACGGAAATATATGTTTCTTAAATTTAACAATCACTTATGATACAGCGGGGCAAAAAAAAAATTTAGTCAGCCACCAATTGTGCAAGTTCACCCACTTAAAAGATGAGAGAGTAATTTTCATCATAGATACACCTCACCTATGAGAGAAAAAATCAAAAAATCAAATCCAGGAATTCACATTGTAGGATTTTTTAACGAATTAATTGGTTAATTCCTCTGTAAAATATATTATACTACAAAATATATATTGTAGTACAGTATATATATATACTACAAACGTATTTGGTCACCTACAAACAAGGAAGATTTCTGTCTCTCACAGACCTGTGACTTCTTCTTCAAGAGGCTCTGTCCTCCACTCGTTACCTGTATTAATGGCATCTGTTTGAACTCGTTGTCAGAATAAAAGACACCTGTCCACAACCTCAAACTGTCACACTCCAAACTTCACTATAGCTAAGACCAAAAAGCTGTCAAAGGACTCTCGAAACAAACTTGTAGACCTGCAGCAGGCTGGGAAGACTGAATCTGCAATAGGTAAACAGCTTGGTGTGAAGAAATTAACTGTGGGGGCAGTTATTAGAAGATGGAAGACATATAAGACCACTGATATTCCCCCTCAATCTGGGGCTCTACGCAAGATCTCACCCCGTGGGGTCAAAATGATCACAAGAACCCCAGAACCATACGGGGGACCTAGTGAATGACCTGCAGAGAGCTGGGACCAAAGTAACAAAGACTACCATCACAAACACACTGCGCCGCCAGGGACTCGAATCCTGCAGTGCCACACGTGTCCCCCGGCTTACACCAGTACATGTCCAGGCCCGTCTGAAGTTTGCTAGAGAGCATTTGGATGATCTTGAAGAGGATTGGGAGAATGTCATCTGGTCAGATGAAACCAAAATAGAAATTTTTGGTAAAAACTCAACTTGTGGTGTTTGGAGGAGAAAGAATGAGTTGCATCCAAAGAACACAATATCTACTGTGAAGCATAGGGGTTGGGGAACATCATGCTTGGGGCTGTTTTTTGGGCCCATTTATCATGAGATTTTGAGTGACAACCTCCTTCCATCAGCAAGGGCACTGAAGATGAAGGTGCTTCGTAAGAAGCATTGCAAGGTCCTGGAGTGGTCTAGCCCATCTTCAGATCTCAACCACACAGAAAATCTTTGGAGGGAGCAGCAACAGTGTGTGGAAACCTTGTGAAGACTTTTGTCCTCTGTCATTGCCACCAAAGGGTATATAACAAAGTATGGAGATTAAATTTTTGTTATTGACCAAACACTTATTTTCCACCATTTGCAAATAAAGTCTTTAAAAATCCTACAATGTGATTTTCTGGATTTACTTTTTTCTCGTTTTGTCTCTTATAGTTGAGGTGTATCTATGATGAACATTACAGGCCTCGCTCATCTTTTCAAGTGGGAGAATTGGCACAATTGGTGGTTGACTAAATACTTTTTTGCCCCACTGTACATGTTTTGTATTTTAAAGTATAGCTAGTATACTATAGCATTAGTTTCTCATTGGTTCCCATTTTTTTGGGGAACTGAAATGCTCTAAAACGGCAGCTTGGCCAGACTAACTTTGCTCGCGAAAAGAATGTAGCGTCAAAGGAAGTATGGGCGGGCCCAGGCTAATATATCTTTGTTCTGTGAGGGAATATGGCTTTCTCTAGATAGGGTTGTTCAACTGAGACATTGTGTTTGAAATGTCAATATAAAACCGATACTGACCGAGGAGCAGATTTCTCAACAGAGAGCCGGAGAGGCGCTCCTCATGCTTTTATTTCTGTCTTTGACATCATTTGTTAACATCTAAGAATGCAACGCATGTGCTCAGACATAAAAGAATTCACATGTACTTTTCTTGGAAGAATTTCCTTATCTGAAATATCTCAGTGAGGGAAAATGAACAAATGACGCTTTCATTGTCAGCAAGGCCAGGTTGTTTGTGTGTTATTAAGCCTGAGAACTGTATAATATGTGCCTGTAAGTGAGGCCAGGTGGAAGAACTGGTTTTCAGTTGAACTGAATCACTAAACTGAACTCTGTTTATATTCTCTATGAGTTTGAATGTGTCAGATATAGAAAGAAGCATATGTGTCACATTATCCGTTCACGTTTATAACTGTTTGAAGAGGTGAAGAAACACAAAATACACATTGTGATGTCATCATAATTAATAAATTACTGTAACCTAAACCAGCTGTAAAAATTACTGTACTGTAATAGAAACTGTACATAAAAAAACAACAAAACGAAACACTATGCGTCATCTTGTTCTGAAAGTGCACAAGGGTTTTTTCGATTGACTAATGCTATCAGTAGTTGTTCCTGCACAGCAGGTTTTCCACTTTATGTTCCAGTCCTCCTACTCACAGAAAACTAAACGAGACTGAACATAGTCAAGCTAATAAAAGATGAAAACAAGTAATGTTTATCAATGCAATAAAGTGAAATAAAACAAAAACACCAACAACTATTCAGGAAGGATGTTTCATTCATGTAAAACTCATAAAAGGTGTCTTAAAAAGGCCCATCAGCATGATTTATGCCCGGAGATGGCTCATCAAGTAGTGACACAGATACATAATCTTTGACCAATTTCCATCTACCACTGGGAGCTTATTCATCAGTTCATTTTTGGCAGGGCCTTCAAAATGTTAGGAAACCAAAAAAAAGGTCAAGAAATGTTTTCTCTAAAATGTGTTTCAAAATATATTTCTGTAAACATATTTTCTACCAGCATAGGTTTTTTGTTTTTGTTCACATTTTTTTTTAATTATTTAAAAAAATACGAATAGATATTTTGGCTCCATATATTCAATCCAAGAAAATGTTTTCACATTTGAAGAAAACTTTTATTTGGTGTCTATAACACATGTTGTGAACATATATTTGATCCAATTTATATATATATAAATATGTATGAATCAAAATCAAGAGTCTAACTTTAATCTACAGCTAAAGCCAGACTAAAGATTGGAAATGTAAATATTCTTTGCTACAATAAAGTTAAAACAAGATATTTTTTAAGCCTAAAAGATATATTTCATTCTTTGTTTACACCATTTATTTAAAATACATTTTTGCTGTGCAGTATGGCCATATTTAATTAATATAAAACAAGACATACTGAGAAGCAAGTGCTTTTGTGCAAGCATTCCAAAAGACAATTCAAAGAGCTAAAAGTGCACTAAATATTTCACCTATACAATTTTTAAAAATGTTGATCTTTCAAATAGTTTCACAGCAGTACTTGGTGGTCTAGATGTAGGTCTTGGTAGGAGTTGGAGAGCGTGATACCGGTGCCATGTGGGTCAGAACAGCGTCATCTCCTCTGGACGGCTTTGACATCTTTACAGGGTTATATATGACAGACGCTGAGCCGTTCTCTTTTGGTGGGCAAGAACTGCAAAGCAGCCCCCCTCCCAGCAGCAGGAGCAGCCCAGCGGCCCAACCGAGGTACAGCGAAGCCCCCAGCTCCCTGCGCTGAGCGTCCAGTAACAGCGGGTTATAGAAGTCGTTCACTATAATGACGGCGGGCCAGGACACAGCGATCAGACACAGCGCTCCAGAGACCATCAGAAGCACACCAGCGACAATGCATGCTTTCACTTTTCCTCGCTCCTCGGCTATAAAGTTGGTGCATTTCCCTGAGACGAGCGCCATGAGAATCCCAGCGATGCCCACCAGGATGGAAAACACCAGCAGGACACGAGCAGCTATCAGATCGGGGCTCAGAGCCAGCATGGAGTCGTAGACCTTACACTGCATCTGACCGGTGCTCTCCACCACGCAGCTCATCCAGATTCCCTCCCAGAAGATCTGAGAGGTCACAATGTTGGTGCCAATAAAGGCCGTTACTCTCCACATGGGTAACGCGCACACAATTATCACTCCAACCCAGCCGAACAGGGCCAGGATGCAGCCCAGTAACTGCATGCCCATAGACGCCATTTCAGTAGTCTCCAGAAACTAAGATTGCATTTAGAAGGTAAACGCGCAGGACTGAGAAGAAAGCATGCTAGTCCGAATGAGAACCTGCAGAAACTGAGGCGAAGCAGCTTTGTGAGATTCTATGCGTTTGAGACAATAAAGGGGTATTAAATATATGAGAGATCAGTTTACGGTCCTTTGTCAACTCCTGAAGGAACACTTTAAATTAAATAAGCTTGTTTAGAAGCATACTATAGGTTGAATGTAGTGTTGCTGTATTGATTCACATTTAATGTAAATACAGAAATGTCTTACAAATGTTCGTGACCCACATCCTGTTGTTAATATTCAGACAAACGCCTTTGCTAGTATCACCTCTGACATCTCTGTCTAACCGGTTTGGGAGGACCTGAAACCTGAAAGTTTCAGCAAAACAACTTTCACAGTGTTTTGGTTGGAGTAGAGATTAGGTGTTGTTGTTTAAATGTTAAACTTCTTCAAAGATTGTGCATTTATAAAATATTTCAATTCTGTGCTTAACTTTTTTTTTGTGTAGAAATGTGCTGTTTTGCTGAAATGTGTGCATGTGAATCTCTGGGATGGATTCGATGTTGGCATACCCTTTGAATAGATATTTCAAAAAGGCCCAGCAGAAACACATTCAACCTGTATGACCCATCATAGAGTAATGACAGACACATTTGATTAATAACATTTCCAGAAAGGCTAAAAGAAGGTGCGGTCAAGACTTTTTGTTTTAAAGCTTGCTGGCTAATTCTCAGCATTTTAATCCACCACTGGCCGGTCTTTCAACTCTGAGCAGCGTATTTATTGTTTTAACACAGTTATAGAGTATTTGTCATTGAGCCAATATCACTGAAGAAACAATGGTTTTTGCCTCATATGTCTAATTTTAAGTGGAGACAGATTAAAGATGTCTGAAATCATTTATTTATCATTTTTTTTCTGCAAAATATAGTTTTTTTTAACAACATTGTTAAAAACCGGTTTTACAGGAAGTCTTTGCCAACATCTCTGTTGCTATTTTCAACAGTTTCAGTGATCTCTTCAGTTTTCTGTGATGTGAGAATATTCAGTGCTGTCAAACTATTACAGTGAAATGATATCAATGCAGTATAATAAATTGTTTTACAGAAGCATTTATTTTAATGAACAAACAGTAAGACAAATTTACTGATTAAGGCATAACTGTGCAAAATTTTTATACCATAGCCATTGCAATTTTTTAACAGTCAGATAGCTGTGATGATTAATGGAACAAGTCATAATGTCACATTCAACATAAGTTACAAGAATAGCTTGTATATATATAAAAAATACATAGTTAACATTTCAGATCTCTGTCGCTTCCCTGAGTTTGATTCCTCTCATCACATTATGCATTTTCACTTTCAGTGATCTGTAGAATCACAGCACAAAATCTCAGTAAATACACTACACCATATCAGATATTGTCCTTCTTTCGTTTCTCCTCGGGAAGAAAAAAAATCCGGAATAAAGGGGTTTTATGAAAAAATGGTCTTTGTAAGTAAAAAGTCTTTTGCATGCTTGATTGCTTTCAGACGTAGGCTCTGCTGGTGGCAGTGGACCGTGGCTGAGAGTACTTGATGTTGTAGTTGTCCTCTTTAGGTGGGCAGGAGCTGCACAGAATACCTCCTCCCAGGATCAGCAGAGCTGCAGCTCCCCATCCAATGTAGAGAGAAGCCCCAAGCTCCCTCCTTTGGGCATCTGTGAGAAGGGGATTGTAGAAATCCCTAATGATGGTGTTAGCGGACCAGCAGACGGGGACCAGGACCAGCACTCCAGAGACAATGAAGATCACACCACTGGCGATAGCCACCTTTGCCTTGGATTCTTCCTTCTCGACAAAGTTGGTGCATTTTCCACCGGCAAGACCCAGGATGATCCCAAAGACGCAGATGATGATGGCGATGATCACAAGCGCCCGAGCGGCCTGCAGGTCCTGAGGTAAAGCCAGGAGCGAGTCGTAGATTTTGCACTGCATCTGTCCTGTGCTCTGGACCACACAGTTCATCCACAAGCCCTCCCAGATGATCTGTGCCGTCACGATATTGGCTCCAATGAATGCAGTCATCTTCCACATGGGAAGGGCGCAGATCACGATCGCTCCCAAGAAACCAATAATGGCCAGGGACAGGCCCAGCATCTGTCGGCACATGGACACCATTTTGCTCTCCTTTGCTCAACTTCGTTGGCTTGAAAGTAAGCGTTTGCTCCTCTGTGAATCGTAATAATGACTTCTGATCCTAGCTTTCAGAGTTTTAAGATTGTCACAGGAAGGAGGAGTCTAAGTCAGATGAACCTGAAACTGGGTTAAGGTGAATTTTCAAGCCCGACCAGATTCCCCAGCAGGGAATGACGATGCAGACGCCAGTTTCGGTGAGGTGCACATCAGCGAGGAACAAAGAAGTGTCACATAAACACAAAGGAACCGAGTCGTCATGCCAATCGGATTGAAGAGATATCACACACAGACTCGTTAAGACTCAAAGCCAAAACATTTGAAGCTACATGATATAAAACATCTTAGTGCTTTGATGGATGAATTTGATGCTTATTGAATATATTGAAAACTTTGTTTTCTTATACTGTGATTAAAACATTAACATTGGTTTGAATTGATTTCCTGTTAATGTCCAAGCAGAATTCATGGTGCTTTACAAGTAACATTTACAATACAACTACATCAACACTTTACTTGAAAATTAAATGGGATAATTTAATCAGATTTTTATTTAATTTTTTAATATATTTAATCATTTTCATCGATTTGACAATTCGATTTGCTCAATTTTAATTAGGTGAACGAAGGATAAATATATAAATGAATCACTGAGATCACTTATAATAATCCAGAAACATGTTTATTGACAATACAATTTAAATATACAAAGATATGCTTATTTTCTAAATATTCCCCATTGGAGAAGCAATCAATGTTACAAATTCTTTGGGAAAATCACCGAAAAGACATGAATTTGCAAAAAAGTAAACAACTGCAGTACTTGCAAATTTCACTACTCTCTTGAAACATACATATGTACATACTTCCTTAGCATTACATGGACTTTACCAGTCGAACCACTGGAAAGAGAGGAGAAAGAGGACAAACAAGATTTTCCAAAACATCTTCATTCAAAGGCTAGCAAAGAATAAGACACTTCAAGCAAGCCATACATACATTTATACATTTTATTTAACCAAACAGTACAGATTCCATTCAAAGTTAATACTATTGTCCATTAACTAAAGATATTGTCCTGGAACAGCTGAGTAAGTTGGGGCCGGATAAGGTTTGTTAGGAACATAAGCTCCAGTATACACAGCACTCGGTGCGTATGTTTTGGCAGGCATATAAGACCCAGGAGGCCCGTAAATAGGTCCTTGGTAGGGGTACATGGGGTATTTTGGATACATATCTTCTCTCGGTGGGCAGGAAGTGCACAGAATGATCCCTCCAAACAGAAGAAACCCTGAGGCGCCCCAGCCGATGTATATGGATGCCCCAAGCTCTCTCTTTTGGGTCTCGATTGTGAGAAGGCTCTGGTAATCTGAGATGGTGTAGGCTGAAGACCAGCAGAGGGGAATGAGACAGACGACTCCTGCTACGATGCACAGGATGCCACCAACGATCAGCACTTTAGCCATGGAGGACTCTTTCTTCAGACAGCTGCTGCACTGGCCTCCCACGAACGTCAAGAGCATCCCAACAAAGGCGATTATTATTGCGATGACGGTCAGCGCTCGTGCCGCTTGCAAGTCCTGGGACAGTTTCATAATGGAGTCTTGGACTTTACACTGCATCTGTCCTGTGCTCTGCATCACACAGTTCATCCACAAGCCGTCCCAGACGATCTGACCTGTGACGATGTTGGCACCGATGTACGAAGTCACTCGCCACATGGGAATGCCACAGCAGACACATATACCAACAAATCCAACGAAGCACAGGACCTGGCCGGAAACCTCTTTAGCAATCCTCCCCATGTTGAAGCTGCTGGCGTCGTCAAACTCAAACGCAGCTGTTGGTCTGGTCTTAACTCATAGGTGTTTGAGAAACAAGCAGGAAGTGATGGCCTGTTTGATTTAGACACAGATCCTCAGTGGGAGGAGTTTTGTGTATCTGGTTGGTTATTCCTGCTAAACAAGATTCCGAAGAAAGGTTCAAATATGCTGCCTACTCAGCACTTTCCATGAAAACACAGATCTGGTTTTGACTGCATATAGCTGCTGTTTAGATCCTCTTAACTGTAGATAATGAGAAGATTCTCTCAGATGAGTTAAAGAAAGAGATCACTCAAAAATTTAAATTCTGTCATTATTTACTCACCTTCGAGTACTTGTATGAATTTCTTTGTTCTGCTGAACACAAAGGAAGGTATTTTGGCTGTTCAGGCTGTTTTGGGTCACCATTGATGTCCATAGTAGGAAAATAAATACTATGGAAGTCAATGGTGACTCAAACAGCCTGGTTACAAACTTTCTAAAACGTAGAAATATATTGAGCTCAAGGTGTTTTATAGACCAGGTAACAGTGAGTTTTTATAATGTTTAGGCTTTATTTGGGGTTAGAATGTTACAGCGCAAGATGTTTTTCAAGTGCTTAGAAATAACCTTAACATTCCAGTCACTGTTCTGCATATTTTGCAAGAATTTAATGTTTTTCGAGAAAACATTTTTCCAATTGATTTCAGTGGGTAGCTTGAAGGTCCACATTTCAGTTTCAATGCAGCTTGGAAGTGCTCTACACAATCCCAGCTGAGGAAAACGAGCTTTATGTAGTGAAATGATTGTCTGTTTTCTAAAATTAATAAACACATAATCACTATTTTCTCGCGTTTGCTTAACTTCAGAGGCTTGGATGTGTTTGCTTCTCTATTAATCATAGAAATTACTTCTGATCCTAGTTGTCAGGGGACTATTTTCAGTTGCTTTGTAATATCATTGCAACTTCTATGAATCAATTAAAGAGCAAACATTAGATTTATCTTTATATATATTAGTATACATCAATATATAGCCATATATTGTCAACACATATATTGTTGTATACTGAAAAATATAAGCAATAATGTAATATATCACATTATATTTTGGAGTATATTCCCATATATTTTTGCCTGGTAAGAGTGGACTTTAGACTCGTTTTTCAAGTGCCCTCAAAGAACCTATTTATGGGTCTGTTAATCATTACACTACATGCCACAGGTGTTTTAAGATTTGAAATCTCACCAATATCTAAAAGTGGTAAGACGCTACAAAACTATACATTATTTAGTACATTTAATTTTTATTTGTGTTACCAGATGCAGACAAGTTACATAGGTCATATTTTTCTTATACTTTTTGGTGGTGACCCTATTTGGGGTTAAAATACTACAAAACTTCAAAGGACCTTAACAGGGTGTTTATGGGCCTATTAATCATTGCAGTTTCCATCACTGTAATTACAATCTCTCTGGAGAATGAATGTGAATGTGGATCGTGTCATATAAACTGTATATTAAAGAGGCTAAGATGCAAAAGAGGTGTTTTGATTAGTAGAGATGAGATTTTACCATAACATTTATACATTTAAACATGTCCTACTTCTCTATACTTTTATTTGTTTGTAAAATATTGAAAATGATTAAAGTATCAGCTTGTGAGATATTCTTCAATTATACATCACAGTCAGAAGACTAAGAATACTTTGCTGTTGTTTTATTGAAATACATAATACACATGATAAATCAGAGGATAATAATAAAAAAGGGATTATTGCACTGTACACCAGTGCTTGGCAGTAACTAATCTGGATAACATAATTGCGATGTACAAATTGTACATATTTTACAAGGTTGCTAATTCATACGACCTCACTTGTACAAATTTATACGTACGTATATTACGAGTTACCAATTCACATGAATTTGTACAAATGACCTAAACCTAACCCAACTCCTTAACCTACCCATCACCGAGGATTTAGACAAATCAGACAACATAACATACAAATTGGTCGTGGATCTGTGTTGGACAATCACACAGATCCCAGTCATGCGGATATAATTACACAGAAAACGGATTGCATTTGATCACTGGATTTCCAAAAAGTAAAAAATAAATAAAAGTACCGATGAACGCATTCATGTTTGACTTTTCATTGAGTAAACCACGCATGCTGTCTTTAAACACAATACACAAATGCATGTTATTTCTTATTTGCGTATAATTGGGTCAAAAGTAGTTTAAATGTAATCAGAAATCAGTCAGATTACTTTACATAAAAAGTAATGTAAAGAATTATGTTACTAATTCTATTTTTAAGTAATTTTGGATCATTGCAGTTGGTGGGTAATGTACTCAGCACTGTTGTGCACATTTTAAATAAACAAACAATCAATGTTTAGAATGAAACTCTAAAAGCTGTAATATATACATCACTCTTTTATACTAAATAACTTGCATTGCACTGAAGGAATGCATTTGATCAATTCAAGCTTTCCCAGGGAATCGAACCCATGATGTTTCTAGTGCTTTGCTCTACTGTTTGAGCTAAAAACAAATTAAACAAATAATAATTAATAATAATAAAAACAAATAATAATTCAATGGAAAGAACTAAACAATACATGTAAAAGAATAAATATTATCACAGCATCTCTCTTTAGAAGATATGTACACACAACTCTTTGTAATTGTGAAGAGGAAAGAATATCTCAAGTAACTCTACAGATGAATTGCTGACATGCAGTGATCAAACAGTCACTCGAGTGTGTATTTTAAGGCTGGTCCAGCAGGTTCTGCGTCTCAGACAAACTCTCTCGGAGCAGAATTGGTCCTCACAGCAGAGAACTTGGGGTTGTAGATGCGTTCTGGCTTCGGCGGGCAGTTCCAGCAAAGGATTCCTCCTCCCAGTAAAAGCAAGCCAGCCGATCCCCAGCCGACATACAGAGCTGCGCCCAGCTCCCTCCGCTGGGCCTCTATCATCATGGGGTTATAGAAGTTCTGTATGGTGGTGTGTGCCGCCCACGACACTGGGATCAGACACAGAACGCCAGAGATGATCAGGAGAATGCCTGCAACGATGCACGCCTTTGCTTTAGAGCCCTGGTCCTCAATGCAGTTGGTGCACTTCCCACCAGCCAGAGAAACTACGATCCCAAAGAGTCCGGTCAGTATAGAGATGATGATCATGGCCCGGCCCGCTTGGAGATCAGAGCTGAGGGCCAGCATGGAGTCGTAGACTTTACACTGCATCTGTCCAGTGCTCTGCACCACACAGTTCATCCACATGCCCTCCCAGATGATCTGTGCCGTGACGATGTTGGCCCCGACGAATGCAGACACTTTCCACTGGGGTAAAGCGCACACGATGATGACCCCCAGCCAACCCAGCATGGCTGTGGATATGCCCATAATCTGGAGTCCTTGGGAGGCCATTTCAAACCACAGCCTTTACAGTGAAAAGTCCCAGAAAGTGTGCGAACCAGATACTTTTGGTATTTATAGTAAAGGCTGGGAAAGGTGGAGTTTGGTTCTCCTGAGCTGATGCCCCTATGATTGCACATTTACACTATAAACAGTAATGGCTTTCAAAGGTAAGACGACACTTCAAGGTCAGTTAACAAATAGCTTTTCTAAACGACCTTGCTCTGACATAAAAGGCTCTGTGAAGAGATATAGTCTTTATATATATGTATGCTGTCTTCACATTTTTATGCTAAGTGCAGAAAAACACATAAAGAAATGTTCTCATCTATTTTGAAACCGCACAATAGGATCATTAAAATGCTTTTATTGATCAGTTGTGATGTATAATAACTGGAGAAAGTTTCATGCACAGTTGCAAGAACATTGGTTACATTACAGGTTTCATGAGCCCTCCAAAAATAGTATGTCACTGATAAAATACAAATAATAAGACAATAATAAAATGAAAAGTTACAATTTTAAAAGTTTTTGTTAATATATGTTAACTTTAGCACACAGTAAACTGTACATCAACAGGGAAACATAATGGTGAATCATAATTATTAATCAAAAATAATTTAAATAATTACGATCAAATAATTATGTACAATTATTTTAATGTTTTGATGAAATAATATTTTTTATTTATTTCCTAGACTTTTATGTTCCTTGTTAGATACAGAGGACTGGGGCTAGTTGACACAACTTCACTACAGTTGTTTCTCAAAGTGCCATCCTCAGTCTAGACACAGTTTAATGGCTACAAAACTCTTAATGGATACTTTTATATTTTATTCCTAATAAATAAAACTCTTCAAAGTTCACAACAACAGCAGCAACAACAAAAAACAAACAAAAATAAAATAAAATAAAAAGAGAAAATAGGAAAATTTATATTTGAACCATGTTGCTGCCATCTGGTGAAAATAAATAAATAAATAAAATAAACAAATAAAAAAATCATGTAATGACAATAATGGCCAGTAGATGGCTGAAACAAACTATGCATCCACCTGGAGCACACAAATTCAAGATTTATTACCAGGGATATTTGGATATAAGTAGACATTATTAAACTAATTGTTATGAATATATATATATATATATATTTTGAAGTATCTTTTTCTTTTCATGAATTCTTACAGTCCTGACTCTCCCTCTGTCTAAGTGTGGGTGTGTGTGAATCTTTTGCACTCATCATGTAGTTATTACTTCCCATGACAAGACGAGGTGTGACACATCCAAGATGACTTGTTCAGATAATCATCGGGAACACAACTGTCTGCCTAAACAGAGATTACAAACTGATTTTTATTATTTCGAAATAATTCACATACAATTCATTTGTATCTGTGTGTAATGAAGCACAGCAACCAAAAATGTGTGTTTGTAAAGATTTTTTTTATTTTTATTGAAATGCATATATTGAAATGTTTTGTAGCATAGCACAAATATCTGTCACAAAGCACAACATGATTACATTTACGTTTTTTATAAATCCTTAACACTTTATGCATATCTGAAAAGGGAATCCACACAGTGTGTGGATCCAGCTGGCAAAAAAAAAGAGGTATTTACAGTTTTCATACAATTTTTGGCAGTTCTGTTCTTCATATTTCATCATTGCTATCAAATATTGGCAGCCGACTGCTAATTCAACCCCTGAAATAACATTCACATACACGATCAACACAACAGGTCGAAACATGACCAATGTACACAACTTAAAGTCAGTCCTCCTCGCTTCCTCTTCATACATAGCCTTTGTTTCCTCCGGGCCGAGCCGTGTACTTAGCAGTGTATTGATCTTTAGGAGGGCAATTTGCACAGAGCAACGACCCGGCAATAATCAACAGCACCGAAGCCCCCCATCCAATAAACAACGAAGCCCCCAGCTCTTTCTTCTGTGCGCTGACCGTCATAGGATTGTAGAAGTCTCTTATAATCGTATTTGCGGTCCAGGAGACGGGAATCAAGCACAGAACTCCAGCCACGATGAAGATGGCTCCCGCAATGATGCCGACTTTGGCCTTGGCGGCCTCGTCCTCGATGCAGTTGGTGCATTTCCCTCCAGCAGCCGCTAGCAGGATGCCAATGACACCCACCAGGATAGAGATCACAATCAGGGCTCGAGCCGCCTGCATATCTGAGCTGAGGGCCAGCATGGAGTCGTACACCTTACACTGCATCTGTCCCGTGCTCTGCACCACACAGCTCATCCAGATCCCCTCCCAGGTTGTCTGCGCAGTCACTATGTTCTGTCCGATGAAAGCCGTGACGAGCCACATGGGGAGAGCGCAAACCACGATCACCCCGATCCAGCCGATGATGGCCAGGGCTATGCCCAGCATCTGCAACCCCGCTGATACCATGCTAGCACAATGTTTTGGTAAAACAACAGTCTTCGGTCTCTGGAGCTGCTTTAGTGCACATGGGAGTAAAGTGGGTCCTTTTATGTGAAGGGAAACAAGGAGGGGCCGCGCGAATCACTCCCAGGAGCACAGTCACCGTGATTTGCCCCTGGCTGCGGTGTCATTAATTAAGCAAATCCCAGCGACGAGCCTCAGCTCTCTTATTGCGTTAGGGTGGATTTGTTTTTGCTGAACGGGACATTTTATGAAT
Organism: Enteromius fasciolatus; assembly: GCA_032361145.1. Classification (NCBI taxonomy): domain Eukaryota; kingdom Metazoa; phylum Chordata; class Actinopteri; order Cypriniformes; family Cyprinidae; genus Enteromius; species Enteromius fasciolatus. The sequence goes on from JAUMHR010000069.1 coordinate 1,486,143, forward strand.
CACAATCTCATAGTTGTTCATTGTTTTTGTGGAACATAACATTAGCCTGACTCATGGTTCAAAACATCTCAGGAGCAATCCAGAAGTAAACTAGTAGCGAGGAAGACACAAATATAATAGCAAAAATAGGCGTCCCAAGGCACGTGAAGGGTTTTGAAAGATGGAGTTACATAACCGACACTGGGCAATACGGTAAAAACTAATGCAATGCAATAAAATAGGGATTTTCCCTCTAATACACACACCCAAGAGACACCGAGCATTGATTCACTCTCTTTCTCTTGTTGCTAATTACAGATCAAGCTTTAGCTTAGGAGGAGGATTTTACATAACGCACTTCACCTGAACTTGAGAGATAATTAGGTAACAACTGTACCATTTTAATTATGGGTTTTACTAAATTAGTCATTTTGAGCAAAGCATATCACATGCCACCCTCTCGCTATTCATTTTACACTCTCAACGGTGAAAGCAGTCACTTGAATAAGACGGGAAACTTCCTTTCTTTTCATAATTAATGTTTTTCTAAACAGAAGCATTTCTAAAGAGACAAACGAGAGGAAAAAAAAGCATGCGGTTGCTGACCTGGTTTCCAGTGTCCAGAGAAAGAGGTGCAATCTTTCCTAAAGCCACTGCAGCACTATATAGTTAAAAGAACTAAAAAGTGTTCACTGTCCAAGGGTTTGCAGACATTTAGAGGCACATGGTGGAGGGATGAAAGTCAATCCCAGGTGTTTGCGGTGTAGAAGATAGAAAAAAAGAGGGCCAGAGTAAGGGATACTGATTGTTTCATAAATGAAAGAAGGCTCTGTTTGGTGGCCAGAAGCACAATAATGGCTCTCTTTTACATGGCAGCTCATTAAAATCCCCTTGGCCAGGAGAAAGAGGATACGGTTCCTCACACACGTACACAGGTAGGGAATGTCTGCAATTAAGGATTCGAGGAAAGATGGTTTGCCAAAGATTACCTTCTCAGAGGGGTTTCTGAATTCTTTAAAAGCAGGCTCTAGAATCCATCATTTCAAGACAAACATGGGATGGGAGTGATTCAGTTTAATACAAAGACAACTACTCTCAAGTAAAAACTTTAGTTTAATAGTTCATTAGCTGGCTGGTCGAGTTTTTAGGAAAATGAGTACATGGGAAATATGAATTAACAATAAACATACATACAGTTTTACAATATCATCAGTGTCAGAAAAAAACAATAATGTCTTGAGATGAGAAACATACTACTGTAGTTCTTTGGATTTATCTCATCCAAAACAGAGGCTTTTATGTATATGTATATACAAAGACACACACATACATATATATTATGTAGTTTTATATATAGTATGTATAATATATACATTATGTGTTTACTTATATAAATGTATGTAATATATAAACACAATCTATGTTTCTTAAATATATACATGCATGTGTGTGTGTATATACTGTATATATATGTATATATACACACAAACTTGGATGCAATGAATCACAATTAATTGTTGCCCAGCACTAATAAATACACAAATATGTTATTTCTTCTAAATATATGCTTCTAGCAGTGAGTCAGTTGTCCCACAGTGAGTTGACTCTGGTGTGATTACTGATGAAACGGTTTTGTCCCCCGGGGCTGGCGGGTGAGAGGCAGCATGCGTGATGTCAGAGAGTTTCACCCCTGAGCTGCTGGGATCGGAGACAGAGTTTCTGTGGATGATCAACACTGTGATAGCGATCTCGAAGAATGAAAAGACTGATGACTCAGCTGTGCTTTCTAATGATCGAGCATGACCGCACAACACTGACGCTTGACCCCGTCAGATAATTACAGACCGCTGAGTTTCTAAACTATTGACATATCAGAAGAGGAGAAGAAACAGCGCACTACACATCAGAAAACAATAGCTTAGATTTTTCTTAGATAAGAAGACTTTAGGAAGTGATCTTCTTTCCTTTCTAAAGGGATAATTGCATTAAGCAGACACTTTTATTTAAAGCGACTTACAGATGAGGACAATGGAAGCAATCACAATCAACAAAAGAGCATTGATATGCAAGGGCTGTGACACGTCTCAGTTAGTTTAATGTAGTACGCATAGCAAGGAAGTTATAAATGATACAGGCTAATAAACAAAAAGAAAACAGATAGAATAGAAAAATAATAGAGCAAGGAATAGAGATCTTTTTTGTTTTAGTTAATTGTAAAAAGAAAAGGAATTGATTTTTTATATGAAAATAAGCAGTTGAATGAAAATAATGCAAGTCTAAGAATTGAATTAGATTAGAATTGAATTAGATTAGATTCAGCTGCTCGGATTGAGTTGGGCAGGTCGTTCCACCAGGAGGAAAGATTTAGTTAAAAATCTGTGAAAGTGGTTTTGTGCCTCTTTGAGATGAACAATAAAGCGATGTTCACTTGCAGAGCACAAGCGTCTAGAGGCACATAAGTCTGAAGTAGGTAAAGGGTAAAGGGTTCAGAGCCAGTGGTTTTGTAGGCACACATTATGTGTCCAACTATTGGTAACCAGTGCAAATTAATAAACAGAGGTGTGATGTGCATTCTTTTCAGCTCATTAAAAATCAGTCTTGCGGTTGCTTTTGGATTTATTGTAAAGGTTTTGTTAGAACTGTCTGAAAGACCAGAGCATTGCAATAGTCCAGTCTGGACAGAACAAGAGCTTGAACACAGAGTTGTGAAGCATGCTCAGAAAGCCTGATCTTCCTGATAAAGCAAATCTGCAGAACTGGGCAGTTTTAGCAGTGTGGTCTGAGAAAGTCACCTGATAATCAATCACAACTCCAAGGATTTATGGTTGATGAGCCTTACTGGACTGTGAAATTATCACGAAGTGATGGGTTTGTTGAAATCACAAGCAGTTCTGTCTTGGCTAGGATGAGTTGAAGGTGACGGTCCATCATCCAGAAAGAAATGTCTGTTAGACATGCCGAGATGCGAGCAGCTATCGTCAGATCATTAGGATGGAATGAGAGGTAGAGTTGAGTGAAATGCCATGTTTCTGAATGACAGAGTTATGCCATGCAGACAGAGAAGCGAAGTGGTCCAATCACTGTTGTGATCTGGATTCCTCAACTCTCCAAGATACCAAGATTCAAACCACTGGAGTGCAGTTCCTGAGATGCCCTTTTGCTAATAGTGTTCAATAGCGTTGGCAGGAGGATCTGGTGGTTGACGTATCAAAAGCTGCGGACAGATCCAGCACGATAAGTATAGAAGGTTTGAAGAGAGCAAGGCAGTCTTAGTTAAATATTAATCATTTTGTATTAAATATCTTTGTTGGATATTTAAAATATAAATTTATAGAACAGAAGAACAGAAATGTTTAAAATAGATCAGTGGACAGTGGACACGTTTAGTTCAAGTTTTTATTATTAAACAGGTTTTTTAAAAGATAGTTTAGTAATCAGTTAATTATATCAGATGTCTTTGAGAGGCCAATAGCACATCGTTTCCAAATGTTGAAACATTAGTCTGGTCTCAGAAATTGACAGAAAGACATTGTCCTGAGTTATTCTGTCATGAATATTTCTAGGAATGCTTTCAAAGAAATGAAACATTTTTTCTAAATCCTTAACGGTGTGCTGTTACTGTTATTGCCTTTCTCTACATATCCCAACAAATCCCTTTTCTACTGTAATGCAGAAAATATGTGATTCTGGCTAAATATGTTGTCCCGTTTACATTCTGTGGCCCTTTTTGATATGTAAACAGTAACATGACCGCATTATGTAATATAAAGTAAAAAAGAATGAAACGAATGGAAAAAAAACGCACCTTTGGGTATATATATATATATTTTATTTCAGAATGATATTGCTGGTACCATGTTTTTTCACTTAACTGATCTCAGATAAAGGTAAACTAATTTAATTAAATGAAGAAAACAAATCACAACATTATATATTATGAAAACCAATAAACAGTAGGTGGTCTACTATAAGGAAAAAAAGGGAAAGGAAGTCCTTATACTGAGCGAGAACATCCATTGCACCTGTTTTCCCTCCCAGTCTGAGACTGCAGGGCTTAAAGGCAGATTAATGATCTGAACTGATCATGAGAAACTATGCTGGAACAGGTTCACACTCCCACACCAAGTCACAGAATGCTGCGCTCAGGCAGGTTGTGTAATATTGTAAACATAACAAAAATCAAGTCAATCTTATATAACTTGTTTATTTGTTTTTATAGTTTTTTCTCGATTAACAGGATGTGACAGACATACATTCAGTTCCCAGAGGCCAATGTTCACCTGTTAAATTCTTCTGTTGGTGCTTAGGAAAATATTCCCACATTTTACATTACACACTACTTTCATATCCCCGTACTTTTTGACACGATCCTGAACGTTGTACGCAATTGTACAAGTGCATTATTGAATATATGTTTATTACAGCACAACTGTGTGTATATGTGTGTGTACTTGGTTATGCTACAGTAAACTAATTATTTTTATCTATGAGTGTAACAATGCAGACAGGTTTTCTGTAAGTGTTATTATGGTAATACTGCCCTTGCATAAAAAAATAAAATAAATGTTTATTTACACATGCTCAGTAACTAGTCTTTAGAGTACAAACTTTAAGATTTTTTCAGGGTTACATGAAACTTTAAGACAAGCAAAACTTCCATCAAATAAACAAGCAAACAACAGTTATCTACTAGCTCCCTCTATCAGTGAAATGCTAGAACTTAAACACACCCATTAAACAGTCTTTTAATAATCTACACAGAGAGTTTCCAACAATGGGGATAGCACGCACACAAACATAGACAAACTTATAGAATAACTAAGAATAATGAACAATGACAATGGAAATGAAAAGCCCATAATTGTGACATGGAATTTGTTTGCTGTTTTCAGTTTGAGATATTGAGATAAGTCTAAATCGAATGTTCAGTGAGATTGTTTATTGACCCTTCCTGATTATATTTCTTATGTAACCATATAGATGCACTGCAGGAAGACTGAAAAGTGGTCAGTATTGGATCATAACACTATGGCTTAGTGAATAACATCTAGACACAGGTTAAAAGTTTCCTTTAACATTGTTTAAATGCAGACCTTCTTTACAACATTGCTATTTCAGTGCTGAGGGTAACTTACAAGTAATGTATGCTATGTAATCACACACCTTCATCTGCATCCTATTCTTCAGTTCTATCCAGAATGGCTGCACAAAGTTTTCAAATCTGAAAGAGCACACAGTGTATAAAGTTATTGTCTCTCATAAGAAAGAGTCAGCTCTGAATCATTGAGTCATTTTTAAAGCGAATCCTAAGTTGTATCATGTTGACCTGGATATGAAACATTAGCGTATTGCCCCCCACTTGTTGCTCTTTTCTTGTTGGTCTGAATGAAAATGCAAATTCATTCTTCACCACTAGGTGCCTCTTTTGGAGCAGACTTTGCATGCATGTCAACCTGTTGTTGGAGACTCCCAAAACCAAAATATGATCCTTTCATCACCACGATAGGGGCACTTTAATGTGAAAGGGCTTTTACATTAACAGAAACAGACAAGCAAGACCAGCTAAGATTTAAAAAGTAATGCAAAAGTTCAACGTAAAACATTATTTCCATGAAAAAGTAATGCAATTAGTTATTTTTTTATGGAGTAACACAATTATGGAATTAGCTCTCATCAGCACTGACTGTATTGTGGTCTTTAAATGATACTGTACAGTACAATTTTCTCACATATTGCAAGTATTTTTCTCCACACATGACCAGACCCCAACAACAACCCTCAAGGCCTGTCTACCATGATTGCACAGCAAAATGCACTTTTAGCAATGTTAGAAACATTGATATTTTTAACCATAACCCAGTGGCACATGCAGGCTTGTAAATATACAGTATGTTATTACCTCAGTTCATGATGTTTGTAGCTTTGAGCAAATTAAAAAAGTATAGTTTTCGAACCAAAACAGCTGAATTTTAAACCAGCTTATTGGGGGTTTGCCTTATGCAAACAAATGGAAACGGTAAGCGTGCTAGAAACAGATTTTCTGTACAGTATGAATACCTGTGATCACTCCTGAGATCCCGCTGGATTACGTGTCTGACTCCAGAAAACAAAGAGATGGATTGTCTCTACTCAGAGAGGAGTGATTCAGCAGATTCTCTCAAGGACACACAAGACACTAGAGTTTCATTTTAATGTGGGGCAAAAATGTATACTTTTATACGATGCCAAGGATCAAAGATCAACCGGACTGAAATCTGAACCTTATAATTACTGGGGCTGAATGAGAAATGCTATATGTTTGTTCCTATGATGCATTGTTTTAAACTAAAAAGTCAACTTTTGAATGAGCTCCCTTCTTAGGACACTTTTTTTAGATAACACTTTATTCTGATAGTCCACTTTAGATATTCTACTAACAGTAAGTAACTTTGCAACTACATGTCAACTAGCAGTCATTACAGTATTAGTAGACTGTCTGTTATATCTTCTAATTCTTTATTTTGGCGGATCCACAACATACTGACTATTAGAAACGTTACACGTATATGTCAGCTTATTCTACTAACCCTAAACCTACCCTAACAGTCTCCTCTGATGTTACAGAGTTACTTAGTCTAAAGTGAACTAACGAAATAAAGTGCAACTCTTTTTTATTTTATTAAGGATAGGCATGATACATTGTTTTGTGTTAAATAAATAAATAACACAATACATTTAACCAGATATGAAGCATTTTGAATCCATCATTTGGATATTTCCATCCTGTTACAAGAAGAGTGCTATAAAAGCCCCAGTCTCTCTTGTGCCACACAAAACACCATCTAAGACTCCACCTTCCATCTTCTCTTAGCAGTATAAAGAAGGTAGAAACTGTATCTCTCTCTCCCTCCCTCTCTCTCCCTTTCTCTCTTTCGCCGTTTCTTCATTTAAGCAAGTCTGAGGAGAGCTCTAATATCAGAGCTAATCCTGAGCAGTGCGGTCTGTGAAAGCGAAGCGCGATGGCTTCAGCGGGCCTGGAGATCCTGGGGATGATCCTGACCGTGGCCGGGTGGCTCGGGGTGATGGTGGCCTGCTGCCTGCCCATGTGGAGAGTGGCGGCGTACATAGGCCAGAACATCGTCATCACGCAGATCGTGTGGGAAGGTTTGTGGATGAGCTGCGTGGTGCAGAGCACAGGACAGATGCACTGCCGCGTCTACGACTCCATGCTGGGGCTTCCCGACGACCTGCAGGCTTCTCGGGCTCTGACGGTGGTCAGCACGCTGCTCGGTGTGCTGGGCATGACTCTGGCCGTGGCTGGGGCCAAGTGCACCAACTGCACCTCAGACGCAGCGAACAAGCCGCGCATTATGCTGGCAGCCGGCGTGACGTTTATAACATGCGGGCTGCTGCTGCTGGTGGCCGTCTGTTGGACTGCTAACGGCATCATCCTGGACTTCCACAACCCGCTGCTAGAGGAGACGCAGAAGAGGGAGTTTGGGAACTCGCTGTACTTCGGATGGGGTGCCTCCTGCCTGTTAATCCTAGGTGGAGCCATTTTGTCGTGTTCCTGCTCCTCGAAAGCGCAGAACAATGCCGTGCCGACAAGAGTGGACTACTCAGGGGTCAAATCTATGTCTGTGAATGGATATGACAGGAGAGACTATGTCTGAGAGGTCTGACTCTTTGCACATGAAGGACCTTGAGAGAGCCAACGGTGAATGACTGATGCTGAGCTTTGATTATCAACATGGCAGATATACGATTAGTATTATTGTTTGCGTTTTAATGTATTTGATTTTGCTGCAAGAAGCAATCTTGTCATTTTAACTTTTGTTCTAATTAACCTGTAACTCTTATATGATAATAAGCGCTATTTTGTTCCAATGAACTTGCAAAAGGAATTAAGTTTGAGTCCATTTTAGACATTCTGTTAACTATAGGTAACTTTGTAACTGCATGTATCAGTAGACTGTTAGGTTAGGGTTATTAGAATAAGTTGACATGTAGTTGCAAAGTTACTTTTAGTCAGTAGAATGTCTGTCACAGTAAGGTGTTAGCGGATATTGTGCAAACAGACACTAATACTCTAATGACTGCTAGTTGACATGTAGTTAATTATAGTTATTGCAATGCCTAAAGTGGAAATACAAAGCAAGTTTCATTAATTAAGCATTAATTGTACCTGATTTTATTTAGACGGGAAAAAATAATACATAAAAAAATAACTTGTGAGACTTGTGAAACTAGAGAAAAGCAAAAAATGGTACCAAAGGAGTGCCCTTTATCATTATTTGAAACCAATCCTGCTCTTAAAGGTCAACCACAAATTCAAATGATACTCTTCCTGTCGGACTAGACGTGAATGGAGACAATGCTCTGGTTGTTCTGGTTAATCTCTAAACCTCTTTGCGTCCAATGCTTTAGTCAAGAGAGCGTAACTGAGACTTGCACGGGTGCAGATAAAAGCACCTGCTATATTGGGGAGTAGATGCCTTTGTAATTACTGTGACTCTTTCTCAAAATGCTCAATAACTAGAAAAATATGCAATGCTCTTGAATGTGTTAGTCTGCTTTTGTCTTAAAGTCATTAAACATTATTCTTAAGGGTGCTATTATGACATTTTTGTTTACTGTTTGTGTAAGTTAAAAACACTGAAATAGATGATGTACAACAAAAGGATTTTAAAGGAACCCTGCATTTGATGTAAATAGCATTAGAAGCATCTCATTCCACTTGTTCCACACGCTCCAACATAAATAAACCCTGCAGAGAGTAACGCAAGGTCACCAGACCTCACATACCTGTGCATGACTGATTACAGAGAAGTGTGTGCATAATGTGTGTGTGTGTGTGAGAGAGTTAATAATGCCTGATGCTGTTTATTTTAGAGTTGATGAATCGCGGACTGCTGATAACAGCTAAACTCATCACTGATTCTCTCTTTGTTGACTCTCGGCCCTCAACGCTTTACTGCTCCTTCTCAGGTGACAAATCACTTTCAAATCAATCTCTGCTCATAATGTCCAAAACATTTGTGGTATACCTTTTCAGAAGCATGCATTTTAAGTCTTCCTCAAAATTCTTTGGGAATTCTAAAGTTATCCTTTAACCAGTTCCCTCTGGGCTTTTGTTATCTTTCCACCATTTGGTCTCAGAGTGGGAAATGCCAGATGAAGAGAGCTAAATCATTAAACGAACTCGTTTCCATGCCAAGGTTAAGCTCACTCAAAGTTGAGCCAATCCCCTTTCTTTTTCCAACATAACTCCACCTTCCTCATCGCTGCATTATAAAGCACGAGCCATTGTGCTGACGGTCTTTCCTTGGTGAGAGGAATTCAAATATCACATTCTTGTATAAAACAGAATGGCAGTTCTGGGGTTGGAGATACTCGGGGTCACCCTAGCTGTGTTCGGTTGGATTGTAGGCATCGTGTCTTGCGCTTTGCCCATGTGGAAGGTCACGGCTTTCATCGGGGTGAACATCGTAACGGCGCAGACCATATGGGAGGGAATCTGGATGAACTGTGTGGTGCAGAGCACCGGACAGATGCAGTGCAAGGTCTACGACTCCATGCTGGCTCTCAGCTCAGATCTGCAGGCGGCCCGGGCTCTGTGTGTGATTGCTATCGTGATGGGAGTACTGGGACTCCTGCTCTCCATTATGGGAGCCAAGTGCACTAACTGCCTAGATGAGAAGCGGGCCAAAGCCAGAGTCATGATCGCCTCCGGAGTCACCTTCATCTGCGCTGCGGTCATGCTCTTGATCCCCGTGTGCTGGTCTGCTCACAGTATTATCAGATCCTTCTACAACCCCGTAGTCATAGAGGCACAGAAGAGGGAGATAGGTGCGTCTCTGTACCTGGGGTGGGCATCTAGCGCCCTTCTGCTGATCGGAGGGGGGGTCCTGTGCTGCAGCTGCCCCCCGCAGCAGGAGAACAGGTACGGTCCGCCCAGCAGGATGGTTTACTCCGTTGCACGGTCTGTACCGCCCGCTGGCTTCGACAAACGAGACTATGTGTGAACAAACAAACTCTTTTTGTATTGCAGCTCTGTTCATTTGTGTCCTGAAGAGAGAATGTGATGATACAGGACAATGTAGTGTATGTTTCTGTACAGTGAGTTCTGCTGCTTTGCCTTTCACATGTATATTTTCTGTGTGCTTGCTTTTGTTACCAAGTGAATGCAAGCAGTTTTAAAAAATTGCAAGTATTATAAGCACATAAAAAGGTGTGTTCATAGCCATGTGTATATCGTTATTAAGGTTGTTCTTTTAAGTATCGAGTTACCAATTATTAAAATTCCAGTGTTTTTGTATGCTTTTGTAAACTTTTCATTACATGCATCTATATTATGTATAAGTTCATGTTTTGTCAATACATGTAGTCGAAGTGTGTCGCATTAACCTTAAAACACATTTATTAAAAAAAATAATAATAATAATTGTTTCCATGTTCCATGATTTCTGGGTTTTAATTAATTTAATTTATTAACTTATTTCGGCATTAAAAGTGAGTAATTTTCTTTAAATAAAATCAACATTTCCCAAAAAAAATAAAAAATAAAAAATAAAAATTTTATAAAGTCTACATCAGGATCAGATGGAGATAGATCGCTTCCATCAACAACCACAAAGCTTCACAGACTTAAACCACTTCTTCTGTCGACATTTCTTTTGGTAACATTAAGTAGTTTTGTTTTGCATGCTGTTTAAGTAATGTTTGATGATTGTGTTAGCTTACGTGCATAAGTAATGCTTCTATTGTGTGTTTCTGCTTCTTCTTCACATGTTTATATGTACAGACAATATGTACTATTTCAGAAGATGTGAACAGCGCCCCCTACTGTATAACAGGGAAAACAAGGTTCGGCATAAAATTTCTTCAGTTGATGGGGAAAGAGTTAATATAAAAGTGATTTGTCTCAAATGTTTTTTTGAAAATGCACTGAACTTACGGTGCCATCTTTGTTGAGTTCTTTATGGAAAACAATGAAAAACCCAGAATTAAAATACTTTTATAACCTCAATAATGAGTTGAATCAGCGGTCTCTAGGCCTAGCTATTCACCTGTTTCCAAGATCTACTGTCGGGGCCCTAACCTAAACCAGTCCCAGACAATCGGCCTGTTTCAGGGATGAAGATGAGGCACTGGGTCATGGAAGGAAACAAAAACACAGAAAAATCTCAGAAGAAGAGTTTGAACCTGTTTAGGCCTTTGAGAACACCTAATAAGCAGCTGCTGGCAACTTTAGCTTAAAGCATTGCAAGCAACTTTGGTACTGTTGAGTATCATGCATCCATAAAATATAAGATATCACTTGCAATTCATTAACACATTGGCTGATGTGTGTCTAAATTTGCTTTTTAAAAAAGCTATACACAGTGTTTAAGTGGGACCCGACGCGAAGCACGCTATCACGCTGAAGGGGCTTATTATTATACGGCTACTTGCCACATAAGGAAAAAAACTGGACATGAATATGAATTTGAAACATTTTATTGGCATATTT
>JAUMHR010000069.1:1532738-1548226 GCA_032361145.1 Enteromius fasciolatus
GAGGCTGCCCTCGGCGGATACATGAGCACTGAGCACCCGGTGTTCACGTGGAGCTCACGGCTCCGAAATCGGCGAAGTAAACTTTTAAATAGGCGCTCTCTTTTTTTAATAAACTGCAGATTTGTGTTTTAAACACATTCTCGCCTGAAATACTCTTAAAACTGCATTTCATGGCACAATAACAGCAAAGGTGACGTTGGTATTGATTATTTTTTTTGGGTCGGTCTGTGGCGGTCGGAATTTAATCTGTGGCGGATTCGTCTATGTGTGGGAAACACTGCATAATTACTAAGATATCATTTAAATAAATTATTTAAAATAAGAAAATTAATAAATCATATTTTGACAAAAATAGAACTAGAAAATGAGATTGATTTGCAGTGTCTTGTTCCTGTAATCCTATTATGCTATTTTTCACATAAAGATACAATTTGCATTGACCATCATGCACTGTGCATGTTTTTAATGCAGTCTAAAGTGCACACTTTAGAGGACCTCACAGCTAGGTTCGACAACAATTGCAAGGTTTGTAAAACTGAAAATGTATTAGATATGCAAAGTAAAAGTTTAAATGATGAGCATTTGTTGAACACTGAGGTAAGTTGAAAAAGTATTATTGTATAATAAAGTATAATACTTTATTTACATATACTGATTTATTTCTTTGTTTATAACTAGATATGCAGCAGTGTCAAAATAAAAGTCATACTTTAGACACATTAACCAAACAGAAAAACATATCAACCAGTGCTGTAATTAAAAAAATGTAAAAACATGGGCTGATATATCAGTGAAGAATAGGTTCACCCCTAAAAATGAGTGAATGTAATTGTGCATAAGAAGTCCACTGACCACAGCAGTAAACTGGTGGAACTCTGGCTTGAGGTCTGATCCCCTGAGATGAATGTAAGCTCCTTTGTTTCCCATCTGGTCACTAAAAACAAAACAAAAGCGCACACAAAAGACAGAGCCATGAACATGCACATATCCATATCATATCACAGCATGTTCTAACACACTTTAATTATATATATAAATAAGACCGCATTAAATCATGAATTTACCATCATTTAAAACTGATAATTCAATGACTAAATGTGTCATTACATCAGCTGCTTTTTGTCCCATATTCTTTGATTCTACAATTTTAGCCACATTCCAGTTTTTATTGGAGCAAAATGAATCTCCATTACACCATCATTTTCATAATGGTTTGCTGAAGCAGGAACCGGGCTTAGGCTTAATGCAATGCTAATCAGGCTTCATCTTCTTAATGCAGAATATAATTTTCTTGGGGGATCACTATGACCAGGACATGTTCTTGACATGACCTTCACCCGGATGTTTTAATGGTTCTTGGCTAACTGGAAGATCATGCATTAATACAAATCACCTGACGCACTAAGAAGGACAGCGAGAGGTTTTCATACCAGTAGTTTGGCGCTGAGAACACGGTGATGCACTTCCCTGAGTGAGTGACCTCGTAACCCTCGGCTTTCACCTCATGACTGCGCACTATGTACTGCAGCTTGTTCTGCTCCAGGAAGCGCTCCGTCACGTCAGGCCCAAACTGGCAGCTCACACCCCGCTTGCTGATGGATCGTCCGTTCTGGAGAACACACATCGGTCAAACACAGCTGAGACCAGAAACCTTCGCTCAGATGAAGGTGGAGAACAGAACTGACCTGCGGCTGAGGATCTGACCACAGGAGATCACACATCGGACCTGCACAAGAAAGACGGTTTGAGACAGCTTTGAGTTCTGCATCGTCTGATAAAAGTAGTGCAACTTTTCAAAAAAAGGTGCCAGAAGTGTTTATTAAACAGTTTACATGAACACTGAACACATCAATGGCACACACATTAGCCATCTATCTGTAAACTTTGAAACAGGAACTTCAACCAAAAATTATTAAACCTTCCACACATACGATTTAAAACCCGCTTTAGATTGCTAGATGACGTCATCAATTTGCATATTCATTACGTCAGTGCGTCATATTATCCTGCTTCTCTGTGGTCACATAATGTTATTCAGTGCACCCTAATTCTCAATATAACAAGGGGATCTGAAAAGTCACTAAATATAGCGACAAAGTTGCTAAGTTGGCAACACTGATCTGTAGCGACAACAGACCGCAAAGAATGATGCGCACGCTTGGGCTGATGGGAATTGTAGTTCCCGCTACCTCCCGTTCGCTCCATTCGCCTCAGCAAACTTTTCTCAGAAGACCTATCATTTTTTCGAGTCATGCGACCACGGTATTATCGAAAAAATGTGATATTGCGATATTTGCAATATCGTTACATCCCTATTTAGGTATAATTTAGAGATTATATCCACAGACTGCGTCTCATTTCGTTGGAAGACACGGGATGCAGACTGTGGGACAGGAAATACTAGGTTATGAGAGGCAACTTAAACTTGTATATGCTTTCAGAGCAAGTTTTTAACGTGAGATGCAGCAAAAGACACAAAATGCGAGCACACTGAACACGTCCGTTTAATTCCATTTATAAAAAACGTAACACTACCACAGCATTTCATGCATGTGTGATGATGAAAGCTGTTGTTGTTCATAGTTTACTGTTAATATTAGTCTACCCATGTCATACTATTAGTCAGTTTGAAATAAAATCCCCTTTTACCTGACTTAAAGTTTTATTTTTTTGTTTGTACACTATTTGTCTTCACATTTACCGAGCGAATTTGTCATGAATTTAAGCCATTTTGATCATATGTCTTGAAATACTCAGAATAAAGCATATTTAAACGGATGGTTGTTCCCATTCACCTATCTTTATGCACATTTTTGGAATATTGCATTAAAAAACGCTGAACAGAATGACCAACAAGCCCTTAAATTCTATAAATTTATATTTAAAAAAACCTGTGCGCACAATTGGGTTGGATAAACCTTTTCCATCATTTGTTTATACGCGTAAACTACATTCCTCCATTCGCATCAAAAGACATGTGACTTTTGCGATGGAACAGCATAAAAGTGGAGCAACTAAAGTCTCACCAAAACTGTATCCGAACTGTATCCGAGCATCCTCCGAAAATAAAATAGCATGTCTATACATGATCTGCTCAGACAGGAACTTGTGTCTTGCGTTATCATGTCTTACCAGAGTCTGGAGGCTGTCTGTTCCTGTCTATCTTTCTAATGTCATCTAAAGTCACTCCATCCTCACTGAACAGTCCTCCGTGCATCACCTAAAAAAAAACACAATTCAGCTCATGCTCATATCCAAAGACAGTGGTACGAATGCTGAATCTTCATGTCGTACCAGCACTTTGTTATTGATGCACTGAGCGAGAGGAAGCCACTGGAAGACTTCACTGAAGAGCTGGAACATCTGGGCGGTGTACTTCGCTTTCACCTCACCCTCGAACCCGTACATCTGGTTCATGTTATCGGTCTCGTGGTTACCTTCAGAAGAAAGATATTTCAGATAGTCACGTTCATCCTATGTTTGGGGATTTGTAAGCGTGTGCTCACCTCTCAGCAGGTGGAAGTGTTCTGGATACAGCAGCTTGAAGCCGAACAGAGTGAGGATGACTTCTAGTGAGAAAGAGCCGCGGTCCACAAAGTCACCATTGAACAGCTGAGACTGAAGTCAAGAATAATTCACTATATATGGCACTCATAAAAATGTAAACATTGATAAAAGTTAGACTAAGGCGATGGATTAAATATTTATTTTAATGTTATTCAATTAAACAATGTATATGCAATTACAATCTCAAGAGAGCAGCCAGCAAGGAAAAGGATACATAAGGATTAGTTATAGATGGTAAACCGTTCAAATCAAAGATATTTAGAAGATCGTAGTACTGGCCATGTGTGTCTCCACAGATAGTTATTTTCTCTGTCTAAAGAACAAGAGAAATCAACAGAGAACAGGAATATCAATATACCAAAGACAGAAACAGAAATCCAGCTTCTCTGGAAACTGAACACTCGTTCTGTCCTCTTACCTCTTTTAATGTAATTTCAACAAGACTTGGAAGTTTGGATAAAACTTCTTTGACTTGAACCAGTATCTGGAAGGCAGAAATATTGATTATGATCACCAGTCAATGGCAAAACTCTTCTGTGAGATCTATTGATTTATTCACAAATAAACTTGAACACACATGATATGATAATCATCTCGTTTTCCAACTTCAAATTGGTTTTCATATTTTGTGTTGCATAATTTAACTGATACTTATGATGGGGTTTTTCCTTTTTTGTTTTTTTAATTCAAGAATTGTTTTCAATTTTCAAATTATGTTACATTGTAAAAATAGTAAAACAAGAAGAAGTTCTCTCAAAAGCTATATTATTATTATTAATAACAAGCACAATCGTAAGCAATGTCAATGCCGATCACAAACATACACGTTTGTCTGTCTTGGCAGCTAAATGAAGTTAATAATATAAAAAGTACTAAAACTAAAAGTGAAATAAAATAAGTTAAATATGAACGAGTGAGTGAATGAGACATATATATAATGCTTTATTGTGTATTGGAGGGACTTTGGCCAGGCATTTATACCCCAACTCTTCACGAGAAGTGCCATGGAATATTAAATGACCCCATAGTTTAGAGTCTCATCTGAAGGACGGTGCGTGTTGACGCTATACTGACACATAAAGTCCCATAATGAGCGCCCCCTGCTGGCCTCTCTAACACCTCGTCCAACAGTTCTCACAGGAGGACTCCCATCCACGTACTGAACAAGGGTAGGCCTGCTGCGTAACACCAGTCACGTCACTTGCTCACCGTGACACTGGTGTTTATATATTTTTTAGAATAAAAAAAAACATTTAGATCGGTGACAGTTAACAGACAGAATGTGGCTGCTCAATACAGCACATCGAAGGAACGACAGTCACACACAGGTCAGATTTAATAACTGACAACAGGAGTGAGATGATGATGGAAGAGTTTCTCATTGATTTGGTTCCACGGTTGCTGATATTTGTTTTATTTAAGCTGTAGTTTTGTATACCCATTTAACCTTGTGCAAGTTCTTTGTTATTTTATTTTATATTAGGCATATAGCATGGTGTATTTTTATCCTTTTTTCAATAGAACTATGTTCCGTGTTATATTTTGTTGTTACTTTAACGTAATTCAAGCATGTGATGTGGAATCGCTGCAAATGTAAAAGTGAAAGTAAAACAGGCGCGTGTCTTACAGAGAGTGTGTGAGAAAACTGAAACGGATTTCTCTTTCAAACCTTTTAGCGCTTGGTTTTAAATCATAAGGCTTAAAAGTGCCAGGGTGCAGCACTACAATATCACGTGAGCGTAATCACTATACGTCTCTACAGGTTTATTCCATATAACGGATATATCACCTGGCAATCAGTGAATAAATAATAAATCGATATAGTTATGTTTTAAGATCTGTGTGCATGTATTTGAAGAGCATTCACCTGGTAAGCACACTTTCTGTGCAGTTTCTTTTGGTCTTTGAACCAGTCCATCAAGTCTTTCATGAACTTCAGTGTAACCTTCCCATCTTCAAGTTTAGGTCCAGAATAGTCGTCCTCGATTGCTAGTGGAAGAGAATAAAAAAAAAAAAAGGATAATAAGATCAGTAAATCAATGAAAAGACCTAGTGCCATTATATTGTTTCTTAATACCACACACTTTTGAAACAAACAAACACACAAACAACACATTAGCATTTTTTCTTAGATCACCTTGTTCTTAGCAAATAACATCAGCATTTCTCTTTTTGAAAATGCACTGAGCAAATTGCGAAACAAGACATGAACAAACTACATTTGCCCTTCATTGTAAAGAATCTCTGTTACAGAGTAATTACAAAAATAAACATTGAGATGACTGCTTATAATAACATGTAGGGTTATGTTTAGGGTCGATTGTTTGTAATTAATCATAATTAGCTCCTAATACATGAAACGTCCTCGAAGCACTTACTCATGTTCTCGATGTCTAAGGAGTCTACGACTGATCGCTTGAGCTCGTCGCTGGCGATGGCCCGTTCAAAGGCCTTCTGTTTGACAATCTTATTGCACTCCTGGTACTTCATCTTGGCATCTTTGTCATTGGGACGAACTCTAACTACCTGTTAGCAATGAAAAGACAACAGCGCAAAAAACTTGAACAAAATTTAAAAAAGCTTGTGTGCTGAGCTAGATGTCGAAGTGGCAGAGACTTACTACTGCCAATACATCCACAACACGCTGCTGCGAGCATGTAAGAAAAACTGCTGCAACACATATTACCCCCAAAGCATTCGTGATCAACCTGTAGCAGATCTATACAGGTGGAGGCTTTCTGAAACATGCTGCAACTGCTACAAAAACAAGAATAATAGATTCTAGGGATACTGAATTTTGCCGATTTCCGATATTTCAACTCTAGCTGAAGCCGATACTGATACCGATAACAATATATTTCCTTTTTTTGGGAAACAACAGCAAGCCTCTCCTGTGCAAAAAATATAAGCCAAGTATTATTATTTCTCTTTTTTTTTTTTTTTTTTTAGAATTAAGCAATTCTTAAGTTCATTTATAACAACAGTATATTGAAGCTTTGAAAATAACTATAAATAAACATACATACATATATATGTATATAAATAAATGTATATATACATATATAAATATATTGTTTTTTTTTTTAAAGATGCAGCAATAACATTAAGATTTTATTATAACATTTAACATTTTATAGATGGTCTAAAGCAAAAATAATTTGTTTAAAGCATAAAACATATTTCATTAAGCAGGGATGCAAACAGAGGTATGGTCAAAAAGGAGTGAGATTATCGAAGCCGTGCCCCCACAGCAAATATCATATAATTACATTGCCACCAACCTCTGCCATCCAATAGCGTGCAGCTTTCTGACTCACTGTTTTCTTTTAATATAAGTTTCCTATGTTTTATGGACTGTAACGGCGTTTACTTGTTTAGTAATTTTAATACAGAATTTTCTATGATGAAATTATAATCTGAGACCCTGATTAAGTGTTTGTGATTTGTTTATTCATGTAAGCGATAGCTTCAAGTCAGAAACACAGTCTAAATGTTATTTGTGCATGTTACTGTAATGCGTCAGATTACATGCAACGATCCAATCCAATCATCATTCAAAACTATACCGGAAGAATGAGCCACACTGCTGACGTGATCTAATCGGAGCACATGCGAGAGCGTATTCCTCTTATCGGCAAGACATATCGGCATAATTTTCTCATATCGGGCCAATACCGATATTTAAAGCTATCATCCAATATCTATCCGATAATATCATCCATCCCTATTAGATTCCACATATCATATTGCATTAGATCTTTCAGACCGTGTCTTCTAGACTTTTTAAGCCAGAACTTTGAATGTATTCCCACACAGCCCTACATACTTTGATTATTTTATATAAGAAATGACAACTATCAACAGAAAACCAGAAATGGTTTCAGCTGAATATTTTTAGATGCAGATCCTTCAGTGCACCAATACGTGTCTAAAACACTTTATTAAAGTGCTGAGAGTCTCACCGTTTCGTAATCTTTAAGTGCTGCTTTAAACTTGCCCAGGGCCATGTTGGAGGTGGCTCGCCGATAGTAGCCCTTAATGTAGTTCTTGTCCAGCTCCAGGGCTTGTGTGGCGTCCGCCAGCGCATAGCCATAGCACTCGGTGCGCAGGTACGCCAGACTCCTGTTACTGAAGTAGATGGCATTGCTCGGGTTCAGATCCAGTGCTTCCGTGTAATACTTGATGGCGTTCTCATAGTCTTTATCTGAAATAAGAGCAGGAGACTGTTACTAAATACAAATTATAATACATCACAAAGCATTGAGTCAATGTCATTTTTCAAGAAAGAGTCAACACGGTCAAATAAGTGCCTAGAAATGAGCAAAACATATACTAGAAAATTATATCGGACTACAGTGTAACAGTCACATTTTAATCTTGATGAAGGTTTTAAGAGTTTTTTAGACAGTAATTTAAGTGATTAGAAATTATTAATTAAAAAACCCAAACATTGATTACATTTAAGCATCATTTTAGTATCATTGAGATAAAATTGTAGTTGCATGTATTTGTTATACTTCCTGTTTTCATTAAAATTTTGGTTGAAGTTTTAATAATACTGTTTTTTGTTGTTGTTGTTGTTTTACATGTATTTATTTCAGTTATAGTTATTTTCAAGTTAAAATTACAAATGCTGCCTTGACAATTGTTCCTTCAGTGGAAACATCGTCTGTACAGCGAATATCATGAAGACAAAAACCCAGAGTTATCCTAGCGGTGGCAGTACTGAACAACGGAGATAATGATGACTGCACACTACTGCGCTCAATTCAAGCAGAACAGAACATTAAAACACAAGCTTCATTGGAGTATTATATCTGTACTGTATATTCTGTACTGTAAAAAGCGCTATATGGATATCCGAGTTTAGAGAAACATTGCAATAATTATTATAAATAACATTTTATATTAATAAATAATTAATGATGAGTAAAACAAGGCTATATTTAATATGCGTGTGTGTATATGTATTATTATTATTAGCCTACATTTAGGTCTATCTAGTACTAGATCCTGCTAGTTTTGAATGAAACTTTATTCTTCATGCTCTTTTAGATGGACTTCACTTTTTCATGGACTTTTTTATTTGTAAATGTGTGAGTTTGTGTAAAAAAATAAATTAATCTAGTAATAATAATGATGATAATGCTGCATTTCTCTAATTTCAGAGTTACTGTCAAAACAAAAGACAATCCTGAAATGTGTATGTGGGTACAAACATAAAAATAAACAATAAAAATCCAAATAAAGTAGTAAATAAATTTGAAAATTATATAGACAGCTATTATAGATTGATAGAAATTATGAATGAACTTAACGTCAGAAAATGTAAAGAGAGGTGCTATACACTATTACAGAAATAATAAATAGCTAAAAAAAAGAAATTAAATTGAAATAATGTACACAGATGAATGGAGACTGATCTCTCCACAGACTAACAATGGTCAAATACTCGGGTCGGATGAGGCGTGCGCGTGCTGTTCTCGTGCATCGCGGCGCAGAGATGACAGTGAAAAAGCATAATCACAGCATTATCACAGCATCACGTCTACACTGACAGCTCACGGAAACAAATCGTCTATTATCGCGTCTCTCCTCCTCGTCATCGACATTTGTCGAGTAAACGGATCGCGGCGATTACGTAAGAGGACAGTCTGATGAGTGAGTCTTCATGAGTCTGTCTGATTCATCATGTGTTGCTCGTGCTCATCTCACACACATCTCCCTCTTATAAAGCTCACCAGGCCTCACGATGCGACGAACTCACCCCGCGCAGCCCTATCCTGTCAATATCAATCCAGTCTCTTATTTACACAAGATATCTGAGAAGCGTTTACCTTTAAAGTAGTTATTCGCCTTCTCCTTGAGTTTCTCTGCACTGGAATTCCGCTCCTCTTCCGCCATCTTCTCACTGCCGTATTCCGTCATGCTGCCGTGTGTACGCGGAGAGCTGTCGCAAACACCTGCAAGAGGGTCGTCATGCGCTGTTCGCCGAACCTCTAGAACAGTCCAGACTCCAGAGCATCACAACACAGATCATTACTAGGATCGGTTACATATTTGTATGTAATATGAACGCTTGCAAGTCATTGCAAAATGTTGCGAATTACTTTATTTCCGCTGTCAACATTGATTGAAAACATTAATAAAAAATATAACTATATAGAAATCAGAAAAGAAGAAGAAGAAGAAAAAAAAAACGTGAAGCTATACGACACATAGAAACGAAAACTTTATTTTAGCAAATAATCAAAAGGTGAGTTTATTTAGCTGTGTATATCCAGCTGGACAATGTGTAATGTCTTGGTTGAGCCTGTAGAGGGCGCGACAGCGCTATTTTACAGGTTTGAGAGGGTCATAACTATAATGATCTGTGTTATTTTCTTTTATTAATTTGGTACATTAAACACAACATAAATAAAAACATAAAATTATAAATTATGTTGCCATTTATTTTTAGATGTTTTAGATATTTTTAGGTGGTTAGATCTTGCCTGTAGTAGGGTCCTTCATCATAAAGAGAAGAATGATTATGAAAATATTTTCATTATAAAAAATATTGGATGTTTCTCTTCTTTATTCAGACAACATAATATACATAGGTTACATTATAGAGATGAGTTGTTACCCTTGGCTTGCCAGTGTGTTATGGGTTTTATGGTAAATTATGCATCTCTTTATTGTTGATACTTGTGTTATTGTTGTTTTTAAATGGTTTTATGACATTTTAATACAAAGTTATTTGTGTACTTTTAAAAAATGTTTATAATAAAGTTAAAACGTTTTATTCTGTGATTATTTACATGGTATTACTACTTATGTGATCCATTTAATTTTTGGTAACACTTTATTCCGTCCACTTTAGATATTCGACTAACAGCAAGTAACTTAGCAACTATGTCTACTAGCAGTCATTAGTGTACTAGTAGACTGTCTACTTAATGTCTTCTAACACTTTATTTTGATGGGTCCACAACATACTACATACTGACTTTCAGAAACTTTGCAAGTATATGTCAACTCATTCTACTAACACTAAACCTACCCTAACAGTTACTCTGAGAGTTAGAAGACATGTAGTTGTGAATTAACAAGAATTAGTTGACATGTAGTTACTTAGAGTTAGTAGAATGTCTAAATGGACTATTGAAATCAAGTGTAACCTAATTTTTAACCTTGCACTAAAAACAAAAAAAAAACCCACTCTCACTTCTCAGTTTAAGCACACAACCTCTTTCATAACACAGGGAATTAATTTATCAACAAAACAAACAAATAGCTCTTAATAGGGAGCAACATAGCAGACTTTGGGAGGGAACAAGCCGAAGTAAATAACAGCGCTCTAACTGAAATTGCAGGATAAACTGCAAATTAAACAATTAATGAATTACGCATGCTTCCTTACCTAACTAACAGGTTACAGACAACATACCAACTTCCCTCACATGCACCAGTGATTATAGGAAATGAAATGCACCAACAGAATTCACTTTAAGAAGGAACAGCACTTGCAACAACAGCACCTGCGTCAAGACAAGTGTGGTTTATCAGTGAAGCACATCACTTCAAAGCAGCTTTACAGAAAGTCATAGTATCTTGAGACGCACGGACTGCAGCTTAATTCAGTTGTCAGATCAGTTGCTTAATCCAGTTCTTTACACAAACAATTCAGTAATTAGCAGGAGTGACAATTACTGTCTACAACTTAATTAAAAACTCTTCTGTATACACGGCTCTAGAATCAGGGAACATGCTACATCTTGACTCATTAGTGTTGCCAGACCTTGCTGGAAAAAAAGCAAATGAGAACAAACTTAAAACACTTTTTTCTTTTTTTCTCCAATATATTGTGACCTGCACCTGCTTGCTTTATTATCTCTATTAACTGAATGACTTTATGAGACATTCGTTAAATATTTGGCATGATCTGCTGATAAATAAAATGTTCAAATGTTTCCCAGCTGACTGTGTGCAAGAATCTGGGATAAAAATCTCCTTTGATTAACACAGTTCTTGATGTTGGACTGAAACAACAATTTGTCTGTTGTTTTACAATAGCTTAGTTCATTTACTTGAATTTGCTCCTTCAGTTCCCCAGCAAAAATACTATTAATTAATTAGAAGGACCAGTTTGTCAAATCAAAGAGCAGCACCAGATTACAGGTTTCTGCTGTCCGTCATGTTTGAAATCTTTTAGATCAGAGAGACTTGACAGGGCTTTAGTAGGTTGAGAACCTCCAAATCTAGATAAAGCTATTTAGTATTTAATCTGCGTAGCTGATCTAGCAGTGCCATATTCTCTCAGCATTCGAAAAGCTGCAGTTAAACTGGAATTTGTCATTCTCACTAACTAAACATCACATAAGCAAACAATAAATAAATAAAAGCTGGATTTGGCTGAATCAATGAACCACATACAGTATATATCTGTCAGATGTATTATCTTGTTTCCGTCTGTAGTGTGATCAATATTAAACAACAGAGGCAGCAGCAGCTTTATTAGGATGACTGAATGCACAGATATACCTAAGCTCATTCAGTTACCTTTCAACCTGACAGTGTTTAAGTGAAAACCTGCCAAGACTGACATTTTATTTGTTTAATTATTATTATTATTATTTGCCCATTTACATGCACAACTGAAGTCTAAAGTAGCCACCTTTGTCCTTGTTTTGCTTTGCATCGGATCGTGCAGGAAGTCTTCTGTGGAATAGCATTGCTTTTGCAGCTCAGTGCAAATGCATTTATTTATTTATTTAATTTTGACCATGTCAGACAGGAAACTAGTTGATTAAAGGAAAGACTTTAAAGGAAAGGAAATGAACAGAATGTGGCATCATGTTTTCAACTGTTGGAAGCCAAAATAATAAATAATACTAAAATTGTATTAATTGCGAAGCTCTGTAGTCATTTAAACATCATTGAGAGCAATGGGGCCCACAACAAGTATAAGGAGGACTGGTGCTGGCTTTGACCCACTGAAGCTTTCTGTTTAGTGATGATGGCAGAACAGGCAGATATACTGTAGATTTAAAGGCCATTCACATAACAACGGTAGCTAAGACCATGATGACAAGGTAATATCGAAAAGAACAGGACCAAGAACAGAGCCCTGTTAGTAAACAAAGAAAGAGCAGTTCCTGAGATGCCTAGAGTTGCAAGACAAGAAACGGGTATATACTGGTGTACAGTGTGCTTAAACCAGGCTTCATGAGTGTGGTACAGTGGAGAGTCAGCAGAAAGAAGATGTCCTGGTCTCAGTGAAAACCAGAATGATACGGATCAAATAGACAACAGAGTGCAGCAGAGAAACAAGTTTTTCCCGTAGTTTAGAAACAACAGAAAGATTAGAGATAGGTTAATTAAAACAGGAGTGATTTATAGAGACAGACAGGAAGTAAAGCAGTTTAGCAGTGGGAGAGAATATTACAGATACGACTTATTTGATCTAACTTACAGGACAGTGAGCTGGTTTTATAATTACTATAGATCACCAACAGAAAATGGGTCGGTGAGAGTAAAACTAGACACTTACAGAACATGGTTTGGAGGATATGATGGAAACCTCAAACCTCAAAAGCGGGAAATGCGGTGAGGAACATCACAGACTGGATATCTGACACACACACACTATCATCTCTGAATGTTTGCTTATGCCTGACCACAGCACCTCCTGCGGCATTTCATAAGACTGGGTGGACAGACCTTTATGAGTTTTCTGTCTGTATACGAATGACATCTCGGGATTCATAAACCTGAGGCTCGTTCACAGACTGATTCATGGTCTCTTTCCTGATAATAGTCAGCCTCTTTGTGACACAGACAGCCCATCATTCCTGGACCTGAATAATATCATGATTCACTGTCAAATGTTTTGGTCAGTTATGTGTGAAAGTCACAAACATATCTTTGAGATGGCCATTCGTGCAGACGAGGGAAGTTGATTACATGAATGTTTCCCTAAAACATCTGGCCGTCTGACTCACAAAGGACGCCACGGTGTGAGGAAACACAGGCTGCGAGATGAATCAGCAGCTCTGTGAAGCGGCTCCAGGAGGAGTGAAGGTACTAGTGTGTGTGTGTGTGTGTGTGTGTGTGTGTGTGTGAACTTTCACTCCCCATGTTTAGGGGATGAATGTGTGTGATCGTCTCAGATCTCTACTTTCACTCTGTGTGTGGGATGGAGGCATTCCTGTAATGTAGAGCCATTTTTAACACTGTAGCTTAAGGACATATATCTAGAAAAATTTAATTTGTTCATAAATATGATGTTGTCACATTCAGGCAGTTTTTAATTATAAATTTATTACTTCCAGGAATAAAAAGTAGATAAAAAAGGGTTAACCATTGCTCAGTAAAGGGCAGGGTTAGCTTTTTTTGCAACTTTATCAGACAGGAAGGAAACTAATAGCAACAGACATTCGTGTGTGGTGAGGGAATTCACAATGAATCGCTATCACAATCGTCCATTTATTCTAGAGTACAGCAGTCTTACTTTAGTGATACACTTTAAATTTAGACATGCATATGGTCACATGAAAACTTATAACTGAGGGTGTAAGGTGACCATACATCTCCTGGCCAGCATGTCTAAAATGTCTGGGTTTTGTATTTGTTTTAATTTTGACAAACTCTCTACAGTCCTCCTCATACATGATGTATTTATTATATGTATTGTTTCAACCACTCTCCTCAAGAAACTACTTTTCAGTCATTAGCAAGTAGAAAACAATCATTATGAAACCATAGGAACTCACAACCCAGGCATTTTTGCCATTTTTTTAAAATTCGTTTAAGGACACATCTATGGGGTGAGAAAAAGGGTAATTGACTTTCCATCTCGAAATTCTGACTTTTTTCTTAGAATTGTTATATTGTATGAACTTGCAAGTGCTAGTTACAAAAAATGCAGGATATATAGAGTCACAGTTGCGTTATAATGTAAAAATTGCACAATATAAAATCGCAAAGTCACAAATGTAAGATATTACCTCAAAATTCTGGGGGGAAAGTCTATATAAGTTTATATCTCACAATATTGGCTTTTCTCTGAATGTTTAAGGATTGTGACTTTATTTTATAGAACTTTACATTTTACTATTCTGCTTTTACAGTTCTGACATTTTCTCACAATTGCAAGTTTGTCTCTAGTTATTCAGAATTGTGAGATAAAAAGTCTCAATTACCTCTTTTTTTACCCCTACTGAGGAGAAATTATGAAGTGGGAGAGAGTGAGTGGGTGGACAGACGGGGAATAGAAGGCTGTGGGAGGGACAGAGGAGCAGCCTCATGGGTGGACTGATGACTGGTATGGGGATTTTAAAGTCCTGAGAAAGTTTAAACAAACTCATGGAGGGAATTGTAAATCCACAGCTACTGAGAGACACAGAGAGAGAGAGAGAGAGACAGAGAGAGAGAGATGGAAAAATGAATGCCAGACATTCTGGAAAATGAGCAGTGGGGTGTTGTTAGAGAGCACACACAACAATTAATGAAGCACAAATGTCAAAGGGAGCTTAAAGGAATAGCTCAAAAACAGAGCATAAACAAATTTGCTCATGTTTTGTGTCACCATTTCAAACCTACATGGAGCCAGGAGCCATATACTGTAATAATAATAATAATAGACATTATGTAAGTGTACATGCTTAATAACTTGTAGCACTTTATTTTGATGGGTTCACAACATACTGACTATCAGTATATGTCAACTTATTCTACTAACCCTAAACCTACCCTAACTAGTCTACTCTGAGAGAGTTAGTAGACATGTAGTTGTGAATTAATGAGAATTAGTTGACATGTAGTTACAAAGTTACTTAAAGTTAGTAGAATCTCTAAAGTGGACTATCAACATTAAGTGTAACCGAAAAAATGATAGGGAGAAAAAAAAAAAAAAAAAAAAAAAAACAATTGTGTAA
>JAUMHR010000069.1:1552599-1563489 GCA_032361145.1 Enteromius fasciolatus
TCATTACGTGATACTAACACGGAATTATGCATTAAGAGTTCGTGGTTATTTCACGCAATTCTGTGAGATCAGGTTGATATATATATATACACAATATAATACTTTTTTAAAAATAAATTTATTATTTTTTAATGGCACCCAGAAAATGTACAAAATACTCACTGATTATTTTTTAAGCTGTATGGAAAATGCATGTTGTTCCAAAGCAGCAGTAAGGCAGTATAACAATAGCATGTTGAAAGAAAAGTCACTGGAAAAAAATAGGCCTTTTGAGCTGTGAAACTAGGATAGAATCCAGCATCTGCAACCCTACGTAAGACATATGCTTAGATAATGAATCCTTTATGGTTTGGTTTGAAAGTTGGATATAATGGACAAAGGAATGAAGCAATATGTGCAATTTTGAAAGATTAGAACAGTAAGTCAGAGAACCTTGACCATATTCATTGTAATGTAAGAAAGTGGAGTACTTAATGGAGGATCTTATCTCATAAATAATCATAAAAGGAAGCATATTTCAGCATGAGATCATTTAATTAAAAAAAAACAAAAAAAAATGTAAAACATTTTCCAGCAGAAATGTGTTTGTCTAAGAAGCCGTGTATTGCATTGCAGCAGTATAAATCAGTTTTTCTGTGGTTTGAAATGAGGACATACTCCCTTTCCGTTCCAGTGAAATGTCCTCACCACTGTGCTTTTCATTATCCTCTGTGGCCTGTGATTTAGAATGATTGAACTGTGGGTGTCACTTTTTTTTTTTTTCAAATTAAAAACAAAGAAAGACAAACAATCACTTTTTAGCATGACTAACACATGTTCGCTTTGTGCTCTCTTGTAAAACCAAAACAGTGCAAATGTGTTTAGCAGTAAAACATAATTTTTTTGTCTTTTGGGTTAGTTTTTACAAGAGCTTGATTAGTTAAACAGAAGGGTGGATTTAAGGACACATGAAAACTTACTTATTTTTAACTGTTCTTTTTGATGTAAATACTTTAAACAGATCGCTGTTCCTGATGCAGCATTTAAAAGGGTGTATGAGTGAATGTTACCCAATACAAGTAGCTTTACAATAGTGCTTGTTGGAGTTAACCAACTAAGAGAAGAAGGGTTAGCGCATTGGTCTCAAACTCAATTCCTGGAGGGCCACATTTCTGCACAGTTTAACTTCAAATTGATCCAGATAATCATGGTCTTTAGGATCACTAGACATTTCCAAGAAGGTGTGATTTGGAGCTGGTTGAAGCTACATACTTTTTTCAGGTAACTAGTTAAATTACTATTCTTTCATAATAAATAAATAAATAAATTTATTAATAATATCATAATGTATTACTTTGCATTGAACATAAATAAATAACACAATTAGTTACCTCTAAAGGAGCAATGCAATATTTGTAATGCATTACTTCAAGTAATTACTCAAGAACAGTCTGCCTTGTTATATAATTTGAAAATGGCAAACGAGTAGATTGTTTTATTGGCATTCTGGATCATGTCAGAGAACTGTATGTTTGTTCTGAGCATTTGACTGCAGACGAGGCACACTATAATGGAGAGTGTCGCAAAAACCTTTGTTGAAAGATAAAGTAGTACTGGATCTGACATTGCAAACTGTAAGTAAATGCTTTCATAGTGCTTTGTCTTTAAATAATGGTTTCAAATGGATAATCTTTTACTCATATACAGTAGCGAAAGGACATTGATATTGTTTTCTATGCAATGACTTCCAAACATAACACTGGCCTGTTATTGACAATTCTTAAAAGGATAGTTAACCCATTAATGGAAGGTTCAATTGTTCTAAACCCGTATGAGTTTTTCTGTCATCTGTGGAATGAAAAAGGGCACCTATTATATTTTAAAGAATATTAGTATCTAAACATCTGACGGTAGCCATTGACTTCTATGTTATGAAAGTCAGTGGCTACCGTTTGGCTACCAACATTCTTCATAAATATCTTTTCACAGTTCAAAAGACGACAGAAACTGCTACAACAACTTGAGGGTGAGGAAATGATGAAAGATTTTTTAAATTATTATTATTGGGTATCTCTTTAAAGCAGTCTCCTCTTAAAAACTGCTAATTTCAGAAAAAGAGTTAGAATGAAAATTGAAAAAAAAAATCCTATTTTTACAAATATTTAAAATTTTATTATGAAAAATAAAGTTGCAATTGAACCTCAAAAAATAAACAAACAAACAAAACATAAAAAACAAATATAAAAATCCAATGGCCCCTTTAAGAAACTCGTCACATGGTAGATAAAACACCTGCTTTGGCTTCAGTCTGACCTCATCAAAGAGCAATAGAGACCTCTGGAACACGCCATCTGTGGATGTGTGAGTGATTCAGATGACAGACCTCCTGTTTGTTATACAAGCAGAAACATGGAGCGTAACCACTTTACATGTCAGTATAGGAACAAGACCTTGAGGAGTATTCAGAGTGTGTATAAACTCCCCCGAAGCTGTCGACTGCAGTGCAGCTGTTGAATGAAGCCCGTTTGAGAACACCGAATGCTGCAGCTTTATCAGCCCGCTGGGGCTCTTATATTAGCACCCTGAAAGATTTACATGACATTTAACAACCACGCCACTCTAGTTCATCATCAGCAAACAGAACATGATATTCTCATAAGGGTAACGATTTATAAAAAGATAAATACTGACTTTGACATGTCGCAATTGGTCCCAAAACACACAAGAGCCAATTGTACTTGACATCACTGACGTCAAACCTGTGTTGTAACACTTTCTGAGTAAGTAACGGTAAGATTTCAGTCTAAAGATTTGGATTATAAATGAAATCCAATTCATTACTTTTAGTTACATTGTTATTGTGTGTTAAAAGTTTAAGTATACTTCCTAAAACAAACGAGAGTATATATCTTCAGTCTATTTTTATGTCATTGCCAGTGATATAATACAATTAATTTAATATACACATATACTATAGTTTAGTGTAGTATAAACAAAAAGTATACATTTTTTCCATAAACTTATCCTTAATATTTTTTTATGTGTTTTGGGTGGAATTGCTTCAAGTAAATAGTACATAGGTGAAGACACTTGTAGTGTACCAAGGTTCAAGTATAAAAATGAATACAGTAGTAACCCAGTGGTACATAACGTTCAGAAATAATACACACAGTAGTAAATTGTGAGTCAGATGTTAAAGATGATTTAAACTAAATTAACAAGAATAATAAGAATAAGTTTATTTCTCAGCATTGTTTTCACACAGTTCTGACAGTGAGTTTTTATTGCGCAATTCTGGAAAAAGTTCACAGTTACCTTTTTTTTACTTTTATGAACCGATGGAAACAGGCATCCGTAGACATTTCAGAGATGCAGGGTAATACTTCCATATGAAAGTGTTGCAACAGGGTCGATTTTGATTTCATGTTGACTGCGAAAGTTGTTCAAAGCTCTATTGGGCTCTATTGGGCCAGCACATTCTGTGCCTTGGCAAAGACAGAAACTAATGGTTTGCTTAATGTGTGCTTGTTAAAAAGCTCAAGGGGTGGTAATGAAATAATACTGATGGTGTTTGAAGAGAAGCATTCGTGTGAGGATGCCTCAGAGCCAGAGTTTGAAGACAAGAGCTTGCAAAGATGTTCAAATGGTTATGAACAACACGGTGTAGTACATGATCGAAGCTTTCAGCCATTGCAGTCTGCATATAACCCATGTAAAGCCTTGCGTGGATGCTGTGGTGTGAAGCTCGTGTGTGTTTGTGAACGTTTCCATAGAGTCATCACTACGAGCTGTAAGAGCGGGTCTGGACACGCAGCAGTCATTTCCAAAGCCTGAGCAAGTAATTCCCAGAGGGAAGTGGAGAAAGGACAAAGTTAAAGGAAAACAGAGAAGGACAACAGGGTTAACATTAAAGGGGTCATGACATGGATTATTCTCATTGCATGTAATATGTTCCTTGAGGGTCAAATATAATGTTAATTATAATGTGTGTTTTTTTTGCACACACACACACACACGCACACACAGTATATTGTATATTTCTTATTTGTTTGTTTTTGTGTGTGTGTGTGTGTATGTGTGTGTGAGAGAGAGAGACGGTTTCAACTGTACTTTGAAAACAGTTATTTATTATTGGGGTTTAGCTCTAAAACTATTCAGGATTTATAACTTGTT
This sequence comes from Enteromius fasciolatus, assembly GCA_032361145.1. Lineage (NCBI taxonomy): Eukaryota > Metazoa > Chordata > Actinopteri > Cypriniformes > Cyprinidae > Enteromius > Enteromius fasciolatus. Next base: position 1,556,752 of record JAUMHR010000069.1, read on the forward strand.
TGCCTCAATGCATGCTAATTCCACAGTCTAGAAGTCAACTGGATTGATGCAGTTGTCTTTTTCAATTTAAGTCCTTTTAAGGCAAGTCATTTCAGTCCGCGGCCATCTTTTAAATACCTCTGTGGCAGTCATTTCAGTCATGCAGGTACAGCCCCACACTCTTTGAAACAAGCATAGAATTATTCAAAGCTGGTAAAAGAACAAAATCTGACAACAACTGTCTTGTAAATGTTTTTTTCTTGTGCTCAAACAGTATTAATAAAACATATGTTTCAGGCTAGATGAGCTCAGATTGCTGACAGCTGCAGTGACATGGTGCCTTTACCAGTTGACAAATGGTTCAGTGGTTTCATCAAGCTAGTGAATGGAAAACACAAAAAATTAAAGCTGCTTCCACCCTTAAAATTTTAAAGACATGAGTAAGAACAAGGTCAGACTGCAGATGTTAGGGACAATAAAGCTACAGACCGGCAGAGGGTGAAAACAACTCTACTGACCGGGATGACCGCCAACTCATTCAAATGTCACAACCATAAGATGACATCAAGTGACCTACAAAAACAACAGCAAACAGCAGCTGGGGTGAAGTACATGGCAAAGATTCTTTGAAACAGGCTCTTATAGGGGTAGAAAAACAACAACAACTCATCAATAAGAAGCAAAGAAGAGCCAAGCTGAGGTTTGCACCATAAAAATTGGACCTGATGAGTCCAGTTTTTAGCGTTGCCCAATATTTAGTCATTTAATGGTTTCATACACACTGTGACATTTGATCGGGGGATCTGTGATGATGTGGTGTTCTTCAGAAAGACTTGAAGCAGGCAGGACAATGCTCTGTGCCACAATCAAGGTGTGGATGGAGGACCACTAGGTCAAGACCCTGTCATCTTTACGCTGGAAAACCTCTGGAAGATGAATGATCACAGTCTGTCAAACAAAGCCGAGCTTTTGAATTTTTCACCCAAGAGCAATGTGAATGATTGAAGAGCATGCCAAGAAACATGAAAGATGTGATTGAAAATCAAACCAAATATTGAATTCTGAAACACAGAGTACTGGTTTGAAACTCTAGATGGCGCAAATCTGATAGGTCTAACTCAATCCGGCCTGCCTAACAATATCACGTCATAGCTGATTGGTTCTCTCCTGTATCTGTATCCCCTGAGCTTGTTGCTCAGTGTTTAAAAATATGTTTGCTGTAGCAGTTTGCAGCAAACCCTCCACCTTCCCCAGCTCCACCTGCATAGATCTGCTATGGGGTGATTATGCTATATGGGGGTTATTTTATTTATGTTATATTTGCATCAGCAGCTCTTCTTACATGCTTACAGCAGTATGTTGTGGATGTATTAGCAGCAAGTTGTGGGCTGTGTTTACACATATCCAGATATCGGGTATATATCAGATTAAAATCCACGTTTGGAAGTGGCCCAGATTGGATGTGATCAAATCCAAACCTCGTGCAGCTTTGACGTGTGCATCAAATTTTGATTTGTGTAAACGCACCCTTGGACTTACTATGCCTCAGTGTAGCAGACCAAATACATTAACATTGTCATGTACATTACCATATCAATCCCAAACTCCTTCGAAGTTAAAACACGAGTACTGTGCTGTTCAAAAATGAACATGACCTGGTTTTCTAATTTTAGGTCTTCTGCACCTTGTCATCATTTTCTGCAATAAATGTTCTTTTAGATACATTAGATATGCATTAGGGGAGAACATACGAAGCACAATTTGCTGTAGAAAAGAAGCTGTAACTTAACACTGACATACAGCTTATGTAGACATCTAAACTGGTTATTAATGTTTTCCGTTGTGTTTTGTTTTTCTCCAAACTACTTTGTAAAGGCTAAATATGAGACTGTTATACAACAAAATGTGTAAAAACACTCCCCTTTCTCCTCTACTTAACTTTTTTTAACAGTAGGCTATTTCATGTAGTACAGTATTTTATTTCACAGTACGGTATTTGAATTTGTGCGTAACAATCTGTCTTTGTGTTACATATTGTGGACTGAATTGAGAATTTTGTTTATTGAAACAATTTATGTGTCACAATGACATAAAATAAGTGCAAAAAAAGAAAAGTAATTATATAATAAAACACTGCATGAAAGTGAACTGTTTGTGAAAGGAATTCTGTAGCAATTTAAAACGCTTGCAGTTTAAACATGTCAAAGTACAAGAGGGCAGTATCTACGTAGGACTGTAGTTTTGCAGTAACTATATTTCAGTGAAGAGTGACACTGCATTCAGTGTATTTTTTTAAACTAACACACAGGACACAATTCTCATCACTTAACACAACAGAGCCTCTATAAATATACATCATACAGATGTCATCACGAGGCCAACACAGCTGAACATACACACAGAAACAGACTCACTTACACAAACGTGGCTGAAATTTCACCTCAAAAAGAAAATCAAGCCTGTTTTTAGGAGCTTTACATTCTTGTTTAATTCAGTACTTTAATTTAATAATTTAATATAAGTATTTACAAATCATGTATGCATTAGCAATGCAAACAATCTTAATGGTCCTAAAATCAAGATTCACCTTCTTTGGATGAAATTCTTTTATTTGGTAAATGTGAAATGTCTCCCAGACATGTTTTGCTGAGATTGACCAATGCATTTGTTTAGCGGCGCTGTAGATATGTTTGAGAACTAACAAACCCTGACTGCAGGAGGACCGTTGTCCCGTGACACTCGGTAGTGTGCAATATGAAATGTGTTCCTCTAGTGTTCCACTCAGAGCCTGTTCACAGAAACAGACTTCGGAGCACAGCTGTGCATGACAATAAAATCAAATAAAAACAATAAAGCAGTTCATTGTTGCATGCTCCCATCCCATTAGCTGTACGTCTTGAGCCTTCACTTCCATGGTTTAGTGCAAACACGTCTCTTTTCTGTGTTTACGTTCATTTGAAATGTTCCTTTGACAAGCATTCTTTTATCAGTTCAGCACCATTGGAAATCTTCATCATACATTTGGCATGCAATGCTACGCGGCTGCCTTCATGGTACAATCAATTTATGAACTTAGAAAGCACAATAAATTAATGGGAATTAATAATGGAATTAAAAATATAGCAAAGCATATACTTGGTTTAATATCGAGCTTGTTTTATGAAATGCTTTGATGAAATGTCTTTGAAAAGGGGCGTTTCTAAAAAAGTCTGATGCCCCCTTTTTTCTTTCCCTTCTCCTGTCATGTCAGTTGTCTCAGCTCCTGATTTTCTTTCCCACTGAGACTTTACGTCTATCTCTTTGAGCGTTTGCTTATCGTCCGGATAGAGATAAAGCCACAGAGCACTTCTGAAGGAAACGTAAGGTTATGCAGTCAGATGAACTCTAACTGCACTTGCAGCTCCTCACCACCATGTTGGACAACTGCTCCACCTAGAAACAGAGCCAAGACAAAATGACTCATTCACATGAATTCATTCAGGCAAAAATGACTATTTTAAGAGACTGTGGAGAAAAAAATGAATGTGTGCGGTACACAAAGTACTTTCCACGTAGACTTCTTTTTAGATAATAGATATACCAAATTTTTCTCACTCCAAAGAACATAATATTTGTGCTTTTCCTGCCTTAGAAGTACACTGACCCCAGTTCTGGGATATCACTTAGCTGATACGCATGAAGTTGAGAAGCAGTTCAAGAAGTCAGAAGGAGGCACTCACCTTGTGTTGTCTTCCCACGTAGTAGAGAATGGGCAGAGGGTCCAGGACTGCAGGTGCGCAGCATGGCTGGGCCGATGCACCGGGGTTGTGGTGTTTGTACAAGGCTAATATCTGTGAGACACAAATACACACACCATTTGATACTGCAATGAAGCAGTGCATGTAAAATAATTACAAATAACGATATGTGAACTGACTTGAAATCCATTAAGATCACATATAAAGCATATAGAGTAATTAACAGATGGCTGAAAGATACATTATGGCTTATTTTGATCATGAGTTTGAATATGATTGAGTGAATATTGGTTAATAAGTGTACAATTGCGCCATGAAACAATTCAAATTTAAAAAGAAAGATAGATATTAGTTCATATTTTCTGCATTTACCTTTTTCGGATTTACTTAAATACTAAAATATTTATTAAACAAATGATATTAAATATTAACCCCTGCTAACTATTTGATTTTGAGAATTTAATATGTAGTGACCAAAATAGCATACATAAATGACAAAAGTATCCTAAATTGCATCTCGATGTAGCAGCTCATCTCTATCTACTCCAGCTTTCCCAAATCTTAAAGTGCCCCTGTTATAGGGTTTAAGAAAAATTGTGGTGTTTGACATTGCATGCCTGTTACTGGAGACTTCCGAAAGCTACGCATGATCCTTTCGTCAGCCAAAACAAGTGCACTTTTAAAACTATTTATACACAGAAATCATTTAAGCGATAGGCTTTATATCAGTAATACAGAACAATGCTAAACATGTGTCAACATAAAAAAAAATACATTTTCACTTATTTTATTTATTTTCAAAATAGAATTGCATAACCTCAGTTGACCATACTGTACAGCATTTGTCACAAAGCCAGAATTCTTAACACGCCTGGCTTTAGGAATCCATTTATCTGCCCAGGGATGTCACTTTCCCTCTTTAACTCTGACAAATAATGTCAAAATAACCTTCCCTAGATTATGACAATCCTCATCGGTAATCAGAAATAAACACCACAGAATGAGTATGGCAGCATTCTGTAATAATTCAAATAACTGATTGTGTTCTGTAAAGGCGTTTATTTATACAGCACTTTAAACAACATGTTTTGATGCAAAAAAAATTATTTAGTTCATCTGTAAAACAGATCAAAAAGACAAAAAAAAAAAAAAATCAACACAGCTTTATCCACCCCTATTACTTACAGGTACATGCAGTTACACTGGTCTTGTGTAACTGCATGTAAGTGCTGTGAAGGAGAACGTTTACCCAAAAAGGAAAATCCTGTCATCATATACTTTCCCTCATGCATTTCCAAAGCTCAGGTTTTTTTTCTTTCGCAGAACACAAAGAAAGATATTTAGTGAAATGGGATTTTGTCCTCACAGTATTGTGAATTCTTCGCACTGATGACATTTGAAGCTCCAAAGTCTAAAAAGAACATCACTGTTATGATTCAGAATGTATGGCATTTCAGCCCTTGGGGTAACTAGTCATTCAAAACGTGTTTTTTTGCCAACTTTTGCACTTCTTCTCCACAAATCCCCCTCTGGATAACACTGTACCTCTGCATTGACAATGAACTAATGTACAGCCACAGGTGCAGCACTGCATACTTATTACATAGATTCCAACTCAAAGAAATCTGTCATCACTTTCTTAGGATGGTGCTGTGTATCCTTGCTCAACAAATGACAAGAACCAACCAGAGCAAGCATAACAAAGTTATTTAAGGCTGCATTTACACTGCAGTTCGGGGTGCACGATTCCACTCTATGGACTGTAAAAAATTCCGATGACAAGCTTAAATTTTATTTTAAAAGTGAATAGTGAATAATCTATACACTTGGCAAAACAATCAATGAAATTGATTTAACCTGCAGATTTTTTGAGGTTATAGTGCACTGAAGAATGATCATGTGACATTTATGTATGCCAAGTTAGCTGTAAATGTGGAAATGATTCCATTGAAGTTTTTATTTCTCGAATTGCCACCTCATGTGAGATTAGAAATACTGCATCCCAAATCATGTTAAAACATTACCCTATAAAGGTGTTCTGGGAAAGTGTTCCTGTATGTAATTATAGACTAATATTGGCATAAGCACCAAAGAAGAGCTGGAGGATTCCTTTTAACTAGTCCAGAAGATGAAAACGAGCAAGGAGCATGTTCAGACATACTGTAGCTTTTGTTACACTGTCACCGGTGAAGCACATGCTTTTAAATACCTATGCGTCTGCTTCACTGGTCAAATGGGACAGGAGTGAAACAGCACCCTACCTGAGAGTATTTGTTCTCAGCATTCCAGATGTAGGTGCAGGAGCCCATGCAGTAATTGGCAAAGTATCCCTTCGGCTTGTGGATCCACTTCCAACCCAGATCTTTCCGGAAGTCAATGTAAAGCTTCCTCATACAGCAGGTCTCAGTTTTTCTGCCAGAGAATGTTGGGAAAGAGGGAGTCTGATTATCATTGCGTGATCAGTGTTACAAACTTGCATTTCCTTTTTACATATCAGTTTTAAATGTACAAATACTTGATGGTGAATTATTGAATTATAGAGCATATAATTCCTGCTGGAATTCCATGCATCATTTTAATTATTGTCTTTTGTGTTTTTATTATTATTATTGTTTTCTTTTTTCTCCCTGGTTTATTTCAGTGTGGCAGTCCACCAAATTTGTGAAAGTTCTTAAATGCAATTGGTTATGTCTTAGGTGAAAATAGTAAAAAAGTAATCGTATGTAATTAATAGTCAGGAAAGTAATCAAATATTGTATATTAAATCTATGCATCATATATATATATATATATTAATATATTATAATATATTTATTTATTTGTTTATTGTATTTATTATATATTATTTCTGTCTAACTGTGAAACTGCCCTCAAAGAACAGATTCAAGGGTCTATGGTCAGTTTGGAGTTTTCAGAATAAAGAATTCAACAATGCCACAATATAAAGTACAGTCGTGGCCAAAAGTTTTGAGAATGACACAAATATTAGTTTTTACAAAGTTTGCTGCTAAACTGCTTTTAG
>JAUMHR010000069.1:1592384-1603171 GCA_032361145.1 Enteromius fasciolatus
GAGGGCAGATGTTTCTCTCTTTAGATCGTTCCCGTAGATTATAGAAGATAAATGGTTTTACTGTCCTGGGCTGCGGCCCGAGAAGTTATTTTGAATTTTGTTCACAGAGAGATCAAAGAATCTTACATGGTTAAGCCAATTTGGTTTTTGATTTAGAAAAAAATACCAAACAATTTTCCTTTCAGAAAATTAACACTGTTTATTTGTTGACATTAAAAATCCTATAGCTGAATAATATCACCTCGTACATTAATATTGCCAGTGAACTGTTATGTTATGTTCTTCAAAAAAACATTATTAGTCTCTGGGCATTGAATAGTTTAGATTGCAACTATATGCTACATACTGATTTTTCTTTTTACCTTTCCCACTTTGTTGCCAGATCCAGGACCAGACAATATGGAAATAAATTCAGCTTTTTGTCTTTTGTTCACATTAAAGTAAAGTAATTTATTCATAAGTTAGTGCAAATAGATAATTAATGATTTTAAACTAAATTTTTACATTTATTTTATTTATTATTTATTTATTTATTTAGGTAAAATTTTTCAACTTGTCATTTTCTTTTTCTTTTTTACTTTTTTAACCTTTTCTGTAAGTAATTAGTAAGTAAAGTATAGACAATCCAAATGTGCAGGATACTGCATTTATTTATGTAAGGCAATGGTTACAAGTTAAAACTTTAGAATTATCTAAATAATTTAGCACAAAATGTCAAAAGTCAGAATAAAGATTACACACATCAATAGAAAAACTGTACAATTATTTATAACACTGGCCCCTCCCTACACACTGTCCCATAAACTGTATTTGGACATTTAAAGTAAGTCACATTTAAAATGCCTGTCATATTATATATGTTGTGTTGATAATTTGTTAGACATATTAACTGAGGCTTATGTCCACATACATTTTAGGGTCACTGTACATGCAAGCATATCATAGAGCACATCCATTGCTAAGAACATGCTTCACACATCAGCAAATAGGACAAACGATCCATTACACCATGGATTCATATCCTCTTCTGTCATTTCTGCCTGCAAGAATGACATTTTCAGACTTGTAGAGGTGATTCAGTTAAAAGTAGAAGGGTAAGATAGAGCTCTGCTAACTGGAGGCACAGAGACAGGAAGAAGTGTATGAAAGACAAAACAAATGATGATCACTCATGTCCATCTCTGAGATGCTGCTAGCAGATTTCACCCTCTACTGAGTCTGTTTTACGCTTTTAAGCCACAGAGCCGATCATCTTTAATCAGGATGGGATCCATTTATTGCGCAGAGCATCAAGCATTGGCAGTCACTCCTTCTTTTTCTGCCCATTGACTATGATCTCCAGGACGTGGGTGAGATCCATCATCTTGGTGAGCATCTCCATGATATCAGGATGTTCTTTAGCTCCTGTGATGAACTCCTCCAATGTCAACTCACCTGCAAAAGTATAGGCATTTGAGTAAAAGAGTAAATCCTTTTCAAGGTCAGATTTGAACACTTAATTAATACAAAAGAGAAAATGATAAAATATACCAAATAAAAGTGCAAACATAACACTGTACAAATTAATATAACAAGATTTTAAAATTAAATATAAAAATATTGTTTTAAATGTTATAATCAAAAAAAAGAAATGAAAAGAAAAGAGAAAAAACTTTAACTATAGTTATATTGGTTATATTATTGTTTATTTACCTGCTATATTGACATAGACTGACCTAAAAAGACCACTGGAATTTGTTTTCTGTATAGATTCTGTAATGAATATAAATTTTAGTCCATAACCTTGTTCCTATCCTACGTCTATAAAGAAAACTAAACCTTGACCCTTGTTAATTGCAATAGTGGTGTTAACCTACTGGTTTTAGATTGGGGCTGATTGTACTATACAAAGGTTACAGGTTCAATCCTGAACAGAAAAGACTTGTAGATTGCAACACAGTTGTGTCCTTGAATAAAAAGCACATTAAACAATGCGGTAGACAACAGGGGGAATAAGTGTTATGTAAACATTTCAAATTTTATATAGGTTAATGATAGAAACTCTCACCTTCGTTATTCACATCAATCCTCTCATAGATCAAAGACACAATATCATCTGGAGGGATGTCATAACTCCGAGTAATGTCCTGGATGGCCTGCGCAAAGATACAAATATTCATATTTACTCTGTTACTAACACCACAGTCTTATTGACACAGTATATCAGAAAATCAGAAAATTACATAAAATCACTGTCTTGGAATATATATAAGTGTTACTGTCTCTAGCTGTGCTACTTTAGTATTCAAATTAAAGATACACAGTCATTTCATCAATCTCGCACATGAAAACATAATGTGTGCGAAAAAATATTTTTTCAATGATGTGGGTCCTCATGAGAAGAGTATCTGTTTGATAACAAATGCTTTATTCATGGAGTGGGTTGCATCATGGAGGCTTCCATGTTGAGACCACAAAACCAGTCAAATACCATTTGGTTTATCTCCATAATACCAAACTCTTGCTTGAAGAGTAAATGCAATGTATGTGTGCATTTTTACTATGGCATTGGTAACTGCAAAAACCAATTCGGAAAACTTTTATGCAGTGCTATGACATAGAGCACCTTTAAAACAGAACTGTAGTCTGAACTAGTGGTCGTACAACAGAGGAAACAGTGAATACAGAAAAAGATGTATACTTTACTTTGAATATGGTCTCCATTTCATCTCTGTCAATCTTGCCGTTTCCATCCTGATCAAAGAGTTTGAAGTACCACTTCAGCTTCTGGTTTATCTCTCCTTTCAATAGAAGACTTACAGCTGCAATGTATTCTACAAAATCTATATAGCCATCCTGTGGAAGAAAAATTGACAAAAAAAAGAAAAGAAATATATAATATATACATATTATAAGATAAACTTTAAAGGGACTTTCAAACAGGATGCATTCTTATCTTATACAATAATAACAATTATTTTTGATCTTTAGTTTAAAAATGAATGCATAAAGCACACCATCTGTAAGCAGTGTGAATTTATCACATAACAATTTCAAAATAAAATTGTATCAACCTGCTATTAACAATTGTATTACTAAAAAGTGTCACAAATACAAGCTGATTGTATTGTGCAATACAATAATCTGGCTACCTATCCTTCCTGGAACAACATTCCAATCAACCAATCAAGATTGAGGGATAAGTTTAACCTTACAAGCATAGTTAGGAGCTTCAACACCCTTGTTTTTCAGCTATCATTTCACACTGACTTTAAGGATAAATTAATCCTTTGCTAATACACATTGCTAATAATAACATTTGTGTTATGCACACTGTACACATAATGTGCATTAAAAACAAATTAGTGTCTAACGACTTTTCAGTATTTCATTGCCCACATTGAACATATCCAGAAAAGCAGGATAACTGCAATGATACTGACATAACAGACATAATAAAGTTCTTACACTGTTTTTCTGGCACGGTTATTTTAGAAGCAAAATATTCCACCACTCACTGTGTTTCCAGGTCACACTTAAAATCGCTATTTCAAATATGGTCTAATATGCATCGGTCATGTTTTTCCACAGGAGAGCAACTGTGATTTTCTGGTCCGTAATACAAATATAATTTATCATAACAACACTATAAAAGTGAATAGCAAGCACAACTAGACATATTCTTTCATATTCTTTTTCTGTGTCGAATGAATAAACATGTGTCACTTCAATTTTCATTGTCTGCAATACAACACTTGAAAAAGCTTTTTTCAAAACTTGAAATGCTTTAGAGAGCATTTTTAAAAATTGATAGAAAGGCTTCCTAAGGGCGGAGGGAATGCCAAAACAGAAAGAAGAACCATTATATAAAACCATTATATAAAATTCAGACAGCTTGACAGGATTCCAAAATGGATTCCTGTGTACTGTGTAGGACAGTAATAGGCTTATGCTGAGTGGTATAAGTAAATGTCGCTTGTTGATTTAACAGTTTATTTGTTTACCACAGCAATGTCTTTTATCTTAGGTTTGGAATACCGATATGTGAACAATAAGCCATTTGAAAAACGTATTCATAATTAACTTAGTTTAACGATATAATACATTTAAAATGTATTTGTTCTTGCAAAAACATGAAGAAATTTTAGTTTCCTAACTAAATGACCAATCTCCATATAACTAAATGCTGTATTCAAACGTTTCTCTCACCCCATCCATATCAAAGGTGTAGAACACTTGATCCACATAACTGCTGGCTTCCTCAGTCATCCCCTGCATCTGTAGCATGGTTTTGAGTTCAAAGAGCGTGATGAGACCTGATGGCGATTCCCTCATGAATTTGTTGTACCAGTGGTGCATGTCCTCAGCCAAGACTTCATCCAGGCTGGATCCGTGGGCACCCATACCTCTTCAAAGAGCCTCTTTGTAAATTGAATGTAGAATTGGTTTGTCAAATCTAGAAGTCCACCAGTAGCTGCAGTTTAGTGAGTATGAGCTGTGAACAGTTTGCCTCTCCAAGCAGGGATTGACTGTTGATGACGGCACAAAGTCTAAAGCCTATAGACTAGGCAACTAAATGGAGAGATAACCCTTTAATTGGATAACTGTTGAAATCTTCCAAGAACTAAAGGACATCTATGGCAGACTAGGGAAACTGGAAAGTCTCCAGATGGACTTACCCCTCCCCTTCGGGGCATAGGTCATGATTTGCAGTGATCCTGAACTTCCTGACCTTGTCTGCAAGGGCTTAGCGTACAATGATCAATCACTTTCCATGGAGAGGTCAAGATCTGGCCAATAAGCTTAGATGTTCCTGGCCTCTCTAAATAAACTCCGCCCAGGGAGACTTTTTTTTTGTGAGATTTCTCGGGATATAGAGTTCTTGTCTAGGGAAACTTTTTAGAGAAGGCTATTTTTGAGTCCACTAAAGTTCAATGTGGAACTTAACTAGGGCAGAGGATATTTTAAGAAATGATTAAAACTGCAAGAGATCCAGTCTGTATCAAGGGGCCAAATAAAGCTGGGCTCTGCTAAATTTAAAACACTTAATACCATTTTGCATTGAAAGGCACTAAGTCCATGTTTTAGAAGTAATTAAGAAGTAAATTTTTCATAGTCAGGAACATGTCCACCATGTCTGAAATATACGTAAGATTTGTCTGTAAGATTTCAGCTGTGTCTATAAGCACTATAATTATAATAATATTCTGCAGGATAAAACAAAATTTTGAATATGTTTTCAATAAATTATCTAATTTCTATAATATAAAAAAAATTATTTGTCTTGCTATGGTTAATTTTAGTTTTGAAAGTTATTTTATAAATTTTATGTTAGCATTTTTACAGCTTAATTGGAAATTAAACAATAAAATACTGTGTTGACAATAGTTGACAGTAGTTGTCAAGTTTGTTTTTGAAGAATGACATGTTAAAGACAATAAATAATTTAATTTAATACTTTCACGAGTTCACGCTTCCTCATAATTGTAAAGAAAAAAGCAAATTTGGCGTGCTGTCCAGGGGGGCGATACGGGAGAACGGCGGACCCCGAACCATAGTGGTTTGAACCCTAGCGAGGGCAAGAGCTCGGGGTCTGGCTCGGTCCCAGCATGCCCCCCCGGAGGAAGGCGCGAAAGAAGAAAGAAGAAGTTGGAGATGGGGTGGAGGAGGGATGCACAAAAAACGAGAAGTGGAAGCAGAGGAAACGGGGTTATTTATAGTAGGTAGGAAGGATCTGATTGGACAGGTGCCACGAGAGGATTGATTAGATAAAGCAATGCCAGCCATAATCAATTTGTCCAGCACTTTCTCCCGAAACTTTGTTATTTGCAAAACATCACGTATTGTCAGTATAGTTGTTATGAAAACTAGTTCATTTTTGAAACGATATTTAATTGGCTTTTAGGCCAAAACTTCACTTCTAAACTCAACCCTGAGTGTCATGTTTATCCAACACAGCGTGTGAACCTGATCTCTGATCTGCATGCTCTTTTAATGGCATGTGTATGATCCATTCAGAAGCACAAAGTGCAACCTCACTGAGATTAAATGTAGAGGATAAATCAATCAGACTATCAAAGATCAGTGTTCCCATTATAGTAAATCTGGCTTCAGACGATTAACAATTTCCAAAACAGATTACATTAATTCTGTTGAGATTCTTGTGACTTCTTAAATAACATCCCCTTCAACAAACAATCATAAATGAAATCATAGGAAATTATAATAAATGCAATAAGGTTAAAATAAGTTTTAACGCGATGTGGAAAATGTAAAAATCAGCAGCTTGTATGATTACAAATTTTATGAATAAAATTCAACACATTTTGTGTTAAAAACAAGTCATGGCAAGTCAAGAAAACATAAATGCAAGTCTCAGAGTGGTCTATAAATAAAACCAGGAGTAAACAAGAGGTAAAGTTGATTAATCAGACAGATGACATGGCCGATCATGCCACCCTTGCCAATGTAGTTTAAGCACTACTATGCTGATTACAGAATTAAATCTCCTGTTTTAATTCTCATTATCTCAATTTAATTAATTGTTAAAATATTCTTAAGGCATTATAATGAGCGCATAATGCATTGGTCGCTTGCAGTAGTTTAGATTAAACCAGTCGGCAGAGCGTCGTGTTAGAGCGACCAATGGGCGTCACTCCCATCGAAGCCCGCCAGAATGGGCGGGGCCAGCATGTATATATGGTGGCACCTTCGCCGGCAAAGTTAGATTCTTCTCCTTCAGCGTCGAAACCTTTGCTGGTCCTGACGGAAGCCTATGCTGATCGGATTGCCTGCAGCTGGAGAAATCCCCTGCCTGCGCCGTATAGGTATTAGGCATCTGATAGCGCCTTCTAACATCCCCTGCTGGCCACGGCGAGAAAGAAGTCTTTTAAATCTATGGCGAGTGAAATCATACATTACTGTCTGGTCTCCCTACGCAGAATGTAATGCTCTCGAGGGCACGAGTTTCACTTTCCACTCGCTATGTATTCTGTAATACCCCGCTCGCTTGTTTTCACATCTCTCACAAAGTTCGGAGTTTGAGAACATGAGTAATTGAGGAGTAATTAAGGAGTAATTAAGCCCTTATGAGCTGCTTATCCTCCTCGGCTGTCTGAGCAAAAATGAACAGTTAAGCAGTTGGTTTGAGGGCTTGCACGCCAGCATATGCTCGCGTTCTCCCCTCTCCCGCTGCTCCCCAAATTATGAAGACATAGCCCCCCGCCTTTATGTGTGATTCATGTAAGGATTACTGCACCTCGTTCGAGCTGCGCGATCCTGATAACAGACGGACGAACAGGCTGTTTGCAGTCTAGATGCGCGTTCATTGACTATTTCTCACGTGCTCATGTTCTCCCTCTCAAGCTGAGAACTGTATTCGCCATTGAGATGTAATATGTTGAGTGAATTGTGCAGATACAATCCACCTCTTCAATGTGCTTAATGTGACGATCGGTGCGCCTCGTTCGAGCCGTACGATCGTTTAGCACTCTAAAAATGTGGCGCACTCAGCACGCGCAAGCCTGTTCTCTCAAGCTTTCATGCCCTCCCCTTTCAAGGTGAAGGCTGTGTATTTTTGAGATAGAGCATGTTAAGTGAATTTATACAGACAACGGAGATGTCGGTCAGCCCCTGCTCTCTCATTTCTTTTCTCTCATTCTTTGGAGGAAGAAAGCATAACTTTGCGAGGTTCAAAGCTGGGTGATCCCCTCCCTCTCACGTGTCTGAGTTAGTGCTTCCTCCCATAGCACAAACACGAGCCTTATATCCCTAATAGCGATAAAGTGCTCGATATATAAAACCTTTCCCTTCGGCAGAATGCCTAGCAAGCCATTCCCGGGGTCTCAAATTGGATTATGGGGATAATAAAAAGACTGCTATTCCCTTCAGTTGCGATCCGCACCACCCATGCGCTGCGGACCCAAAGTGAAAGCACTGCTCTTAAAGGGGCGCAACACTTTTGTCCCTCAAACAGAAAGAAGGGTTATATGGCCAGTGCTTTAGTTCCCAAGCGAGATGGCAGTCTGAGAATTATACTCAACCTGAAATGTCTGAATCGCGCTCTAAATACGGCGCTTCAGAATAATAACTCCATCAGAATAAAACCATCCCCTCGCAGATGCAGCCAGGAGACTGGCTGCTTTCACTGGACCTGAAAGATGCGTACTTCATGTACAAATAGCCCCTCATCACAGGCCATTCTTCAGATTCGCCTTTGAGGGGACCGCATATCAATACAGTACCACAATACCACGCAAGTGGCATGTAAGCCTGTAAGCCTCCCTAAGCATGTATTAAACACCATTTCACAGTCTAGGGCCCCGTCTACAAGACACGTTTACGCTATTAAATGGTATTTGCGATTTGCAAGCGCTGTCTGTGAGCCCCGCCTGCTTGGAATTCAAGTAGAATGACTCAGTCATCCTGAAATCAAGGCTCAGCTATGTGCCGAAAGTGCCCCCCCTTCTGAGGGTGATGATTTTAACCCCTCTGCCCAGTACTCCAGCAGCGAGCTCAAGTGGCCTTCATTTACCGAGCCAATCCTCCTTTTAAGGGTTAATTCTAGTGTCCAGCATTGGCAACTGCACCCCAATCTGGACTTATGCTTTATATGGCTGTTATTTCCAAAAGCTCTCTAAAAAGCTTGCCTCGCTGGCTGTCATTCACTCCAGCAGCGAGTTCAAGTTCAGTCGGTTTGCTGCACTGAAGCACGTTCAAACAGCTATTCCGGCCTCTGTCCTTTTTGTCTCTCATGAGCTTGCCGCGTTGGCCAATATTACCCCAGCAGCGAGCTCATTCATTGATAAAGATGTAATTTGTTGCGTGTTGGCACTGTGTCCCAACCAAACATATTCAGTTCTAAATATCTGTATATTTGCTGTATTGACCGGCGTGCGTTCAAACAGTGAACTCAGTTTGTGAGCTTTACCTTTATCTTATACTATGTGTTATAAGTTCGCCACGCTGGCCATCTTCCGCTCCAGCCGCGAGCCCAGGCTATACGCCAATAAAGTGAGAGGACGATTATGCTTTTGAGACATGCGCGCCCTTGGGTTTCCCCTAGGTCCGGTGTCAGGCTTTATCGTTCTGCACTTACAGCACAGTAAGTAGCACACTATTATATAATAGATTATTAGTAGACTTAGGTAGGGAATAGGTAAATTGTTCGCATACTTGCAAAGTATCCTATAGTATCCTATATATCCATACTCAGAATGTATGTTCAGGAACCATCAAAATAAAGTGTTAGCATGTATTTAGCAGTTACTAATACTCTAATGAAATATAGTTGGCATAGTTGTAACAGCTGTTTAAAGGGTACCATGAAAATAATCTAACTCACATTATTAAAAACAAATGCTCAAAGCAAATGTACTACGCATTCATCTGCATTTGATTTTATGGATGTTTGAGAAAAAAGTATATATTTTTATTATTATTACTTAAAAGTGGTATTTGTCCACTTAAAGTAAAGTAATATTGTCACAAGCCGCACCTCTGTTGCTCCCTCCGGAACTCAGCAGCGGGAACCTTCGCTGGAATTCTAGTTCCTACCCGGACCTTTTCCCCCCACGTACCTTGACCGCTTCCGGATACAACTCCCGCCACTCGGTGGCCTATTTAAGCCGCCGTTTGGTTACGCTCTGTGCAAAGTTTTGTTTTGCCCTGCATACAATCCTGAGCGTTTTCCCTGTTGGACTATCTGTGTGTTTATTGGACTGTTTATCTGGACTTCTGATCTTTCGCCGCCTGCCCCGACTTCCTGCCTGTTACATCACTGTGAGTTTTGGATTTCCCTCGTTGTTATTGTTTGCCCGTGTACTGACCTAAGCCTGTACGACCACGATTGTAAAATAAAGCCTGCAAATGGATCCAGACGAGTCAGAGAGTTTGTTACAGAAAACTTCGCCGCCACCGGATCCAGTGGCTTTCTATCAAATGATGGGAGAAATGGGTTGACAAGCTTCCATGCTATCTACACACCAGGCTCAACTTGAAAAGCTTACCGGTCTGACTGATGAATTGGTGCGATCTATTCAGGCGCTAACCACAGCCACAGCGGCCTTGACACAAGCCGCGGTCTCATCGCCCACACCTCCCGTCTCCCAGCCATCGCCAGCCACCTTGCCGCCTGCCGAACCCATGTAAATTGGATCCACTCAGTTATCACGTGAGGAGCGTGACCGTCGTCTGCACAACAATCTATGCCTTTACTGTGGTCTGCCTGGACACCTTCGTGCCACCTGCCCTACACGTCCACCACTACCCAAGACATATCGGGTGAGTGCCGTCTCCGTTAACCCTGTCATGACTGTTGATGTACAGTTGATTTATAAGGATATTAAAGTTATTACCAAAGCATTTGTGGACTCTGGGGCTGCGGGGAACTTTATAGACGAGAACTTTGTAACTAAACATGGCCTTCCTCTTCTTACATGTTCTCCGGCGATGGCGGTAGCAGCCCTCGATGGTCAGCCCCTAGGCACGGGGCGTGTCACGCAGCAAACCACAACCATCACACTATGCACCAGCTCTCTGCACTCTGAGGAAATATCACTCCACGTAATTCCCTCACCCGATCACCCGCTCATTTTGGGACTGCCCTGGCTCAAGACACACAACCCCACCATCTGCTGGCAGACTCGTCAGATAATCCAGTGGTCCGACTTCTGCCATCGGCACTGTTTACACCAGACCATTCCCCGCACAGAAATCCACGAGGACATCGAGCTCTCGGACTTACCATCAGAATATCATGACCTGAAGATAGCCTTTAGTCAAGCACGAGCCACACGTCTACCACCCCA
>JAUMHR010000069.1:1607804-1617934 GCA_032361145.1 Enteromius fasciolatus
TTAGATCTTTAAGTCCATCTCATGAAAAATCGGAGCAGAAACAAAGGTGTTGCGTTTATATTTTTGTTGAGTGTATAATATGTGCCAATATACTTCCCTCTTGCTTTAAAAAAATGTATTCTGAAGTTTTATGAAGTTTTTCATGTTTTAGTAAAGTGATGCAAGCACTTTCAATAAAATCTAGGGGCTAGTCATTTCCTGTTTCACAAGTTCGTGCTTCCTCAATCGTGAATGTAAATGAAGGCAAATTTGGCATGCTGTCCGGGGCATGCCGGGAGGACAGCGGACTCCGAACCCTAGAGCTTTGAACCATAGCAAGGACAAGGGCCCGGAGCCTGGCTCCATCCCTGCATACCCCCGGAGGAAGGCACGAAGGTAGTTAAACTGGGGGCAAACGTGGCAGAGGAGGGATGCACGAAAAATGTTACTTTAAATTTGAACCACTTCAGAGGTACATCCAAAACAAAGTCTTTAAGTAAAAAACATGGTTAACCCAGTCTGTGTAAAGTTACCATTACCATGATCGAGACAGTAAAATGTTTAGTGCAATAAGGCCCTGTTGTTCTAAGAACTGCTATTGTAATAATTAACCAGCCCCCCCCCATTTCCACCTGCTTACGCCATCATTTTGATTCACAAGCAACAACAGTTACTAGTTGTAATACCCTGGCGAATGTTCGAGCTTAACTGTTCTGTATTTGGGTGCACAGACAAGCATTTAGACTATTTAGAGTCCTACCCTCAGAGGAGACAATGGAACAATGGATTCCACACAGAATAAAATCTAAATATAATCAGCTGTTCACCTTCACAGACATAACCGACTGTTTTTGTAACTTGTGTTTTAAAATGTAAACTTGTCTGTGAATGAGAACTAAAGCTGCCTTCATGTCATGTCGTAATTCCGAGATGACAACATGTGACAATCTAAATTATGTGTTTCTATGGTTTATGGTTTATTTTGGCACTACCTAGACACTTCCTTTGAGTTTATTCATTTATTTATTCAACTTTATTTATTAAGCACTTTACAACCACCCAGCAACAGACCAAAGTGCCGAACAGCAAAAAAAGAATAAGAAATCCACACATAGTTAATAATACATGTTTGCCATACATAAGCCATACATATATACTATTCAACAAATCAGATCAGGTGGCAAAGGCCAAGGAGAATAGGTAGGTCTTGAGATTAGATTTGAACAAAGACAGCGAAGGGTCTGCCTAATGTAAAGAGGCAGAACATTCCATAACTTGGGGGCAGCCACCGCAAATGCACGGTCACCTCTGAGCATACGTCTGGTTTTAGGGACACTGAGAAGCAGCTGATCTAATGTCACGCGATGGTATATAGGGGTGTAAGTTCAGAGATATAGAGTGGGGTGGAACCATTTAGATATTTAAAAACAAACAAAGGAATTTTAAAATTAATTCTATATTACACAGGAAGCCAGTGAAGTGAGTATAAAATGAAAGTGATAAAAATCAAACTAGCGACTGCCTGTTAAAAGACGAGCTGCAGCATTTTGCACCAGCTGCAGACAGGCCAGAGAGGACCAACTTATCTCCAAATATAGTGAATGACAGTAGTGCAAACGAGTAGTGACAAAGGAATGGATTACAGTTTTAAATAGTTTTCTTGAGAGAAATGGCTTTATTTTCCTTCGCTATATGCAAATTTGTGCGTGATGTCATCTGACAACATTTTGTTACTTTTCGGGCAGGTTTTAGCTACTTTTCATTGGAAATAGTTGGCAACACTGAAATCAACGCTTAAAACGCACAGCCCTAGTACTAACATGCTGTGACAGCAGCTTTCGGTTCGTCTGATTTAGATGTATCCAGTCAGTAAACCATATATCGCAATTTGAAACTAATACGGTCTAAAATGCATGATTTTAGCGCAATAAACATGAACCAAAACAGATGTTTTAAGCAGGTATGAGCTGGTGGTAATGCAGCTCTGGAAAAGGGGCGGGGAGCAAAAGCTCATTTGCATTTAAAGAAACAGGCCGGAAAATCAGTGTTTCTGCTTCTACTCAAAATGGGAATTTTTAAAAATTATATAATAAATGATCTGTATTTTATGTTAAAACTTCACAGACACATTGTATTACACTTTGTTAAAAGGAGCATAATATTTCATCTTTAAATGTTGTTTACAGTTATCAATAATAGTCAGATCATTTTTGTTGTTACCTGCTGTTTCAGCTCCATTATAGTTTCTTCTTCCTGAGTGTCTGAAGTGAAACTGTTAGGGTCCAAAGTGAAATTCCCTCTGAAGTAGCGTGCCACCACAAATGATGATTTGTCATATTTTTCATCCACATCATCGTCAACAACTTAAAAAACACAAAGGTTGCAAAAAACAATAAAAAAATATAATAAGAATTGTACACAGGAACTGCATAAAAAAACAATGTTGTGGTTCAGACATCTTGAAAACAGCTGACATTTTGGTAATGTATAGAGGAACACTTTCTTTGAACTTTAAGCATCAGTGTCAGAAGATCAAACCAGATATAAGCTGTCAGTGTCAGCTAAGAGTTCATGATGCACTTGGCCATTAAACTGAGCAATGATGAGACATGAGCTATTTTATTGAAATAAACATAGTTTCATGTTTCTTTTGTGCTATAACTACAATTACAGATGAAGATATAAATGATTCACATGCCACTTGAACTCAGGTTGCTATAACCGGTTGTGACACAATAAATAGATTTATATATTGTATTATGTGTGTTTGGTATAGTATTTTGAGATAAAATTGGCAGAATTTGAAAGCTGAGACTTTGTTTTCTATTTCAAGTACATAAAACAGTTTAATATATAACAAATTGTAACTGTAATATTATCAATAGCATTCACACTAGACAAAGAATCTGAATGGAGCATTAGTACCTGCACATATTAGGATTGAGATCCCAATAACCAGAGCAATGGCAAAAAAGATGATAAGTATCAACATCCATAGTTTGAGTTTCCACACCACCACCTCATTCAGTTCTCTCTTGACCCTGTGAAGCTCCTTCTGCCATCGCTAACAAAATAGAGTAACATGGTTTTCTTAGTTTATTTAAATTACCGTAAACATCTTTGCTTGGCCTGTTGCTTTTTCAGATTTACCTTGGGATGACTTACAGAGTCAGTATCAACCTCTTCATCCACATGGAGGTGCTGTTCACTATTGTTCTCAGTGACCTAAAAACACCCAAATCCAGTCTGACAGGTCAAACTAAACTAAATGATCAGTTCGCTGCTAAAAATTCTGCAGACAGAACAAGGTGTAAGGGTACACAAATAGAGTGGAGTGCTTGAATAACGATAAGTGAAAACAATGTATTGTAGGTTATTTAGACAATTTCTGTATTTCTCAACCAGGTTTGCATATTTCTTATTTGAGTCATTTCATATCAGGTTTCAGATTGAGACAAAATGGAAGGAGCAGCTTATGTAGTTGAATGTCTAGGATGTCAAAAAGATTTTGCTTTGGCTCAAAACATTGTTCCATTTTATCAGTTTTTTTTGTTTCAGCCAAGCAAAAATTAGGAGTAAAAGGCATACCTGTGTTGGTGATAGCAGAGGGGACACTTCATTTCTCTGTGAGGTGACGTGGCCTAAACAAGCACCATTCCCTGGAATCACCTGTAAACATGTAATGTATGTGTATATTGTATAATTCACACAAAAGAAAAAAAAACCATTGCTCTATGAGAAGTATATTTTAGACACAGCCACAAACAAGAGTTAAAACATTAAAATGGTACAGGATAGAGGCATTAAATGGTACACATATGTGTTAACACACACACATAGGCTACATGTGTATGCTTACTTGTATTAAAGGTGTATAAAAAGATTTATTAATAATACAAGTAAACATACAATATGTGTTTGTGTGTATTCTTCAAAAATAAGATCTCTTTAAATAATACCAGGACATTATACAACTTTTTACAGCATGTACTAGTAATCCTGTTGACAAATAATAAAATAAAATAAAATAAACCATCTTAAACCAGCCTTTGCTCTCAAAACCTGGTCAGGTGTGCGTCCATAAGCTAACTATTGTATAAAATCAACCCAGGTTTGTAAGCTTTTTGAAGGAATTTTCAAAAGAACCACTTAACAACATTAAATGCATTAACTTATTTGAAAAGCTCTATACAGTTGCAGCGTAGCCTGTAAAGTATTTTTAGACAAGCCACCTTGCTACGTTAATTTACAGTGTATATAAACAGGAATGTCGTAATAATTTAGGTAAGGCACATAGGTTCCCACCACCAAAAGTACTATTTGTACAGTATTAAAAAGTAAAAATAAAAGTGTTTCCCATAGACCTTACGATCAAACCGAAACAGCAATGCAAACCCCTCAGGGTAAGACGTTTGCTTAGGCTTGTACAAACATTATGAGTACTAGCGTGAATTAAAGACATTAAAAAATAAAATTAAATAAAAAATTACGTACCTCAATCGTGTGGTCAATTGAGTCGTTGTTGTTGTCACCGACAACTTCAAAGGTCTTCAACTCCAGCGCGTCGCTCATACTTCCATTGTAAATATCCCAACCTGCTGAAAAACCCGGAACTGCGACGTGTAAAAGACGGGCTGCGAAAAGGTCTTACCGGGTTTGTGTTGTGGTAGCCGGGTTAACAATTGTTACATTTAGCAAGTAAATGATAAGTTGATTCCAGGTTTTTTTCACAGTGCGGCTGATAATGATATAGGCTACAGGTGAAATCTAAGTGTTAAAAGCGTCTCGTATTTCAGTGTGTAGCTACACTGAAGCGAAACTGAAGTAAAGCACACAGTTGTAAAGCGTTACTGACAGGAACTGTGAGTAATTTGAGGTCGTCCCTTTAAGGTCTTTCAATGCTTATTGACACCAAGTGTGTTGGAAGTTATTCACCGTGATTCTAAACACAGACAAGTTAAACCACCTGCCTTGTTCGTGCAGATTTACAGTGCGTCCAGAAGATATTTCACAGCACTTAACTTTTGTCACACATCATGTTACAGCCTTATTCCAAAAATGTCGTTCATTATTTTTCTCAATTCTACAAATAATACCCAATAATGACAAGGTGCAAGAAGTTTGTTTGAAATTAATATATATATATATTTTTTTTTTTATATTAATGTGTATATATATATATATATATATATATATATATATAAAAGGAAATAATAAAAAGCAAAAACAAAAAATGTAGACAATTCCAGCCTCAATTTATTTATTTGTTTGTTCTTCTCCTCGGCTCTTCACCTCTCAAGCTCTGTCAGGGTGGATGGGGGCAGATGCACATTTTTAGGATTCTGCAGAAATATTTAATTGGTTCAGTCCAGGTCATTGTCCTGTTGCGCTCCAACATGCACTGTTAACTGTGAGACCTTATATAGACAGGTGCCTTAAATCATGCCCAATCAACTGAATTTATCACAGGTAAAATAAGCCAATAAAATTGTTTTTTTTTATTTATTTATTTAATTTTTTTTTTAAATTTGCAAAAATTTTAAACAAACTTATTTCACATTGGAATAGGCTGTGACATAGTGATATGAGAAAAAAGTGAAGTGCTGCAAATACTTTAAGGATGTACAGAATTTGCAGAATGAGTGCTGTTATAATTAAAACTGAGTCTTCAAGGCTTTTGTCGAGAATATCAAGTACATTCAGACGGAGCTCTGTATTGAGGCTTGTATCATTTAAGTCACGTGACATCAGTAAAGTTCAAAGCTGCATTTGATTGCAGTGTAATCAATCCTAAAGACAGTGAAAAATACTGTTTTAAAACGTCTCTGCTTTCTGTATAGTCCACATTATCCAGTTTAAATAACAGCATAATTTTCTTCTGTTAAACAAAAGTGGTTACACAAATTATGAAACATGAAACAACAAATGAGCATAAAAATTGTAAAGAATTTATTTTGCTATTTTACATGTGTTTACTAGGTCTATGTATGTAACAGTGCAGCTGAAGGTGCCATCAAGTTCTGCTAGATGGCACTCCAGCCCCATCTATATGTCGCTGTTTGTATCTCCGTTCCTCTTCTAAGGACTCTTATTATGAACTTGTATCTCCTCCCAGCTTGTCTGTCTCCATGGTTTCCCATTAGTTGCTCCTCCCCTCTGTTACTGGGGCTGTTTCAAAAGGTACACTTTTGTACCTATTAGGTTAAAATATGTACACTTTAAAGGAACACTCCACTTTTTTTGGAAATAAGCGCATTCTCCAACTCCCCCGGAGGTAATAAGTTGAGTTATACTGTTTTGGAATCTATTCAGTCGTTCTCCGGGTCTAGCAATAACAATTTTATCATAGCTTAGCATAGATCATTGAATCTGATTATACCAGAAGCATTTTGATGCAAAACGATCAAAAAGTTTTAATATTTTTTTCTATATTTAAAATGAAAATTAGCAATTTTCTAGGCCGAAATGTCAAGGAATTATACTCACATGCAGCAGGCGCAATTATATCATGCAGCACCTAAAAATAGGCTATCTTCCATCAACATATCCAATGTGACCAACTGCTTGCACAGGTAGCTATTTTCTGGTGCTGCATGATATCACTGCACCTGCTGCGCCCATGTTACGGCAGCAGAGTTCCTTATTTATTATGCCAGAATAAGAGTATAGTTTCTAGCTATAAAATCGCTACTTTTCATTTTCCGTTTGTCTTTGTACATGCTGAAGTGATTCTGGTCTAATCAGATTCATTGATCTATGCTAAGCTATGCTAAAAGTGCTATCGTTAGACCTGGAAAATGGCTGAATAGATTCCAAAACGCTAAAAGTCAGCTTATTAACTCTGGGGGAGTAGGAGAAATTGCCTATTTCCAAAAAAAAGTGGAGTGTTCCTTTAAGTACTAATATGTACTTTTAAGGTACCAAAATGGACCCTTTAGATACATTGTATGTTTGTGGGCCAAAAGGTAATGTATATGTTAACTTTATCAGTAACACTTTCAATGGTCCATTTTAGACATTCTACTAGCAGTAACTTTGCAACTGCATGTCAATTAATAGTCATTACAGTCTGCTTAATAACTTATATAACATTAATAACTTAATAACTTATAATAACACTATATTTGTACCCTAACAGTCTCTTGAGAGTTAGTAGACATGTTATTGCAAAATAATGACAATTAGTTGACATGTTGTTACAGAGGTACTTAGTAGCAAAAAGCAAAAAAGACCAGTGTTAAATTAATTCCCACAGAATTGATTTTCAACACTTTTCCATTGTATATATAGCTCCACACTTTCTGGAGATAAATTAACACTTTCGAAATAGTTAAATATTTAACACTATGCCAGAGTTCTAAATTTGGCACCAAAAGGGAAACAGAAAAACAACACTGTTCAGAGTTTAAGGTGGGTATGATTGGTCCCAAAAATCTACATAGTGTTGTTAAATAAACTACAGCACACAAAATTATTTCCATTAACTTGTTTGTTTATTTTTAAATCTTTCTTGCAGTGCAATTTGAAGTTGAATTAAAACATTACAAAAGGTGGTATATCAAATACCATTTTCAGTCTGCAAAACTGTATGAAATTTTAGTATCAAATGGCTTATAAAATGTCAGATTACATTTTATAATACACCTTTCCTCACTTTGTAGTACGCTGAGTGCATGACAATGCTCATAATAGTCTGTTTACCAACAGATACATGTGATTGTAAATCGAAAGTATATCACTTATTTGACAGAAGACTGACATTTCCTCAGAATGTTTCAAGTGGACTATCAAAATAAAGTGTAACCAATTTATCAAGCCCCTTTTAGCCATGTAGTGCACATTTTGGCACTCTAACACATTTTTTATGCCCTATTATTAGGATGGACCAGAGGTTATTCTAGCATGCATTCAAAGCCTCAAGAAATTAACCTTTAGCACATAGATGGAAATAAAAAATAATAACTGTCTCTTCCATAGCTGATAAACTTCATTCAGACTGATTTAAACATGGCAACATGTGGTGCTTAAGTACTGGGGCCAGTTGCATTAATATAGTCACCATGTTAAAACTTTGTCTTAAGAGCTAGTTTGACTAACTAGCAGTTAATCATGTGGAAATCAATCTTAATTTTCAGATTTAAATGTTATTGTGTGACTGATTCTTAAAAAAAAAAAGTCTTGCAGAAGCAAATAAGATGACTAACTTTTAAGACTAGTCTAAGCAGTTTATGCACATGGCTTCTGCTCTTTGCAGAACAGCAATGGGAGTTTCCGGATCAGTAGGCGAGGACAGACCGAAGGGGATTTCTGACTGTTACCTGATTTACTCACATTACTGTGACGGTGACGGCTGTGTTTTTTTATAGAATCACATAATCAATCATTCTTTATATTATAAACATGATCATATTTGAATGTAAAATTAATTAATATTTTCATTTTCATTGTCAGCAGCTTTAGCATTCTGCAGAATAACTGAGTTCCACGATGAAAAAGTCAATTGGTTGAATAAACAATGATTTTCCTTTCCGACTTAACTATCCCTTTAATGTTGATCAAAGTGAACTATGAGAAAAGACCATAGTTTAAGATTAACCAATAAAACCCACAATTACTGTAGCTACATAATAAAGGAAAGCATCTAGTGTAAATAAAGCTCTTTATTCATTCTTAAATAGGATGTGAAAGGTCATTAATGCAGTACAGTAGCTTTGCAGTCACAGTGATACATTCCAGGCATTTTATTTAATAATAAAGTATCTTTGCATAGCAGCAGTGGAGACTGCTTGTGCATTTGGCTTTCACAATATCTGCCACTAGTACATTGTATTACTTATGTTGTTGTATTATCTTATCTTATTTAGCATTTTTCTGCAAGATGTGACAAATACCTGTGTAATTTTAATGTAGAAATAACATTTTTATTAACCATCAAACAATAAAAGTGCAGTTAGTGACTCTCAGCCATGTCAGCAAACCGAAACACTCAAAATGACTGACAGATGAAGCATTTCTGAAGTGTTTCTGAACCACTTTATAGATAAACTTTGCCGTTTACAGAGCCTGGGACTGTCACAGAGGCATGACAGAAATTAACTGTCAGACATTAAAATACACCTATTTCAGGAAATTTGTAATTGAATTACATACATTTTCAAATCGTGTAAATTGTCTGGATTATTTAAAATGGAGAATGCTTTCCAAAGGTTAAACATAATAATAATAATTCAACAAGTTTATCTAAAAGCAAAAGCAAGCAAGATAGAGGCATGTTAATTAAAAAAAAAAAGTCCACCACTAAACCTAAGCAGCAGTGGGCTTCAAGGAGACTTTACAAATAGACAATTCTTGAGGATCAATCCTGGTATTAAGACATTAAGTCTGTTATCAGTGAGTATGTTAGAAACTCCATTTATTCAACTGTTGTCTGCATTTTGGATGACTAAGTCAATGCTTATTGGCAAAAAAAAAAAAGATTTTAATGACCATCAAAATGTTACTTCTATTCTGGGTTGTTGTCTACATCCAGCACTTTCCTGTCCTCTTTCACTTCTGTCCTGTCCTCTCCAGTCTCTTCCTTCTCTTCTTTTTCTTCCTGTTCACAGTCAGAAGGTTCATATGCTCCTTCAGTTACGTCCTCCTTATTTCCTATATGGGTTATTTGGGTCCCCTCATTTTCTTGGGGTACATCTCTTTGCTCTGTCCGGTCATTTTCCTCTTGTGGGTCATTGGTAGGTTGAGCAGAGTCCATTTTATCTTCTGTGTCCTCCTGCGAAGGCCCACCTATCAATTCCCCTTCATCTCCATTCTGCCGATGACTCTCTGGTTCACATGGAGAGTCATTATCCTCGTTCCATTTTGCCTCCTCACATGCTGACTTCCTGTGTTGTCGCGTGGGCAGACGTCGCTTGAAAGACAGCCTAGCTCGACTCTGTGAAGTGAATGCAAAAAAGCATACACTGAATTCATACATTAATAAACTTCAGACTACTAACAAATTTATTTACTTTGTTTCAAAACATACTAAGCTGCAATGCTACATAGACAACATGCTAACTGGTGAAACTCATAAATGAAACGTCTAGGTTACATATGTAACCCCCGTTCCCTGATGGAGGGAACGGAGACGTTATGTCGGAACGACAGATTGG
>JAUMHR010000069.1:1628155-1648388 GCA_032361145.1 Enteromius fasciolatus
AAGTCCTTCAAATACACCCCCCCACCCGCCCCCCAAAAAAAGTTCCGGCTCAGGATTTTTTTTTACTTTAACCCCTGTTATCATATATAAGGATCTAAATGTGAGAAAATTTGTAATTAATCATAATTAAATAATCAAGTGTGAAATATAACGTTGCAACTGTGACAAAGATATAAAGTCATAATTATGAGAAATTATATATAAGGTCACAATTTTATTATGTGCATTTGTGAGTGAGAGATACAACTTAATATTTATGAGAAAAATAAACAATTGAATTTTAGAAATATTAATTTTAGAAAGTTATAAAATCCCAATCATGTGATATAATTATAAGAAAGTTGTGAAATCCAAATTCAAAGTTCTGAGATATAAAGTTAAAAATAGGTAATATACACTAAAGATATAAAGCTAGTTCCGAGTTATGGAAAGTATAAAAAGTTTAATTTGTAAAATAGAAATTTGTCATTGAAAGAAAAAAATGGATCTGTAACTGTATAATTGTAACGATCCCAGCCAGAGGTACCTTTCAGTTTTACCCAGGACTCTCAGTTGTTTACCGGACTCAATCTCCCATAACGCACCACTCCCCCACAGCTGTTGCTCATTATCTCTGCCCACTCTCATTCATTAGTGTTTTTATAAAAGCGAGTCACTCTAGCCAGAGAATCGTAAAAGATTTTATTGCCCTGGCTACATCTCTGAACGTTTTCTTCTTTGTTTTCTGGTTTCCCGTATTTTGATTTGGACTGTTTATCTTTGTATGATTGTTGCTTGGTTCCGACCCTCTGCTCTATTTACCCATTACATCTCTGGATTTCCTACATTGCTCTGTCTGCCTGCATTTTGACCCTGTCTGCCTGACCTCGAATAAAGATGTTTGCTCTGAAGCAAGAAACTCAATCTCTGGAAGATCATGTTCGGAACTTTTTGATTATCGCCGAAATGTCGGATCTGCCAGAGGTCATACTGCGAGAAATATTCTGCAATGGTGTAAATCTGCCCCTGGACTCGCGGCTGAGGCTTGAGGGACCGCGCTCATCTGCCATGGCTTTAATGGACTTTGCCCTGTTGTGCATTGGTTCCTCACTAACAGTGGGAATCGCGGAGGAGGAATACAACTCCGATGTTTTCCGTCAGTGCTCGACAAAGTGGGAACCTCTTCAATCACTTCTCTCCCTTAAAAGATAAATACCCCTTCCACTCTTCTTCATGATGTTACCCCTGCTCAGTCAGATTTTAAGAAAGGCAAGTTTCAGCCAGAGTCAGCAGACAAGATGGTCACCATTCCTCATTCAGAGTCGCTCTTAATATGGCCGCCACTCCAGAGCCACAACTAAAAATGGATGCCACACCCGAGTCACAGCCAAAGATGGATGCCACTCCAAAGCCACAGCACAAGATGAATGTCTCTCCAGGGCCTCAATCACAGTGCAAGATGCCGCTGGTCCAGATTTCCTGTCACAACCTAAGATGGTCGCCATTTCCGCATCCCAGCCGCAACACAAGATGGCAGTCATCCCAGAAACATTGCACAAGATGGCGGTCAATTCAGAACCACTGAACCAGATGGTCACCCTTCATCATCCCAAGTCAGCAGTAAAGATGGCCGTCCCTCCACAGCCAAGGTCAGCAGACAAGATATTTTGTTGACCCTGGAACAACATTTTATTCCAAAATAATGTACGCACAATTCATGATTTTAACTCCGGATCCAAGCTGGCCGAGTGAGATCCTGAGGGAGAACAATGGACACAACATGAAGTGGCTGCCCCAAGGGAAACAAGTCGGCGTCAGGAACAGGCTGAGAGCCCGTGCACACCATACACCTCTGCCTAGCATCCTGCTCACCAATGTCCAGTCACTCAATGACCTCAGGGCCATGGCAAAGTACCAGAGAGGCATTTGGGACTGCGATCTCCTCTGCTTCACCGTGATATGGCTGAACCCAGCGGTGCCGGACCACGCCATCCAGCCGGCCGTGTTGTTCTCGGTTCACCGCATAGAGAGGACACGAGACTCAGGGACGTCAAGCAGAAGCGGCGTGTGTTTAATGGTGAACAGCAGCAGGTGCAACAGCGCGAGCTTACACGCTCCTGCACACCCAACCTGGAAGTACTGTCCATCATGTGTCGTCCTTTTTATCTACCTCGGGAGATTACATCGGTCATAGTCATCGCAGTTTATATCCCGCCTCAAGGCGACACGAACACTGCCTTATGCGAGCTGCATTCACACAGCACCAGACACAGCACCGGGACACTGCGCTTTTTGTGGCGGGGGACTTTAATAGTGCCAACCTCAAACGCGCAGCGCCAAACTTTTATCAGCACATCACCTGCCCCACCAGGGGCGATAGGACACTTGACCACTGCTACACTACAGTCAAGGACGGCTACAAGGCACAATCTCATCCAATGTTTAGGAAATCCGACCATGCGGACATGACTCTGGTAGACAAGCTAAAGACTTTCTACACTCACTTCGAGGGTGCAACTAAAGACGCTAGCAATGCTAATGCGAACGGCTGCAGATAGGAAGACACTACCAGCACCGGAAATGCATTCATCATCTCCAAGCATGACATGAGTAGAGCCTTCAAGAGGGTGAACACCAGGAAAGCAGCAGGACCAGACGGCATCTCAGGTCTTATTCTCAGAGCCTGCGCAGACCACCTAGCACCTGTGTTCACAGAGATATTTAACCTCTCTTTATCTCAGTCGGTGTTCCACACATGCTTCAAAGAGTCCAGCATTGTTCCTGTCCCAAAGAAACCTCATCCTGCTTCCCTTAATGACTATCGTCCTGTAGCCCTCACCTCAGTAGTGATGAACTGCTTTGACCGGCTGGTTAAGGATTTCATCATTTCTTCTCTACCAGACACACTTGACCCACTACAGTTTGCTTACCGTCAAAATCGTTCTACTGATGATGCCATCTCTCACCTCCTCCACAAATCACTCACTCACTTGGACACTAATATGGGGAATTATGTTAAAATGCTCTTCCTCAACTTCAGCTCTGCATTTAATATCATAATTCCCTCCACACTCACCACCAAGCTGGAGTACCTGGGACTTGGCTCATCTCTGTGCCAGTGGATCTCTAATTTCCTCACTGGTAGACCACAGACAGTAAAGCTGGGTGGTCATGTCTCAGCCTCTCAGCACTGGAGCCCCCCAGGGTTCTGTTCTGAGCCCCCTGCTGTACTCGTTGTACACATATGACTGTGTGGCCACTACCAGCTCCATCACCATCATTCAAATTAGGAATCTGGAGAACTGGTGCCAGAGGAACAACCTCCTTCTAAATGTCAGCAAAACAAAGAAGTTGATAGTGGACTTCAGCAGTAAGCAGGAGAGGAGCTACCAGACCCCTGTAATCAACGAGAGCCCAGTGGAGAGAGTGAACAGCTTCAAATACCTCAGTGTTCACATCATGCAGGACCTGTCATGGTCCTGTCACATCAATACCATGGTGAAAAAGGCCAGACAGTGTCTCTACCCCCTCAGATGCTTGAGAGATTTCAGACTTCCCTCCAAGGTGCTCAGGAACATTTACTCCTGCACCATTGAGAGCATCCTGAAGGGAAATATCTCAACCTGTTTCGGGAACAGCACCATGCAGTACAGACGAGCTCTACAGAGGGTGGTGAGATCAACTGAGCACACCATACGCATCGAGCTCCCTGACCTGCACTCGATCTACAGCAGGAAAATCGTGAAGGACCTCAGCCATTCCAACAATGGACTGTTCTCTCTGTGTTAGTCTTCAGGGAGCGGAATCGCTTTCCTGACCTCAACAGAGAGAACAGTCCATTGTTGAGGAGGAGCATCTTCCCACAGGTGCACCCGCGGAGGCAGGGGGTGGCCGGGGGGGGCCGTGGCCACCCCCCGCCGAACCCCGGCCACCCTATTGGCCCCCCCTGGACCGACCACAGCCATCCATGGAACCACCCGCGCAACTCGGAACCTTTTTTGTACTGCCACAGCAGTGCCGGACACTTTTGTGTGCGCACATCCTGGTACCGCTGGTGGAGTGGAGTTCTTTTACTGTCATTTTCCACTGACTACTTTTTGAATAATTTGTTGATAGTTTTGGTAACAGGATAATTGACTAGCATATCTATTGGTTATAGATTACTCCTGCAAATAAGTTAAATCAAACAAAATGTGTTAGTTTAAAAGAATGTTATAGTTTGTTAACTTGGCCACCCCCAAAATGGTCACATAATCATCCTGGCCACCCCACGGAAAATTTCCTGGCTCCGCCACTGCACAGGTGATACAGTCTCTTAATCAGTACACCATACAGTACTGATCCATTTTGCACATCCACACATGGTTTTTCCTCTCACTCTGGTTTTTGCACTCACTTACACTAGTGGCCACTGCACAACTGCACTTTCGTGGTCATTAGTTATATCACTCTATCACAAGCAACTTTAAATAAATCACTTCCGAGTATATTTGCATGCACAAGACACTTTAAATGCGTGGATTGCACAGCCTCAGGACATTACCATTTTTATTTATTTATCTAGTTTGTATTTTTTACTTTGTATATTTTTTATTGTTTTTGTATTCTTCATATATTTCTTATATTGTGTATTTTGTACTGTACAGTTATTTGTTTTAATTAAATTTTTTTATTCTTTCTTAGTTATTTCCTATTCATAGTCTTTTATTTTAAGGTCTGAGCAGTTGTCTAAGCATTTCACTGCATATACTGTGTACGAAATAATCCAGGGTAGGCGGCTAAACAACGGAAATGAAGAACAGTCCAAAATCAAACACAGGGAAACAAACTCAGAAAGAAACCACTCAGTCAGAGCTGGAATACAATCGCAAAACTTTGCACTGGGTGGATAAAACAGAATGGTATTTAAACAGGTGTTAATGAGTGGTGGATTAAAGACAAACAAGGAACAGCTGTGAAGGAGAGGTGCATTCTGAGAGATTGAGTTTGGTATAAGAATGAGAAAACAGAGTAAACTGACATGAAAGGAGTGCCCTCTAGAGGCGCTATATGGCATAACCGGCTGGAACGCTACAATCCGTAGCTTTACAATTCACTATAATTACTTTTTTTTTATAAAATTACTAGTAAAAATTAGAAAAAAGTTGAATATGTGAGACAAATATGTTATTGAAAAATGTAAAACAATTGTGAGATATAAAACCACAATTACAAAAAAAACGAAGTTGCAATTCTGAGATATATAAAGCTGTAATTGTAAGATTTGAAGTCAGAGGATATATACATTTGATAACTGAGAAATATTAAGTTCCATATATATAAAAAATAGTTATGTCGAATTTGTCAGAATTGACAAAAAAAAAAAAAAAAAACGGTGTTGCAATTGAGAGCTATACTTTGTAGTACTATATGTAGCACACTGGTTTGACATTCTGGACACATCAGCTGTTTTACACTGAAGAAAATACATGGGTGTATTCTGAGTTTATCAGCAACATAGCTGACCAACATCACATTTACTGTCTGGGGGCCTCTCTCATCATGAGAAATATTTCAGTGTAAAAGCATCTGCCATGGCTGAATCATCCCAAAGTATGTTTCAACACCTCAAAAACAAGAGTAAGCACTTGTTCTTGGCAAGAACTTATCTTCCAATTGCCTTTCTCCCTTTATGTGGCTCCACCAGACTTTGCAAACTGAAATTCATCTCTCCAACAACATTCTTCTCAAATCTCCTAAATATATACACACTTTCCACACTTTATTTAACTAGATTTCCAACCATATGGTGACCCCATTCACCTTGCTTCCTCCAGCCACAAAAGCACACGCTCTCACATATCACACACTTTCTGAATACCACTGCACACATTTGTGCTTACAAGTACAGAAAGAAGACGTGTTTCCCCCAATCCACTTCCCTCCATTTCGTGCAGTTCCTTTTCTTCTCCATGATAAGCAGAATTCCCCTGAGACCACCCACCCCTTGACTCATTATTTTGGCGCCCATGATTGTTAACACGTTCCTGTCCCTCAAAAGCAAAGCCTCTGTAAAAAGGGTAAACTTCACAACAAAGACAATAGAGTCAGGAATTTGTTTCATGTTTTTAAACCCACCCTAACAAGTATTTTTTGTAAAGACTACTTTGAGAAGGTATCCCTAGTGGAGAAAAAACATCACAATGGAGATCTGGAATATGTCATCCATATTAATATATGTTTATGACTTTTTATTTCTTCCAAGAAATTTAGGAGATACATAATTTTCCTTAAATGTGGTGTTTTTTTGCATAAAAAATGTAAATTCATATTACAATTACATAATTCAAAGCATTCTGTTTCAAATAAACAAGTAGAAACAAGACACACAATGTATCATATTTCTTATATTAAGCCAGATATCATTTTAACCCTATGTTTGGATAAATCTGCAAGCTGGGAGGGAATTTTGGGCTTGCTTTGAGAGTAGGAGTACAGAAATCTCTATTTTAGGGTGCTGTGGCCTGAGAAATAAACCACAGAACGGCCTGTGAGGTCTTGGTCAGAAGAAGAAAGCTCATGTGCAGTTGTGGTTAGAGAAACACTGATTAAAATTTTGTTAAAGCAGTGTATACAGTAACTGCAATTAGAATTTCTAATGGAATCATATTCCCTTTCAGCACTGTTGCGCAACAGCAGCCTAACAGCAAGTTCATATTGTGCTTCCACACTGACAGCATTTTGGCTGAGTAACAAAATAAAGTGAAAAAAAAACAAAACTTTAATTTTAGTCAAAAATGACATGAAGGTGAATAATTGAAGCCAATTTGCTACTTTTGGTAAATTTTTGCTAAAATGAACTCTTCAAAGCTATGTTTAGCCAGATATATATATATATATATATATATATAGTATCTTCAAGTAGGTTTTTAACTGTATCTTAAAGATTTATAGTAGACAAAGTGCACATTCATAGTACTTTTAATTCTATAAAGAACCAATAAATATCAGAACCAGAAAAGTTCTTAATGAAGATATCAGATTGTAAAACCCTTTTTAGTTCTAACCAAACCATCATTTATAAAGGAAAACCACAAAGTTTCCCACAGGGCGGTACTTGAGCAGATGTTTCTTTGACTGGTGAAACTAGCGACTAAATTACAGTCACAAGAGGATCCAGCAGCAAAACTGATCCAGAGACGACTGAATTGGGCTTCAGAGTGCCAGACACAACATCTGTCATATCTCAGATTATTATCTTCCTTTGGAAGGGCGTAAATTAGTGCAAGAGGATACCACAGAATAAACAAAATTGCCTATGTTTTTGTGAAATCTCCAGACAATGTATTACAGTTTACCCTGTAAACGGTTAATTATCATGACAGCTGTAAATCACTCCAGTCTTTGCATTATAGTGATTTCACTACTGTTTAGCTTGGGGTTTAGCTAATTAGCATGTTACAGTTAACCCCTGCCCTATAGCAGAATAACATTTATCCACTAAGATAAATGTGAATTGTAATGGACTTTTTTTCCAGGTTTTAAAAACTTGTTTTAAAAGTCCCTTTGTACTTCTTTGACAAATTTACCACTTAAAAAACAATACTCACAATAATATAAAAACTCTTATCACGTATTCTAAGAACATTTGACAGCTGACCTCTTGTTACACCTTTAATGTTTCTCTTAAAAAGAGTCTTTGTCATAGAGTGAACACTATCAGTAGACACATGATGCAATTTACTTTAATTTATGCTTTATGGATGCTCACCTCTGACAGTTCAACCAAGGTTCAAGCCTATTTGGGATCATGTATATACACTATGTATGAGGTAAAAGGAAAAATAACTCTAAAAATAGAGAAAAAAAAGACATGAAGTAAAGATAATGGTGATTTGGACTGATTCTTTCTATTTGAATGCTACTGCCAGACACAAATAATATGGTCGTTCCACATCTCATTAATATGAGAACAGGCGAGTAAGTCTCCATCTCAGTCATTCCAGGAAAACATGATGTGTTGAATTTTACATCATCGGAAGATCACACTTTTCCACTGCCTTCACCGGCCTTTCAGGCACACAGCTTGTGTTTTTACAAAGGTTCTCTGTGTGCTACATCACTCAAAGCAATGGGAGAAATAGCTACAGCTAGATTAGTTGTTCACCAGGAACTAATGCCAGTGTTTGACAGTAAAGCAAAATGCAGTAAGACAAGTTAAATAATACTGAAGATAAGCTGGACAGGATGTTTATTCTTTATTTAGTACATATATACAGCTTTAAAATGGATTTTATAAAATGCTTTTTGACTTAAGGTTGGTGTTAAGGTCTTCTGTATGCACTGTATATGTGTAGTCCTAAAAGTTGACAAACAAAATTTGCTGATATAATTTTTTTTCCATCTAATAAAAATATTAATCATATTTTTAAGGACATATCCATAAAGGCAGTCAAAATGCATTTGTTCTGTTTCAAAACCTGGCAGAACGGTAACTTTTTAGTTTCAGTGAATGATCAGTGCTAACACAAACGTCACTGTCAAACCAAGTAGACAAAATCAAACTTGACAATTGGCAAAATCTGTGTCTAGAATGATATTACAATTTGCAACTCGTAAAATACGTAGCAAAGGCCATATGAATTTGTAAATATGTATGAATTGCCATGAGACTGGGCTGTATATTCCCCATGATGTGAGAGCTGGGACACGTTATATTTGCAACAAATTACAACTTAAATTTCAACATATTTCTCTCACAAAGAGATTGTATGACATTAAAAGATTCTCAAGTACAGGGCACAACCCCTTGTCAACATACATTTTCATTAAAATGGCAGCGTCAACATGCTTCAAAATATCTCCTTTTGTGTTCTACTGAAAATAGAAATATATATGGGTTTGGAATGGCATAAGGCTGAATGAGAATAAATATTTACACAATTTACATTGTTGGATCAACTGTTCCTTTAAATTTAATTAGAGGAGCTCTTGTAATAACTGTATTTGCGGCAGTGCACAAAATGTAACTGTCACAGCATTCATAAGCCCTTGAAATATTGTTGCTTACTACAACATTACATAATATTTGTGGTCCAAATATTTGAAAAGTCCAGCCTACCTTCTTACATCTTTAGTTACACTGTGTTTTCTTTCCTTCTTCAACAACATGTTCAAGCAGAGGGGACTCCCAGTTTTCTAAGTGTGATGGTATGTGTGATTTTCCTTATGACTTTTGCACATGGTGTTGCTTTCTGCAGTTGTGTGCTTCTGCAAAGCTTTTCTTTTCTCTTTACATTACTCTGCTAGGTTAAAGTTATGCTACAAAGAAAAGCTTTCTCTCATGAGAATGACCCTCCTTGTGTTTCCTCTTTCAGTCATTCTTCACTCTCTTCCTCTCACTCATCTATGTAAACTTTCCATTAAAAATTATCACACTGGTGCTTTTCATGTACACTAGCACAAATCAAAAGTTTGGACAAACCTTCTAATTTTTATGACCATTTTCTACAATAATAGTAACAATGGTAGCACAAGTATAAGTATTGGAATTCTATGTTTACACTTTTAAAAACTTTTTTCCACAAAGTACAGTACCTTTACAATCCATAGAATCTGATTTATTTTTTCTTTCTTTTGGAATTTGTTAATTATTTTTCAGGAGATTAGATCTCTGATGCATGACAGATGACTTGTTTAAGGAATTATTATATGCAGCTTTTATCATAAACTGTCATTTGCCATTTTTGTCATTTGTTTTATTTTTTTAGTGCAGGCCTAATTTACAGTCGCTTAATTTCTCTCTTTTTCTCAATTCAGCCCTCAATTAGCAGTGGATGTGTGAGATGAGAGGAGTTCAACACACAAGAGCATTTTCAGTACAAAAACCAGACAAATGTCTTAAAATAAAACATCTAGACAATATCTTGAGGTGACTGGAGGACTCCATTCTTCTGAATTACTGAAAAATAATGCACAACGGCCTGTCATCAATTATTCCTTATATGTAATTTTCAAGTATGAAGGGTTTTAGTTTACCATTTTTTCAACTCAGATACAGATATAAAATGTATTTGTCTACAAACCTAATTTAAATTCTTTAAGAAAAAGTTTTTAGATAAAGTGTTATGATCATGTTGAGAAACACACACATGCACACACATACAAAGAGTTCATTTGCAAACCTAAATCCCTTTTTCGTGTCATGTTTTTCAAACAAACATTTGACTGGTAGTGTAGGCATTTATATTCTGTAAAAAAGCCTACCTCCTCCTTTCACATCCCTTTTAATGACCTTAGGGTGAACACCAAGGAAAGAGTTGAATGCTCTTTGATTACACTTGCAGAAGTAACAACTCAACCATCACATGCCATGTGAGGGACTTTAATGCATGTGTTAAAGAGAAAAAATCAATGCCCTTACTTTTCAAACAGAGGAAGATATTCTGCAAACGGCCCTTCCTGTCTCATTTTGTGGTAATTTGGGGTTAAAACCGTCTGAGTAGTCATTTCACTAGAACATGTCTGTTATAGTGTATCTGCAGTAACTCACATCAGCCACTGTAGACTAACATTACAGATTACAGATATTTTGATGGACATATGGGTCAACATTTTGTTTAAAGTTAGCTACTAAATACCAGGGGAAATCAGAGAGACTGTTATTTCTCATAAATTTCACAAAAAGCAACAGCCCTTAAATTTTCCAGAATTAAACAGTGTAAAGGCAGGACTGTATAGAAAACTAAATGACATTTACAAATATTAAAACAAGACATGACAGGTCATATGCAGATTGATACATTCTAGTAGCCTACCATTATTCTCCAAACACATTTACGTTGTTATTATTAATATTATTTGTAAAAGTCTACTCTTTTATGTCACTAAGTTTTTATAAACTATTAGCTAAATGTCAATATAAACACATGTGAGTTATGGTGGATTTCAATTAAGTTATTCAACCAAAGCGACTAACTTAACTTATTGCGTCCATTAGAGTTCCATACATGGATTTATATCTGCAGTTCTTATTCGACTAGGCAGTCGAATCGGAAAATGTTTTTATTGCAGGACCTAGAGGCAAAAAGTAATAGACACATAATACCTCCATCCTCGAACACGTCGATCCGCGATGATCTTCTGTATCCATGCGGAGCACCGACATGCGCCTCTCTGTTCTCCAACCTGACAGCAGAATTACTCCACTTTCCGTTTGTTTAGTCAGCAACACCCAGATCTGCGAACACTTCAAAACACGAACGACAAAGGAAGAGAAACTGTGTGCTGTTGAGGAGGCAAGGGAGATGTCTGATCACGATCACCCAAACTCGAAGCCGGACAGTTATGAGTCACGAACAATTATAACAATCATGGCTGTGTCACAATACCCAGTACACTACATTCTTAGCCGGTAATATCAGGTGGAGCGAGAGTTTTATGCGTCATATGTGCCATATCACAATAAAAAAAGACCATGCACGTTGAAGAAATATGTATTTTATTAAGCACACACACACACACACACACGCACACATAGCTATACCCAGGAAAAAAAAGAAATATATTTAAATTGTGCTTTTTTAGGCATACTTAATATATTTAAATTATACTATAGCCTACTAAGTGCACATTAAATGTATTATTTTGGAACAACTTTAAGTATATTAAGTAGGCTAATATTTGAACCTCCCTCTACATTATCTTAGCCTATCAATTATCTCAACATTACAACATTTTGGTTATACCTGTATTACTGAAAAGTATTGGATTTTACACCAATGAATAAATCAAAGTTACAATGCAGTTTACTAAAAAACAAAATATATACTGAAAAAATACAGAGGTGAGTAGCAGTGTGTGTGCAAAGACAACAAAGATAAAAGTTCAAGCAAGAGAACAGGGAGAGACGGAGGGTGTTTTGAAGGTGGATGAGGAGATGGTGTAGGGATGGTGAGGAGCACAGGGAATGATGGCAGGATGTGGCGAAGAGATTGTGATGGGAAGATGATGATGATGATCCCCTGGAGGCCTGGTGTTTGGCACAGGGCTGATGGAGCTGAGCACTAGAGAAGTGATGACTGACCAAGAGGGAGCCGGTGGGACGAGGTCACTTCTTTGAGTACGACTGGATCTGTGAAAGGAAAAAATAACTGATATAAAATAAGACAAAAACATTTTGCATCCATTATTGAATATTTATTATCATTTGCATTGATATTTATAAGAATAAGTCACTGTATACAGCACTCTGAGTTACTCTGAACATAAGATTACACATAGCCCAACAACATCACTTTCACACTCAACAACAACAAAAATACAAACTCACTAATATTTTTGATACATTATTTAAGCAACCTGTGCATATTACAGGGTATGCTGATAATGGAAAGGAAGTACACAGCTACCTTGAATGGACATCAAGAAAAGCTTGTGTCCTCCGATGAAAGACGATTCACCAAAGATATAACGTGGATGATGATATAAGATATATGAATCGTGTGGTTTCCTCCAAGTGCTCTAAAGAGACACGATGGCTCTGTAATATAGCTGCTTACATTTAGACTTAGTCACATTCAAGGGACATTAGCATGCACATCATTCACATATTATCACACAAACCAATCAGAGCCATTCAGTGGCTCCGGAACCAATCAGGTTTAGCCAGTGTGTTGTTTTAATTTAAACACAAGTGAACACATTTTTTTTTATAATTGTTTTTTTTTTCTTTTTTTTTCTCCATTTTAGATGTTATCTTAGATATATGTTGTAGATATATGTTATGTAATATTTCATTTTAATTAAAAAATTTAAATCTTAGTAGTGGCTTATTACAATGAATGAGTCATGTAAAGGACAACAACGTAATCAACCAAAGTAACAACATATTTTAAGCAGGCCATTGCAATGCTTAGTAAATAGTTGACAAACCTTTGTACATTGTAAATGTTAAACTTTTACTTTATACTTTTGCAAATACTTAAAATTATAAATACGTACATATTGCAAATATTTTGCAGTTTGTTGACATGGTTATGAATTACATTAAAAACCCACTAAAAGTGTAATTATTAATGTTCTTACACAAAGTACATATAAAATATACTTTAAATAAGAGTAACACAAGTGTGTTTTCTGAAAATACAAACTTCACTAAAAGTATGCATCATTTTAGTATATTCCTTAAAAGTGTAACTAAAAATATATTTATTAAAATTGTTACATAACCATATAGTTAAAAGTGCTTACTTAACTAAAAGTTACTTACATAACCAGATAGTTAAAAGTGATTCTGTATGTATATATTTATATACATTTATAAACTAGTCAACATTTGAAATGGATCAAAAAACAAAATGCGTTCTTGTCATATATATATATATATATATATTTGATTTAGTGGAAAACGTCTGTACTGGAAAATAAATTTTTTCACTTTAATTCAATTACAGCCACTAGATGGCTGAAGAGGATTACTTAATGGCTCACTATTCTTAAGTTTTTAATTTAGATTTGATTCAAAATTACAAAATCAATATTACTATAGAAACCTTAACTTTCTAAACTCTTTTTTTCTAATTATGTCACAATATTACAATCAAGCCTGAACATGTTATGCGTGTTATGTATACCCAAGTAAAAAAGATGCAGAATTAAATGTATTAAAAATAGACTTGAAATTCAAGTATTATGTTTATAATGTGTTTTAATAAATATAATATAAAATAAATATAATAAAACATGTTTATTTAAAGTGCATTAAAAATATATCACATTTTATTTTAATATATTTCTAAAAAGTATACTAGAAGTAGGCCTACTTTTGTATTAAATATATGCTTTTATAACACTTTTAGGGATTATGCTAAATACAAGCATGCTTTTAATATTTTCCTAAAAGGAATAGTAAAAATACAATTTTAATAAAAATATTCTTTGTTACACTTTTAAGGAATATATTAAAATTAAGCATACTTTTAGTGACGTTTTAGTGTATTTACAGAAAACATAAAAATAAAATAATATAATATACTAGTGTAATGCTAATGCATTTCAAATGAACTGTAATACAATTTAAATGTATTTGAAGTACATTAAAACAATATTTCAAATATGCTCTAAATGTATTAAAAGTATTAAAAGCATATTTTAAATATGGGGGGTGGAGAGAACTCCCTTATCTGCAGCAGTCACACAGTTCACACACCTGACACAATATCTGACCTCTTCTCACATTATAGTTAATAAAACCATAAAAACCTATTTTTGTGACATGTTTATTGTTGCAGTTACATCCTGTTATAAAACTACCACAACTAATTGAAGCTCCGGAGGAATTTATGACAGGATGTGTTTATTTATAGATTAAAGGGTTGTTCATCAGGATGTACAGTTCCTCTTCAGGAACTCGAGCCGCGTCCAGAAGACGCTATGGGGAACGCCTCCAGCGTGACGGGGGCTCCTCTAAACCGAAGCAGGATTTGAGAGTCACGCTTCAGGCGAAGAGGAGCTCTCGTAAGAAGCCCTGAGGCTCTTGCTTTAGGGCTTCAGAGGGCAGCCCCTCAGCGAAGACGTCAGGTTATAACGCATTACACGGCCCCTGTGAGTCTTCAGTGCCCTCAGGGGACTTTTTCACTAACCCTGCCAACGTTACAGGGCATGGAGGTCCCCAGTGAGCACCAACCTCAGCCTCAGCCCGATATAGACAACATCAGGAGGTTGAGAGTATTAACAGGAGGCGCTCACGGAGAACCGGCCGCGATGCCATCTGTGGCTGGCTCGCGTGTATACAATCAGATGGTTCTCCCCTCTCATCCAGAGGCCAGCCCCAAGAGGCTGGCACCCTTAGTAGGTTTTCTGGCAGCGTAGAAACTACTGCCAAATATACCTCATTGGGTCCTGCGGACTGTAGTAGGAGGTTACAGAATCCAGTTCGGGAAACCTCCACCGCGCTTTGCGGGTGTGTTACCGACACTCGTGCGTGCCGAGCAGGCTCTGGTGATGGAGCAAGAAGTACAGACATTGTTGAGAAAGGAGGCCATCGAGGTGGTCCCCCATCACGAAGTTCAGTCCGGATTATACAGCCGGTACCTCATTGTTCCGAAGAAGGATGGAGGGCTGAGGCCCATTTTAGATCTCAGGCTCCTGAACCGCTCAGTCATGAAGCTGAAGTTCAGGATGCTTACTGTCAAGCAGGTCGTGTCACAAATCAAGTCCGGGGACTGGTTTGCCACGATAGATCTAAAAGACGCATACTTTCACGTGTCCATCCATCCTTCTCACAGGAGATATTTCGGGGGCAAAGCATTCCAATATCGAGTTCTCCCCTTCGGTCTGTCCCTCTCACCCCGTACGTTTACGAAGTGTGTGGATGCGGCCCTAGCACCTCTGAGGTTACAGGGCATTAGCATCCTCAATTATATAGACGACTGGCTAATTTTAGCGCAGTCAGCGGAGGAGGCAAGAACACATCGAGATGTAGTTCTTGCCCATATGCAACGTCTCAGGCTGAGACTGAACCCCAAGAAAAGTGTTCTTTCTCCAGTACAGAGAACCACATATCTTGGCGTGGTTTGGGATTCGACTGCGATGCAGGCTCGTATGACACCTGCGTGTATCGCATCGATCCGCACTGCAGTCTCGAGAGTGAGAGAGGGCCGGTCACTCACCGTCAAGCAGTTTCAGAACCTGCTGAGTCTCATGGCAGCTGCGTCCAACGTCTTACCCCTTGGCCTGCTGCACATGAGACCCCTACAGTGGTGGCTTCAAAACGGGCATTTCCTTAAGGGGAAATCCCCTCCGCATGATCAAAGTGTCACGCCGAGTTGTACGTGCCTTAGAAATGTGGGGGGAACCCGAGTTCCTACGTCAGGGCTCGGTGTTGGGAGCTTCGTGTCGCCGCGTCACGCTAGCGACGAATGCATCCCTCACTGGTTGGGGAGCAGAAATGAGTGGCCGTTCGGCCTGCGGGCTGTGGAGTGGTCATCATCTCATGTGGCACATCAACTGCCTGGAGATGCTGGCCGTGTTTCAGGTTCTGAAACACTTACTAATAGACCTGACGAACCAGCATGTGTTAGT
Organism: Enteromius fasciolatus; assembly: GCA_032361145.1. Lineage (NCBI taxonomy): Eukaryota > Metazoa > Chordata > Actinopteri > Cypriniformes > Cyprinidae > Enteromius > Enteromius fasciolatus. The sequence continues at coordinate 1,644,197 of JAUMHR010000069.1, forward strand.
TTGCACAGACAACACATCAGTAGTGTCTTATATCAACCACTGGTGGGGGCTGAGATCGTGGCTGTATCCTTCTGTGGGCACGCCATATCCTTCTGTGGGCCCAAGACAAACTCCTCTCACTCAGAGCGGGTTATCTACCTGGGAGGTTGAATGTGGAAGCAGACTTTCTGTCGAGGCAGGGGCCAAGGCCCAGGGAATGAGGTGGTGAAGCAGATCTGGAGAGTATGTTGCAGAGCAGAGCAGAGGTGGACCTTTTTGCGAACGAAGGAGAATGCGCAATGTCCCCTCTGGTACTCTCTAGTTCAGCCAGCTCCACTGGGGCTGGATGCCATGGTACAGACGTGGCCGAGGCTTTGTCTGTATGCTTTTCCCCCGATCGCTCTGCTTCCAGGAGTTCTGGAGAAAGTGCGCTGGGACGCGGTCAGTCTACTACTTGTAGCGCCGTTCTGGCCAGGCCGAGTGTGTTTCTCGGATCTGATGTCCCTTCTAGACGGCTCCCCTTGGGAGATTCCGCAGGCAGGAGGTGCCATAGTGCACCAGCACCCGGATTTGTGGCGAGTGAGAGTGTGGCCTCTGAGGGGGCGCAGCTTATAGCCTCAGGTCTCTCAACTGAAGTTGTTGAGACTATCCTCCAGTCCAGAGCTCCAGCTACGAGGAAACTGTATGCCCTGAAGTGGAAACTTTTCACTTCCTGGTGTAGAGAACGCTAGCAGGATCCAGTAAACTGCCCGGTTGGTACAGTGCTGGAGTTCCTGCAGGCTAGATTCTCCACTGGGGTCACCCACTCCACCCTAAAGGTTTATGTGACCGCAGTATCAGCGTACCACGCCTCAGTGGGTGGACGTCCAGAGGGTAGGGACCCTCTGGTAATACGTTTCCTCCGAGGTGCATTGAGATTAAGGCCTCCGGCATGCTCTAGAATCCCGTCATGGGATCTGACTGTGGTACCCCCTTCATGGCCAATGATGTATCCAAGGAATGCTATTCTGGTTTGGTGAAACTCACACTTGGAGAGCTTTGCATAAAGGTGGTGCTGGATGAGCAGATTCAGGGCGTGACGAACGTGTTGGATATGTTCGGTGAGTGTTTTAGAAGAGATGAGAATATCATCGATGTAAACTATCACAGTTCGGTTGAGATCCTCCCGGAAGACATCGTTAATCAGTGCTTGGAATACAGAGGGACTATTGGCAAGCCCGAACGGCATAACCTGATTTTTGTAGTGCCCTGTGGTTGTTGAGAAGGCTGTCTTCCATTCGTCACCCTGACGAATTCGGATGAGATTGTAGGCGCTACGCATGTCGAGCTTGGTAAAGTACTGTGCCTTGCGGAGTTGTTCTAGGGCAGCCGGAACCAAAGGGAGAGGGAAGCGGTATTTGATGGTTACCTCGTTCAAAGGAAGAGTGCTGTAATCCTCTTCAGAGACTGCAGAGGAGTCTATACGGTGAGTAGGAATGGGTTGAAGACAGTGTGATTGACAGTGTACTGACCATTTGAGGATCTGACGGTCTGCCCAGGAGATGGTGATCCACATGGAAGCAAAGGGAGATGATAATGTTTAGCAAACAAATAAATTACCCTCTGCCTGAATCAATAAATGCCGTAGCAGTGAATTTCTTCCCATCGACTTCTATGGTGACTGGCAATGTCATGGAAAGCTCAGAAGAAACATTACTCACCCGAGTGGGCATGGAGCGAGGAGGCCGCACCGGGCAATCGGCTCTGACGTGTCCTGACTGACCACAGTATAGGCAAAGGTTCTCTCTCAGACTCTTTAATCATTCCTTCTCAGACAGATGGGTCTTTCCTGGTCTTTGAAGAAACATGAGCTGAGAAGTATGAACGTGCAGTTAGGGGGCTTTGGGGCGGCGTGAGCGGATCAGGTTATCCAGCTGGATGGCGAGTTCCATGAACTGTTCAAATGTCTTGCCCTCATCGCGGCAGGCCAATTCTGACTGTAGCTCCTTATTCAAAGCCTTACGATAGAGTGCCTTCAGTGGTTCTGGTGCCCATCCAGTCTGAGCGGCCAGGGTGCGGAAGTGCAGGGTGAATTCGGCTGCCGAGGTGGTTCCTTGCTTTAGCAGCAAAATCTCATCACTAGGGTCCGCCCGCCCGTGGTGTGATCGAATACCTCACAAAACTTTCACTGGAAATCTGCATAGCTCATAAAAGACATGTTATAACCCTCCCACAGAGCCGCAGCCCAGTCCAACGCTCGACCAGTTGACAAAGAACACATGAGAGAAACCTTACTGTCATCGTCTGTGAAACTGTGAGGTTGGCGGGTGATGTACAGATTACACTGCATCAGGAAGCCCCTGCATCTTCCTGGGGAGCTGTCATATTTGTCTGGCAGTGAGGTTCGAGCAGCATGTCCAGCAGGCTGTGAGACAGTAGTTGAAGCGACTGAAACAGCCGGGGGCGCTGCTGGTGTTTGAGCTAGGGCAGCAATGGCGGTGTTCAGTGCTTGAATGGACGTGTTGAGAGCTTGTAACGCTTGACCCATTTCCTCTGAAGATCATGTCAGCTTCTCAAGCTGCTGGTGATGTGTGTTCAATAAGCCGCTCTGACGATTCACTTCCTTGGCAAGTTGGTAAACAGCAGCTGGATCTGGTTCTGGCAAAGTTTTCTGTGACATCGTGGACAGAAACTCAACAAATGCTAGATCCATTTGAATGCTGTTTTATTAAACAGGTACATGGTCAAACAATGCAGGGTCAAATCAGGAGCAAACAACACAATGGAGGCAGATGAACACAGTACCGTAAAGCAGGCAGTAGGTCGTGGTCTCAAGCAAGTATCAATGAACGCAGTCCAGGCAAAGTTCGGGGCAACAGGCGAGAATCACGGAGTAGAAGTCCAGGCAGAGATTTGGGGCAACAGGCGAGTATCAGAACTTAATATGGAACTTAAAACTGAGGTGACGGTTCCCGCTGATGGCGGTCGTACAGTGCTGCAGAGGACCGCCCTGTAACACTAATATATACAGTATGTGTAGAGCTATTTATTGAATTGATCTTGCTCTCGCTGGCATAACCTTGTATGTGTGACGCGGTCAAGTGAAGGCGTATTTAGGGCAGGTTTTACAGAAATGTCGCGAGGCTACTGGCCCAACAGTGGAAATTATTTCAGCCTCTGTGTCCGAGGCTAATAGCTCCACCCGGCTCGCTGTGAGTCCCGGCTCGCACTGGACAGTGGTTCTTCTACCAAAACAGCTCATACTGTTTCAGCTAGTTCAGATTTTTGTATAATGGCAAAATAATAATATTTCATTTAGTTTTTTTTATTAAGTTAATTTAGAAAAACGCTTGAAGCATTTTTGTTCATTAAATATAAGTTTTCAGTTTTTTTTTATCAATTTAACCTTTTCAAATCATCCCAACTTGCCTAAAATAAAACATTTCAAGCATATAACTCTGTTTAAACATTAAACCTGCGCTGTAATAACACATGTGCAATGGTATGATGGTTTATTCACTTTGTGAGGAGAATCTAAAGCAGGCTCTTGCAGCACAACGAAGGAACCAGTGCAACCACTTGCATTTTTTTCCAGTGGAAAAAAAAGGCAGACAGCGTCATTCAGAACTGTTACAGGTCTACTTTTGTGTGTCCACGCAAAAAAATAAATAAATAAAATCACAAAAAACAAAACTCAGCAAAAAAAGACATGAATTAAAAATGCTTTAAATCACCACTTAGCGAAATAAAAAAGAAATCAAAAACAAATCCTCTTTCATTATAATTTTAATCCATAAAGATGGCGAATCAGGAAATTTATCTTTGTGACATGGACTCAGAAAACACCAAATAATTTAAATAACTTCCTACTATTTTCCTCTGACATATTCCTGGTAATTAGGTTACTTTTGCTGATGCTGTGACATGGGAGACTCGGAAAAGAAACACGAGGGAATTCAAGAGTTCACAGTCAGCTAGTGTGAAGGTCTGGCTTTTATGCTGAGTGTAAGTGAGTGGGCGTTTCTCAATGTCAAGGAAGGATCCTCAGAAGCCAGAATTTCGAGGATGCTACGTCATCGACATCCGTCGAAGTACTGTTCCAATGTCGAGGATCCTCGGAATTTCAACCAAGGACTGAGTCCTTCGTTCGAAAAAAATCCCATACACAGGAAAGGATGCATCAGTGTAGCCTTCGCGCTCTTCGCGCTCTAAAATCACCCACAATCCTATGCGC
>JAUMHR010000069.1:1656029-1670517 GCA_032361145.1 Enteromius fasciolatus
ATATACACACACACAGTTAGATTTTTGTATATATATACTCACACACACTGTATATATATGGTGGGCTGTTATTGGCGTTAACGTGCTGCTTTAATGTGAGACTCTTATCGGTCGATAAAAAAGTTGGGTTGGGAGCTGGGTCTATACTAGCTATGATGACTTTCGCTTCAGCAGAAGCACAATCTGGCCCTCCCAACAAATGCTAAATATGAGAAGATTTTAGGTCATGTCCTCTAGACAGACTGATGGGAATCTATGTTTATAAACGACATATGTGATGCATAAGCACAGCCAAGGGACTGCATATGCAGACAAAAAGGAAAATTTTAAACTCAATTTGTCTGATTCAGTGAAATCCATTTTGCTGTTTTCAACGATTTTCAGAGGTTGATTGGCTATATATTTATATACAAGCACCTGTTTATGTGGGAAATACAAATGTCAGCTTGTTTTGCCTGGAAAGAGTCACTTAGTTTAATTTTAATGACATGTGGCACTTCCCCTCCGAAACAAAAGAGAACTCATGTTATGCAAGAAGGAATAGAAGAAACTGCTTGAATTGTGGAAATAATCATCGAGTTACTGACACAACTCAACTACGTCAATCTGACCAATACGTTTGCAAGGTCAGCATGCTTTGTGGAAATTAACACGGCTTAATACTTATATCATAAATACAGGGAAAAAATGGTCATTATTAAAAAATTAACTGGTGTAGACTTTTTAAATTTGTTTGTGGTGGCCTTAATTTATGAATTCTTCACAGAAGAAATTATTTTTAATTATTATTTAAAAATAAAAATTATTTTTAAAATGATCAATTAATTCCACTTTTCTTCAACTTTATTCAATATTTAACTAATGTGTCTCATTCTTCAGATTTAGCATCACTAAAATTATTTTTTTTTGCCATTGTTTCTCCCAAAAGAAGTCAACAGAACTGACAGAATAGATAAAACTCTTAACAAAACTTTGCGCTACAAAACTGTTCCAAAGACATTCATTTTACAAATTTAGTAAAATTTTAAGAATTATAAAAAAAAAAATAAAAAAAAATGCTTTTTTGTAAGATTGTAAGATTTTGTAAAATAGATTTTTGTAAAGATAAACAATGAAATAAAATGAATAACTTCTATATTCTTGCACGTCAAAAAATATATATATTTCACACGTGGGCAGTGTGACGAATTATTTGTCAGGAAAGTGGGGCAAGAATTACAGGCATGAAAATGGGTCAGGGGTGAAAAAAGTGAGAAGGGTGCTCAAGGGGTGATGTGGCCTCTTATGGGCCGGGAGGTGGGAGGACTCCCACAGAATAAATATTACGGTCTCATTAGTGGACATGCTGTAAGTTTGGTTTATTCTTCCATCATGATTGACAGCCAGGTTTGTCTTTTTTTTGGCAAAGAAATCAACATAATTAGTATTTTCTACCATAATCGAAAAACATACAAACTACTAATGCTATTTGCTATTGCTGACAGAGCAAACCAGAAAAATAACATGTTTGATAAGTTTCCCTTTGCCAATTTTTTACAGTAGCCAAATAAATTGAATGGAATAAAAAACCAAGCACAGGTTCTGAAAAACAAATACTGTATTGACATTTGTCTAAAGACATATGTACATCCATGACCAAATCCAGCTGTATTTCAACCCAGCATAACATTTAACACAGAGAGACCAGAGCTGCATCGTTCTGCCCTAACACTCCAAAATAACGTTTGTATTAGCATTAACGATAATTTAGCATTAAAGATAACTTACTCTCTTAATGGTATGTTCACATGAAGGGTCTAAAAACGCGTGGAAAACTCGAGGAGTGTCGCTTCCTCCACTATTTTAAAAAGCGTGTGATCGCTCGCGCTAGCTTCTGCAACCAGGCAACCATAAAGGCGCTGTCAGTGCTTGAATTTTAAACTGCACGGCTCTATTGAAAATAAAGAGGTTTCGCGCACAAATCGCGGATTGTCCCACAGGAAGAAATAGCGCCCTGGATGTCAGTGGATGACACGCACCGTCTACAAACGCGGGACGCTCAGCTTTCAAGATTTGAAAATCCACTTCATAATATAAAAGTTTTAAAAAAAATCAATAAATACCATCCAAGACTGATTTTTTCAAGACCCCCCCACCCCCTCAAAAAAACGTCTCATCGTATCTACACGATTCACGTGGGTCACCTGTTTTGGCTTCAAAACGGTGAATTTCGCCGAAAGGTGAGGGATTTGCATGCCTGGAATTACCTCGGAGTAACTGCACATTGCATCAGTGACACGTGGGTACTGAAGTCTTTTACGCTGGCTGTATTAAAAACTGAGGAGAGTAATTTTGCGGAGGCTTGTAAAGAACAGTCCCTGTCTATTGTACGTAAGTGGGGGCAAAACGACAACCATTGGAACTGACAGTGCACGCAACATGGTTGCCGCAATTTATATAACACTCTATGAACACATGAGCTGTGTCGCTCACATGCTGCAGAGAAGTGTCACAGTGAGTCTTGCTGACAGCAGCTTTCTGAATGCCTTGGTCAAGATGGTGCGGCAGTACGTAGCAGGAGTAGAGCAGAAGCGCCAGTGCTGCGATAGTTATATATATATATATGATAAATGTAATTAAAAAAGGGTCAGTAATCATTTTTATAGTGAAACAGACAGGGCTACTTTGCCAATAAACACCAATAAACCAGATCCCAGTACACCAGACAAGACAGACATTTAGCTTCCTCTATGATTTAAATCAAATACAGCATTAATGACCCATTACAGAGAACCATTATGGTCTTCTTGTGGGGACTGTAATCATGCATGGATGTAGAGTTTTTGAGACCGTGGAAATGACTGTCATTAAGAAAACTGTTGATGCAGCAATGCCGTACAGCTCTTTAGAAGGTGGTTTCTCAGTGAGAGGAGTGTCAAATGTAGCATAAAGGCCTTTCAAATAGCCCACTAAGAACCATAAGCCATATCAGTATGATCAGTGATAGACTAATATAGACAAAGCAAGCTGATTAACAGACTGATATTTGGCCAGTGTGAGATTGTCCACCCTTTCAAAATGTCAAGCCTTGTCAGTGGATCCATTTTAAAACATTTTCTAAATATATTATTATATATATAAATTAATAAAGAAATTAAAAATAAACCGTAGAGTAAATATTAAAGCATTGCTACTTGTAATTAAATTACAAGCTGAATTTTCAGCATCATTACTCCAGTCTTCATTGTCACATGATTCTTTAAAATCATTCTAATATGTCAATTTACTGCCACTATTATAAAGAAAGTTAAAAAACAATACTCTTTTCGAAATATTTATGTGGAAACCATGATGGATTTTTTTAAGATCCTTTCATGAATAAACAAAGCATTCGTTTTAAACTGAAAAATTCAAATTATATATATGTATTTACTGTCACTTTTACCATTTGAACATATATTCTTTGCTGAATAAATGTAAATTATTAAATTTAAATATTAAAATATCGAAAATACTTCAGAAAACTACAAGGCAACATTCAAGAAAAATCAAAACACAAAATAAGCAGATAAACATTTAAAAAAAGTAGACATTTCCTTACCACTGGCTTGCAGATGGAGTTTAATCGTCCCTGAAGAGCTTTTGCTTCTTCATCCAGTTCTACATGATATTAAAAGAAAAACAATACATAGATAAGACAACTCTCTAATCAATTGTTTCACTAAAGAGGACAAGGCCTGACACTCAAGCTTTCCTCTTTAATCACATAAAAGGCATTTATTTTCCAGGAATGGATTAATAGATCTACCAGCTAAGTTTAGCCGGTGTACAGTTATTGGAGCTGAGTTCCTCCAGGCTGGAGTTAGTTAGCACTGATAAATGACTAAGTCAGTGCAGAGGTAATTACAGCTAATGTTATCTGCAGCAGCCTAAAGCTGAAGGAGCTAATGAGAACAGAGACGAGCTGCTCAGGCCTGTTTATAGCGGGGCCTGAGAGAGGGCCTATCCTTGGAGCCGGTTAAATCTTCCAGTGGGCTCCTGGATGGACTTCTACCTGAACCTAAGAAATAATCATTCTAGGAAAAAGATGACTTAATGGGACATTAATGTCTGTTAGCAGTAATAGCTATTGCCCATCAGCGATTGCATGCATGAGTAACTCTGGTTGGTTATTAATTGAGAGTGAGCGATAAATAGTAAATATTTAATTCCCCGATCATTTTTAAGCAAGTTTATCTTTTAATAAGATGCAGTAGGAGATTATCATTAAAATCTCATTTTAAAGTCGTTTTCATACTAGTCGATACTAAATAGCTGATTTATGCAAAGTTATTAAAGCAACAAGACTATTTATATTATACCTCACAACCAATCTAATTGTCAAAACACAAAAAGTTTTTTTTTTTGTTTTTTTAACCCTTAAAATACATGGATTTACACTAATGTATACTAAAAGAAAGTAGTAGTATTGGATTAATATTATTCACTAATAAAATGTAAACAAGTGGATAGTGATGTGTCAAATGACATTGTTCCTTATGTCGTTGTTTTTACTTAAATTCTTATACTGATAATATAATAGTAATTAAAATAATAAAAGAAAGCAAACAAAAAATGACTAGCACTATCAAACGATTAATTGTGATTAATAGCACACAAAATAAAAGTTTTTGTTTGCATCATACATGTGTGTGTTCTGTCTATATTTATTAGGTATATATATAAACAAACAGTATATATTATACAAATTATTACATTCATTTACATGCCTATATTTATATTCATATAATTAGATTATAATTAAGTTTATTTAATATGTAAACAACATTTTTCTGAATGCATGTGTGTGCATTTATATATACATAAAAAATATACACAACTCTTCACATAGCTTTTAGGCACACTGCTTCACTCCTCTTAACTATGGTAAAAACACTGTAACACAGCATCCTGCTTAATACTTAACTCTAATGGTTCAAGGAACCCTAATAATATTCTACCTCCAGATTCTGTCTCCTTCCCTCTCCCTGGACTTTTGCCAAGGGTGGTGACAGCAGTGCTGGGCTGTGCTTGCTCCTCTGCGCCCTTACCCCCCACCCCGTTCTGAAGATCTCCTCCTGATGGCGGTGTCCCACGACTCTTCTGTGGGGATGGAGGGGGGCTGTCTTTGGAGAGAGCCAGGCCTCCACCTCCACCCACCCCCTGCCTTTCCTTCAGTTTCTTCTGCAGGCGCTCATAGGTTTTGTTAGCCCTTTCATCTCTGTGAGTAAATGCTGCACGTCCATGTGGAGGGTGAGTATCTGAGAAAATAGGAAAATAGACAAACATGTAAGAAATAATGTAAACGGATCATTGAATTATTTACAAACTTACGCACAGGTGATAATGCCACCATTGTGCAAAGTGTATACACTTTCTGTATGTATAATAAAATGTATAAATGTATCTGACTTAATGTATAAATACTCAGCAATTATATTATATATATATATTTTTTTTTACTTATGCATAGTGGTATTTATACACTATTGTAGCAGTTTTCCTTTGTTTCTAAAAAAATTAATAAATAAATAAAACCGAAAAATAACAAAATGGTGCTTTTGCCTTTTTAAAATTTGACAATTTCAGTTTAGGTTTTAGTAATTTTAGTACTAATTTTGGTTTTTCATCTAATATTTTAATATAATTTAAGCTATAGTAGTTTTAGCTTCAATCAACATGAACAACACCAATTACGCGATTATTATTAATAAAATAACAATATTGTAATAGTTCTTATTTTATTCTAGCTTCATTATTGATTGTTTATGTAAAAGCTTCACTATTAAATACTCTAATATTTTACTCAAAAACATAACTGTTTAATAAAAAACTAAATGCCATTGACTTAAATTAATTTATTACATATTAATATGAACATAAACAGTATATTAACTTCTAATATTAAATAGCTGAACATAATTATTAATTAATTAGCAAATTAAATTTGTGTTTTTAATAACATTGCATAACATCAAAATATTAGTAAAGTGACCCAAGTCTATGGTGAATGTAAGTGTTTCCTACATGAATTCGTTTTTTTTGTGTTTCTCTCTGTGAGAGTCCATAACTCAACTAAATTATAGGCCTATATTTTTTACTTGAAGTGTCAGCAGTGGTGCCACAGCATGCCATCCTCACTCTTGGTAAGGCAGAAGAATGTGTGTGTGTGTGTGTGTGTGCGCGTGAGTTTTTGTGGTTTATGAGGACACAAATTTGTATAATGACATGGGTATGACATAGGTATTACAATATGTAGATGTTTTATGAGGACATTTTCAGTGTCCCCGTAATTCAAAAGGCTTAAAAAAAACATACTAAATGGTGCTTTTTTGAAAATCTAAAAATGCACACAGTTTCCTGTAAGGGGTTGGTTTAGGTGTAGGGTCAGTGCAGGGCAATACCACATTCAGTTTGTCCAGTATAAAAACCATTACGCCTATGGAGAGTCCCCATAAATCACAAAAACCAACATGTGTTTGTGTGTGTGTGTGTGTGTAAACTGACCCTGCTCTGAGTAGATGGCTGTGTGTGCGGGATGGTACTGGGAGATGTACTGGGGGTTCATATCTCCGGTTCCTCCAGCCAAGCCTGAGTACAGGTGAGGGTGAGGGTGCATGATGTGTGGGTGGGGGATGAAGGCCTGCAGGTGGGCGTGAGGTGGCGGAGGGGGCGGGTGGTGAAGCGGGGAATGGCCCCCCGGATGAAATTCCGTCTGAGGTAAGACCAACACCCGCCTCACTCCGTTCTCCTCAATGATCTATATGGAAAGATAGAGAGAAGATTACACACAGCCTGATTTGAGATAATAATGTGGATCTCTTGTTGAAATGTACAGCTTTTATAAATTTTGCTTGATCTGTGCTAGTTGCGCTCCACCTAGCTCTTTAATAGGCAGGAATGTGTCCTAAGGCAGCATTATTTTGCAGACTAATGTCAGCGACAGCCTTCAATTTGACAGTGCCTATGATGCCAGAAAACGCTGCTAGGTAGGGCGCTTAAATGGTTTGGAAAAGGGCCACAGAGACGTAAATTAGAACCAAAATAACAACTCTCATAAAAATAATAATATAAAACTAATTCCATAACAACCCACCTGTTGAACGTATCCAGGAGGCACATAGATTTGAGGCACTGAACCGTTTGGGGACATCATGGGAACCTGAGCAGGACCTGGAGAGGAAACATTATTAACAATGAATATAAAACACACACCTTGTCAAGTCACATTTATTTCTATTGCGCTTTATATAATACAAAGTGATTCAAAGCAGTGTCACAGTGACATGTGATCTAATGTACATTGCTCCTTAAATCCAATTTATTACTCAAGCATAATAATGTGATGCATTTCGCAACTTATTTTTGAATAAATATATTTTATGAATTAATTTATGACCAAATCATTCAGAGGTTTATGGAATTGGATTCAATTGTTAATTCCATAAAAATCCAACTCAAAAGAATGATTAATTCACTAAAACACTTAAAAAGAGTCTCAATAAAAGAGAGAGAAAAAAATAATTATTATTATTTTACTATTTAAGTGAGCAAAGCAGCATAAAAAAAGAAGAACAAACTTCTGTTGGTGAAATCAGGTTATGTGGTGTAACATTTACACTTCATAATTATTATTAGTAAATATACTTTAATACATTACAAATGTACACTCTTGTAATCAAGGTATAAGGAAAAAAACTTGTGTGGTATAACTTCCATGTGATCAATGAAATTGTGATTGTTTTTAAAACTATACTTAAATAACATTAATACAAAGGTTGTATTACACAATTGTTCTGTTTCATTATCTTTGACACTCATTGACCAGTGAGAGTAAATAACATTGATGATGAAATAAAATGTTTGAGTGAACTTTAAACACAAAGCAGGTCAGAAAACTTGTTATTTTTGGGCCATATTTACTGCTGTGTGCAGTTCACTTTCACATCAAAGGAGTTTTAGTTTTTGCCCTAACAATGATAAGCATATTTAGCACGTCAGTGCAAATAACTCCTGACATCTACTTAGCTGGGTAAAGAAACACACTAAGCTGAATGTGTCTGCATAGCAGTTGATAAACCACCAGAGTTGCTGGAAGTTTTAGTAGTGGAGTGTCTATGCAGGAAAAACTGCGACTCAGCAAAGCCTGTTACAGATCAGCTCTTTCATGCATTGCTTTGCAATCTGACGCTTTCACTTTCAGAAAAGACTTGCGGCGCTTGTTAGAGCTGGATGATGCAAAGGACAGCAAACACACACACTCACACGCAAAAGCAAAAGGACACAAGTAAACAGACCTCCGTCCTGCTGTGCAGGTGTAGATGCTTCTCTCATGGTAAAAGGGCAAAGCAACAGAGAAAATAACAATCCTCCTCCATGGAAAAATAGAAATGTGCGTGTGGGCTTGTATTTGTTTTTCACCACCCTCTTCCCTCACTATAGTGCAAAGGTTTATAGCTCCACCTTTCCAAACTAGATCCTTCAGTCACAGGTAAAAGGTAAAAGTCCTCTGCAGTACAATTACAGAAAAAGGGGTCAAGGTTTGGCTTACATGATCAAGCTACTCCTGCTAATATATATTAACACCTTTTTTTTTTTTTTTTTTTTTTACAAATACAAATATACAATTTATATTGCAATTTATTGCTTTAGGAATACAATTCTCACATGACCACATACAGAGCAACTGACAGCAACATGGACTCTTAAAGAGAAAGCAATTTTTACTTTATCACTAGCTCTTTTAAAGGGATAGTTCAAATAAAATGTAGAAATTCTTAATTGTTTGCTTCAATGTTCAAAATATCTTCTATGTTGAACAAAGACATTATATATTAGGGCTGGGTGATATACATCGAACGATATATTATGCGCAAGTGGATAAATTATATAAGATAGGGCACAGACGTTTTTTTTAATTTTTTGACTCAAACGATCAAATACTTATTTGACACAGTAATTCCCAAATACTCCCCCAAAAAATCATACAAAGTGATTTCCGGATTTTTCTTTTTAGATTCTGTCTCTCACAGTGGAAATGCACCTATGCTGAAAATTGTAGACCCCTCATTTGTTAAATGATCATGGCCAAGTAATAGATTTTTATTTGTTAAAGTATAGGTTTTACAATTGTTAAATTTAGAATATAGTTCAGTTAAACATTCAGATCACTATTCAAGTCACATTTTCCTCACATTTCTCTCATGTTGTCTTTCATGGAAACTGCAGCACTATTATTTGTACAAGCTATTCCAGAGAAAAACAATGAAGAGATACAATTGGGCATAAGCACCCGGTTGCAGCATAATGGAGGAACACACTGACCTGCTCTACTCAACCTGACCATAAACAAACCTTTTTAATCAGCCAGAGCCAGGAGAGTCCGGTCCTAACATTTCCATTAGCCGAGAACCCTTGTGTTCCACCAGAGCATCAGGAAACTGCATTCGATTACAGTCAGATTGTTTTTAAACATCATATCTCCGACATACTGCAAGGATGTCATATGAACACACAAACACAGGGCGGTTTAGTGCTTCATGTTCCGACATCATGTGTCACTCTTGTATTAGTTCTTAGTTCACATACTTCTCGACCAGATCGTGGCATTCCATGAACAGACTAACTCAGATAATCAGCAAGTGCTTTCTGGAAGTAATTACGGTGCGCGCAAGCTGTTGCTGGCTCTATAATCAGCGTCAAAGTGGGTTTCCGTTTATAAACGAGTGTGTATGTGGTTGGTGACAGGTTCAAAACAGAAATGTCTGATCTTTTGATCGGAGTAACTCTTGAATTTTATATTGAATAGTAACTTTATTTTTAGGGGTAAGCAAGTTAATGACAACACAACGACATGTACAACAAAAAGTGACAAATCATTAAATTTATTATGTTCACGTTAGGGGTGTCGCAATGTACTGGTATTGATGATAACCGTTATATTCAAATCATGAAATATCAACATCATGTTAATTTTGGGTGTGATGATATACCGTTTTTGGGAGAACCATGATATTTAAAATTAACAGGACTCTTATGCATTATAGCATGACATGTAAATTATCCAGTGTTAGTACCTGGTTGATCTCCAAGGTGAGAGCCTTAACGCTGACACCTGTTGTCAAACAAGACGACGACGCAGCGCGCATGCAAGAAATGCAGAGTGGGAGCCTTTGCCCGCATCCAAAAAAAGTAAGCTCGCCAGTATAGGGGCTTTTTTTGGAAAACAGGTCAACTCCAGTACTCTCGCTCTGCATATTTTGCATTTCTCTTTTAGTTAACATACCTGCTTCCGATAATCAGTTGGTTAGAAGTGCGGTCCATGCATTACAGTGTTCATTGCTCCCTACTCCAGGGGAAATCCGTTAGTTTACTGCGCAACGTCTTCACACACAGACAAGTGTGACAGCATATACCTCTGTAAATAAATATAATTTAAATTCATGTCTCAGAAGCTCCAATGCCCTTTGAATGGAACGTATATGTTCGCTTTGAACTAGAGTTATGGCGGAATATCCTGAATCACCCTGGGAAGGGTCAATTGGTAACTGCATTATATTTTATGTTGTTTCTGCTCACCACTAAGGTTTACCCAACTATGACAATGTCTGAACACCAGAAATGAGAAAGGGTCTACTGACCTTAAAGGGTTAGTTCACCCAAAAATTAAAATTCTGTCATGCTATAAATCCAGGTTGTGGTGATACCATCAAGCATGTCACTGGTTGGCACATACAAACACCTTGCTCTCTAGACACTGACATCAGCTTTTGAAACACCATTTCGGTCAACCACTAAAGGTAATATTTAAAAAAAATAATAACAACAGCACAAGTCATAGACAACATTACTCAATAATGCATCCTATTAAAATCATTAGCCCGTCTTAAAATAAGCCTTGTAGTACTACAAAGAGCATAGAGGACTATTAGCTCTTCACTTTGATGTGGAGTGCTGCGCTGGCTTTGAAGCCTGTTTTAGGAGAGACTCAAGCGGACTAATTGATGACTAATGACTCAGACTAACGGCCCTGCGTCAGGTCACCCCAGAGCCAAAATACCCAGAGCGTGGGAGGAATCTAATCCAATTCTACATCAGAGACCCTCCGGAGTAAGACGATCGATTTCTGATTTATGGTTTGGTGGGGGCGTGGAAAGATGCAAATGTCGATTTGTGACTGCATTTTCAGACTGCGAGTGATAGAGAGACATAGATGCATTGATGACAGGCTTACCCAATTACACACACACACACATTTTTGTGCAATCCATCCAATTTACCTCACACATACTATATGAACAAACACAATCAACTGAATGAAGGAATAAACCAATGGAAGAATCAATGAATGAAGTGCAAAAAGATAAGACAGCTAGGAAGGTAAAAGGATGTATGGGCTATGAAGGAAAATGAAGGATGGGCTAGGTGTGAAAAAAGGGGGATGGGCTTAAAAAAAAACAAAAAAAAAAAAACACCCACACTTTTACATCAGTCTGACGCACAAGCACAGACAGATCAGACACAAAAGGCCACATCCCCCTCCCTCTCTCTGTTTCTTTCGCTCTCATTTCAGACCTCCCCCCCACCACCACCAGAAGAGCATGAACGGTCTGCTGTTCTGCTGACGTGGATCCCTAGTGCCAGCCTTCCAGAGGAAACATCAACAAACACGTAGAGGACGAGAAAAACACACACGCACTGAGCCAAGAATAACTCCAAACAGGCAGTTCTGTTCTGAGAATAAACAGCCGTTAAATCTTTTCTATCTCCCTCAGACACAAACACAACCGAGAACCGACAAGTCTAAGCATAAACTATCACTCAGCAACTCTGAAACACACTGAGGACTGTTTGTCAACATTGTGAGATCTGTTCAGAGCTAACTGCAAACAAAAAACAGATGAACCTTTGCAACGAACCTTTGTACAACAATATTTAATGTTGAAAATCTGCAGCAGTCTTAATATAACGGTTTTACAATCCACGGGAAATTAATGTAACTAATGAAACATTTAACTTTGTCTTCCTGGATCCAGTCTGGGTCTTGGCTCCTCATTTCAGATAATCCGACTTAAAACACTGAGAATGTGTCCACATTGTCTGGGTCTAATTACAACGGCCCGGAAATAATCAAATCAAATACAGTTCAACCAACCCCTCGCCTAGGCTAATTACTAATTGCAAAAAGTTAACCCAGCTCTAATTACCTGATTATATGTTCTCTGATTAGTTGTAACTATTTTCTTCTTTCTAGGTGTACTGGAGACTATATTCTCCTAACACTTGTCACTGGTTGAGAGAGTCAATGTTCCATAAGATTAGTGGTTTAGAGAATTGCCAACAGATTTAAAAGGTAGGCGAGACAGTTTGAGTAAATGGATAGAAGGATTACTAGAGTTTGGTTATGCTTATACAATACTAATTTAATAAACCACCTCCAGCTTTTCAGTATGGAGCAATTTGTAACAAAGATTCTCTTCATTTTTTGAATGCTAAATATTTTATTTGCATCCTCCACAGTGCCATAACAAGCTCACCGTCACACCCCGACGGACTGAGTGACGTCTGTCTTACATGCACAGAGGAAGAAAAAGACCACAGCGATGTTTATGGAAAACAAGAAACTTGATTTGGCGAACATCCCACTGTCTCCTCTTGTGATGCTTTAAAGAATAACACGGCAGAGAAAGAAGGTTCGGGGAAATCAAGCTTACTGGGATAATATGTTTTTTTCTTCATTCCTTGTATTCAATGGGGTATGATGATTTTCCCCACACAGATTTATAAGTAAACAAAGTTTATGTTTACTACCCAAATATAAAAAATAAAAAAAACACATGCATTTACATGCATGTAGAGCAAAAAAATAAGCATATTGATTTAGCTTGTTTAACCCTGCACCCACCTAATTGTTGAAGGATTATCATCACTCAAAACAAAAAAGCCCTTGGATCTCTCTCCAAACCATCTCTCATCCTATCTCTCCCTCTCCCTTTCTCCATCCTTCCCTAAAGGCTTCAGCAAAGTGGGATGAGTCATCGACTCATTCATTCCGAAAAGCTATGGACTGCAGATGCAGTGAATGAAGCGTGTGCTGGAGAAACTAAGAGTGAATTCAGAAACAAACATGTATTACAATATCCTTCTGCAGAGACCCCACATATACAAATGCATTGGGTTTATTAATGAATCCTGATCAGAACATTTACGTTTTTTAATATATAAATTATCAAGTTCGATCTACAGCATTAATGATTTAAATAACAATTTCACAATTTTCTTGCGCTTCAAGAATGAGGATCATTGAACACATTACATTAATACTAAGTTTTTCTTCTGCAGTAATCTAAAGGTTTGGCCTTTCTCTACTTCTGTTTCTTAATAGTTTGCTTTAGTTAG
This sequence comes from Enteromius fasciolatus, assembly GCA_032361145.1. Classification (NCBI taxonomy): domain Eukaryota; kingdom Metazoa; phylum Chordata; class Actinopteri; order Cypriniformes; family Cyprinidae; genus Enteromius; species Enteromius fasciolatus. The sequence goes on from JAUMHR010000069.1 coordinate 1,669,446, forward strand.
TTCTATAAGCTCAAATATAGAGCTTGTTTGTTTTTTTATGAAAAACATTTTTATTACACAGCTCTCAGAGATACTTGATTTGACTGGTCAATTGCGGCCTCAATTGCGGTCAATTATATTTATATAATGGCCATTTAACTATAATTGACCGCTGTTCCAGGCTACTCATTTTCTGCTGTGGTAGATTCGGGTGTTATTTCACTCCAGGGTCCTTTTTTTAATTTCATAAAATATTCAACTCAAATGAATTCAACTGTCTCTGTATGAAAAGCATACTCAGACCGTCATGCTCATTTTATTGTCAACCTGAAGGTAAACTATAATTTAGCTTAGTCTCAAATGAGCATGAAACAAAGATTAAAATGTTCTTTGATGTTAACCTATAGGCAAACAATAGTTCTGTTTAGTCTGAAATTAGTCATTTTGCCTTTTTATGCTTCGTGGGAGAGAGAAGAGCTCTACACACAGTTCAATGCGGATGGAATAAAGCCGTGTTCTGTATCTGAACATGGTGACATTAGTAAGGGCTTCTTTGGATGGATGAATAGATCGGGTCACAGTATTCAGAGCTCACCACTGGCTTCAGTCGCAATCCGAGCTGCCCCGATGAGTAACTCCTTATAAATACACCTACGCAAATGTCCACTCACAGGGAATGTTCCTACCCACACGCACACATATAAGTGGACTATAATGCCTTCCAAAAAACATAACGCAGTGGACGTCTGTGCCAACACACACATCAGACAGCAGACACAACTATAAACAACTGCTCTGCCACAGTCTGCTTGAAGCATTTCATTTTTAGCTATTAAAAATACACTGGCCTTACAACTCCAAAAAATATAAAAATACTGTGGCTGTACCATGGTACACTATTGAGACCCATTTTGAGACCATTTAGGGCTGTACACTACACCTGTATTTAGAAGGAACGCCAGCTTATACACAGAGCCGTACATCACTGAGAAGCTGTGCGTTGAATCACCCGCGAAATTCAACGCGCAGCTTCTCAGTGATCTACGGCTCTGTGTATAAGCTGGCGTTCCTTCTAAATACAGGTGACGGAGAT
>JAUMHR010000069.1:1747889-1761161 GCA_032361145.1 Enteromius fasciolatus
GAAGTAATTCTGATTGGCGTTTTCTCAATATTAGAGCGAATCAGGGCTCCGAAGTATATGACCCAGTCTGTCGATACAACATACGTCGTAGTGAACGACAGACAAGGGAACTGCTTTCTTACTGCGTGGAGAATTAACAGTGTTTTTACAATTCTGTATAAAATAATTTTGTGACTGAATAAAATATTACACCAAATCCCGGTTGACTGAAGCATTAAATTATGTATTATTATGGAACATGGAAAATCTTTTTAAGAAATAAAGTTGTCACTACCGTGGAGAAAATGCCAGTGTTTGTGCTTACCAAGGAAATAACAAAGTTTTAGTGCTAAGGGAGATGTAATTTTTCACAGACAAAATTGTGGAAAAGAAATGCAACTAACTAGAAATTAAAGGTCTTAATAATTCCGGAAATTAAAAAAAGTTAATTGCTTTATTAAGGATTGTGTAAGGCAACATTAAACCTGAAAATTTTAATTAAAAGTAAATTAGATTAATCAACCAAAATATCACACTCTATTCATTCACTATCAGACGCCAAATTGCCCCTAATTATAGTACTGTTTCCATTTAAGATTAACATAAAGAAATTATGCACAAAGAAAGTATTTGTGGATCTCAAAACATACTACCATCAAGTCTTTTTAAAGGTATACAATTAGAATTTTGTACATTAATGTGTCTGTTTATGTCTACATTATTTCTTATTTTATTTGTATATTTTTTTATTTATTTTATTTACAGGTTTTATGTCAAGACATATCCCACATGTTGAAGACAGCTCCTGATGTCATCTTCTCAAAGCTGGTATCTCATCTAGCAGTGCGAAAGATGCCAATATTCACTTTAGCTTTAAGTTTGAAAGCGGTAAGAGCTCCAGACCTCAAGGGTGGATCAACAAGACTCTACATGAAAGCTTGAGAACACTTGAACCTTCAGGAAACATGAGTGTGAATGAAGAACACAACAGTCCCTTCGGGACCAGCACTGAAGATGACTGTAAGGAAATCAGGAACAACAACAGACATGCTGAAGATTCCCTAAATGGTGATGCCAATGCAAATGAAATCCAAAGAGGAAATGGAAAAAAAACTTTGAAGGCAACTGATACCCTGTCATCTGTATCTAACACCGAGGAACGTGTGAAGATGATTATCCAGGGTACAGATTGCCAATGTGATGACCCAGAGTTGGCTGAGTTTGAGAGGCTGGAAAGTCAGGAACTAGAGGATGACGAAGAGAGCATTATTCCTAAAGGAGATGTCAAGGGTGACACCAGTTTGATGCAGACTGAAGCAATGTGTCCAAAGGATGGCAAAAGATTCTCTCAGTTCATTTCAAAGGGCCAAGAGTCTACTGTTTGTTCTCAGTCCACTAGCAAAGAAATGGTGACCAGCCTGGCAAGGACTCAGTTTAGCTCTGAAAATGATGTTTTTGTCTCTTGTCTCTCCACAATGTCTAGTCTTGGAGGAAGTCTTGCTAGTGCCCTGGACCATGCAGGCCGTACTCAAAGCTCTGATTCATGGCATGCTCCCTCAGGGCCATACCGGACTCTCTCTGAGGACCTTACCCTTGCCTCACAGTCCTGTTTAACTATTTCAGATAAAAGCCGGAGCTCCATACACACTGATGGCATGCCTCATCAAGCAGAAAAAAGTACAATGCACATCGGCAGTGTTGATCTTAATCTTAACTCTACCACCTTGCCTGAGGAACCCCTTTTAGAAGCACAAGAAAACCAACCAGCTACAGACTTTGTAATATATGAGAGCTCAGGTCCACTGACAAATGGCATAAATGAATGTAGCATTGCAAGTATCAGGAAGGTCCCTAATGAATCAGGAACTACCAGTCTGGACAATCTAGGAGAATCTGGAATTCAAGTAAAGGAGTACCATGGAACAGAAGACAAGAGTTTAAATTTCAAAACAATATCATCTGAGAAGAAACCTTGCCAACCTTTTGTTTCAGACAACACACAGTCTGCTTCGCGCAACAGAAGGTTCTCCCATGAATCTGCTGGTGATAATAAACACAAATACCAGGATGAGGAATCTCATAAAATTGCTCTTAAAACCTCAAAACTAACCTCAAAGGACACACCTGTGCACTCTAGTGGTTCTGAACCCCAACCATATAAGAAGCAAGCTTCTTTTGAAAAGACCCGAAGTTCTAGTGCATCGAGTTTGGAAAGGCGAAGACCTTGGGGCAGCCCATCTCGTCCTGAGACTCCTCCATCTCCTAAGACCACTTGTTCTCCTCGGAAACAGCCTTCATCACCAGCCAAAGCTATTAGCGCAGGAGAAGCAAGTCAGGAACGAAATGAAACCTTACAGAGGGGAACCACTGGTTTGAGGCAACTAAGTAAAAGTTTTTTTAATAGTAGTAGCAGTCTCCCAAAACCTGCTGTTCCACAACAACCTACTAGAACAGAGTTTGAATCTAAGAAGTCTTCTCCACCTCAGAAGCCCAAAAATGTTCGACCAAAAATAATAACATATGTCCGCAAATGCCCTCAAGCAAAACCAGTGTCTGAAGGTCCCTATGAAGTATCGACGTTACCGCCAAGACTTACACCTTACAGTAGTTCACCAACCTCAAAAGAGTCTAAGCCTGAGGGGTCCAGAGGATCACCTGTGCTGAGCCCCTCTAATATCCTTTATGACAAGTATCGTCAGGAAGTACAGAGGTCAGGATATTACTCCCCTCCAGGACTGAAGGCATCTGGGATCAGGCCACCCAGCCACACTGTCCCCCATAAACTGGTGGGCAAATCAGAGAGTTTCCACGGAGAGCTGCCAGATCAATATTTACAGGTAGGACTTTCAACTGCTAACACAGTACTACTGAACGTTAGATAAATGTGTTTTGCTTGTGAAAGCATAAGCAATGAGATTAATTTATTGATATTCTCAAGTGCTTTATTAAATTTGTGGTAACAATGACATTAATAGATGCTTCTTACGGTTTCAGGGTGGTAGAGCGGTTCAGCTAAATACCCATGATGCTGCTTCTGATGTTTTTCGCTTTTCAAGAGCCTTAAGGCCTCAGCTTGGCCTTGGAGCTGTCACCAGACAGCCTGCTGCTAAGAACAGGACAGTATTACCAGGTCTAAGGTCAGCGTCACCCCTTAGTTATACGGCTCCAGCTGTTCCGGCCCCAAGTAGTCATCAGGAACCTGCAGGTCAGTTGGCTCTAAAACCTTCAAAGTCAAGTCCCCAGTTGTCAGTTGACTTTCTTCAGAACATGCAATGTCTAATCAAGCAGTATTGATTTGTATTAGATATTTCTTAAAATATAGCTAGACGAGCTAATTGATTTTATCTATAAATTAATATTTGTTTGAGAGAAAATTAAGATTTGTCTGCTGCTTTACAGTAGATCAGAAGAGACTAGCATCGGGTGTGTCCCCCAAATTTATGCTCCCCAAACCGGGTCAATCTGGACTGCGTCCTCCAGGCTTCTCCCATCTGCCTCCTGCTCGACTGGCAACCTTTGGCTTTGTCCGCAGTGCTAGCGTGTCTTCTGTGTCCAGCAACCAATCGAACGACAGCGTACACAGTGACCCCTACCGATCCAGCCGTGAGTGTGAAAGCTCTTTCTTTAATAAATCTATTGTCAGCCACATGCAAAACATTCACTTGCTTGGGGTACAGATGTCACAGACTGGGACACCTGAGTTTAACAATTCTGGGTCTAAAAGATTTGTAGTCTTCTGCTAGTTTTGATGTCTATTGAACAGTTTGTACCTTTAAGCTCTTGTAAGAATCATTTTTCTGTTTTGAATGAGTGTTTTGTGTGCCAGTATAAATTCAAAACAATGTAGAAATTACCAGACCAGCCTATTCTCAGACCACATGCTCTACTACTCGTATTGTGTCAGGATTAATTTAGGCCTTTTGGATTATCCAACCCTTTCTGTTAAAAGCCTTCTGCCTGGTAGATACAAAGTGCAATCAATGTCTGTAACACCCTGCTGGTTTTTCTGTGTCTGTGCAAGACGAGGCATCTCAAAAAATAAGACAAATAGAGCAATGTATTCCATTCTTTTTAAAATTAAATTCACTTAGTATCGGAATCCCAGTAAGTCTGAAATATCATTCATGATTAAAGAAGACTTCATAATAGTCATTTTAAAGAACAGACCAACTGCCATAAAACATGTATTTTTTTTTTGCAGAATTACATTGAGTTCTATAGATTTTAAGTGTTTTTTATGAATATTATATATAAGAAATATAGAGTCTGTGTATGTCGTTTTATTTGCCTGTGCTGTGGTGGGCTGAGATATTTGAAACGATAAACATAAACAAAAAGAAATCTGCCTCAGTCTGATGTCTATGCAACTGTTATATTCATAGGCAGGTATTAATAATCTACAAATTTTCTAGAAAAAAAACCTTTTGACATGATTCCCCTGTTTTTTTTTCCGTTTTCATTTCACTAAATGGCTAAATGAACAGATTTGATTGTTATAACCATTGATCTATCTGGCAAACTGTTCTTCTGCAGCATATTATTGCATTGTAGTCATTCATTTAGATCAGAATCTTAAAACATATGCAATAAATTAGGTGCATTTGTAAAGACATAAAATAGAGTAATTTCTTTTTCTTTTTTTTTACTGCTGAAATAATAAGTGTTCTTACAAGAGGACTGAAGTAACAATCCTTCTTTCAAGTAACAATTGCTGCTTGAGAAATCTGCGATAGTACTGAAATTGTTTGGGGTCTTTTTGCTGAATTAAGGTTGTTACATGCCTCAAGCATGAGCTTGCAAACTTCAAAGCATCTTAGACAGCCTCCTTAATTGCCACAAAACTGTCATTCCACAGTTTCACATTTTTCAGGAAACTACTGTATTTCTCAAAGATTTTGTTCTCTCTACAGAATATTCCATTTGGACCCCAAAGGTTAGCTACATTTACATTTATACATTTAGATGATTTTATTTAAAGTGCATAAATAAAGGATAGACAGCTATTTTTAATGTCCTGTCATCTTCTTGTAGTATTTTTTTTTTTTAATACAGTCAGAATAAAATGATACCTTTTACCGATAATGAAATTGCAGCATATGACCCCTTTAATAAATCAGCCATGTGAAATAAAAATTAGTTAAAATAGAATTTTAGAATTTTGAACAGAATGATATGATACTATAAACGCATATCACAATTTTTTGTTTTATTAGGTAATTTGCATTGAACACATTAGCTATTAGCAAGCTAGAATCCTAACCAAAAGTTTGAAGAATGGGATGGTTAATCTGATTATCTTTTGCTTCGTTATATAATGTCATATAATTTTTTTTAAAGAAATTACGACATATTTTCAGTGTAAAAGAACACACTTTATTTTAAACTTCACATCAGACAAGGCCTTTTGTAATATGAATATGCAGCGCTTCAATTTCCAATATATCTGTCATGCTGATCTGATATTGCAGACTGATATTTATCATATCATTTCAATTTTTTACCAATATCCCAGTTTGTAGCTCAAGCAGATCAATTTTTACTACAAGTCTTTCAGTTATGTGCCTATAGCAGCTAATAAGCTGGAAATCTCACACATTCACAGGGAATAGCATACTTTACATTCAAATTATTGTAGAAAGCAACTTAAAATGACAAACTTCAAATGTATTTGACTACTCAGTGAAGTTTAACAGGTTAGCAGGGTCCAATTAGTCAAAAAGTCTCTCTCTCTCTCTCTCTCTTTGTTAATGACCATTTGAAAGACTTGGACAGCTAGCCACTACTTTACATTCATCAGACATTGCTACTTATAATTGTAAGCATTTGATTGAAAATATGAGGCACACAACTTCAAAAATTCACTCTGTATAGTAAGTATGTCCAGGTATTATAAGCCTCCTTAATATTTCTATTTAAACAGGAATTCAAGGCATGACACTTCGAAGGGCTTGTCCTTACATTCAAGGCTTGAGTGTCCTCTTATTCATTTATAGGCTATTTCACTGCAGTCATTCCCACAAGACTGCAGATATATGCTGAGTCTAGCAAACAGTGTCACTTTAACTGCTGATAATGTATGTGTTCTCACAGTACAATCTTTCTCTCTCTCTCTTTGTTAGATTTATAGTTGACTTTTCTTCACTGTGGTAATAAACCACACCCTTGTTTAACATCCCATTATGACATCGGTAGACGTCCTGACATGTCTGATGCTATAGTGGGGACACATTTGTCTCTCAGCTCGGACAGCTGAGGGGTCAACAGTGGCGCCTTTGCGTCCCAATTTTATGTCCCCTCTTAAAAACCCAAAGACTCCCGGCTTGTTATTTAAATCCAGAGACTTGTACATGCATGTGGCATTTTTGCTTGATGCCATGCTTGGTAGATAAAACATAAAGGGCAGCTGTCGACCCTGCCCAAGTTAGAGTGTCCACCACTAAGCCTGAATCACCACTTTCACTCTTATTTCCTCTCTGGGAAAGTTGAGGAGTTAAAGAGGAGTTGGGCTTCTACTATTTTTGAGGATTTTAAGTTAAAGTTTAATATTTTAAGTCTGCTCATAATGCATCATAATTATTCTTCAAGACTCACTGTTGGTTTGAACATTTTTGGCAACTTTGTGGATTTTTAATATCAGATTGATTTTATGAAAGCAGATTATGTTAATTGTCATCTCCAAACAAATGTTTTCATTACTGGGGTATTTTGTACCACTTTTCACTTTCGTTTTAAAAAGGGATATTGAAAAGCAAGACCTGCACCCATGTAAGTGTTGTCTGTGATTTATAAATGTCACATGCATTTTTAAAGAGGGCCATCTGACTTAATCTTGGGCATTTGACTGAATGTAATGAAATCAGCCACATGTCAGTGATTATTAAAAGCTTTTAGTAATATTTAAATTTTAATTTAAATATTTTTTTTATTAATGTTGATTTTTCAGATTGATCCATGACGTGTCTAGTTCACTAAAGAAAGTTTGTATAATTTTGTAAATTAAAATGTCCGTGATTTTCTAGGTGTGTAGAACAAAAAGTTTTATTTGCAGTTTGAGGATGTCAAGATTTGTATTTCTGTCCAAAATATAAGTAAATTAACAATGTCTACTGTTTTTCCATGTTACCTACAACAAGATCTTACGACTTGTTCTTTTTTAGATGCATTTTATTCCTCCTCATAGAGTGTGGTACCAAAATCAGAAGTACTTTATGGGCGTTTTTTTTTTTTTTCCCACTGAATAGATTACATTAATTTGCTTATTCATATTATATTGTGCTGTCCCTGGGATCACTTGTTACCCAGCAAAGACAAGGAGCCAAATATTCAACATTTTCTTTGGGTAAACTCATTATTTGTTTTGAGTCCATTATCTGTGCTTTTCCGAATAAGATATACAGCTTTAGCCATAACACACAACAACAACAACAACAACAACCCTGTATTACGTATAGTCAAATCCTTGACAGCTTTACACTTCACTTTATTGATCTCAGTCAGTGTCCCATTTATTATAATTTGAGTCACATTTATCTCACCCTGCATGCACATTACAATTACTTTTTTGGGCTTTATTAGGATGTGTGAGCTTGAGAGAGGATGCGTCAGCATTTTCACAACCTTTGTTGAATCAGGATACCTGGCAAAGAAATCCATTATAGATCTCAGATGAACGGACTATATGGGAAAATGGAGACAGCACATCTGCAGTGTCCGCAGAACATTGCATTTAACTCTGTACACCTCCATTAGGTTGCAGCTCATAATTCAGCTTTGGAACTTCTATAAGTAAAAAAAAAAAAAAAAAGGAAATAAATAAATTCAATTGTTGACTAAAAAATTCACAATTCTTGCATGTTTTGCTCAACTTCATGTTGTCCCAAACTCATAACTTCACTGTATGGTTAAAAGATAGCAGTACAGTATGTGTAGGTAACAATGCAATATTTAATTAATTAATATTTATTTGCATCTCTGTTGCAACAGTTTTTGATGTGTCTAAAATTAATGTCATTGGTTTTTGGTGATGAATTTCTCCTTATAGGAAAATTATGAGGCATATAAAACAGACCACTTCTGCAGTTTATTTATTTATTTTTTTAATTAATTCAACCCCTCTTTGTGAAAGATCTGAAATGTTATATATATATGACATTGAGCGTTAATGATAAATTGTTAATGTTACATATATGTTACGTTGGGCATTTACTTCTCAATTGAAAAAAATACATTTTATCAGGTTTTTGCTCTATAAGAGATTTTTTTTTTTTTTTTTTTTTGCTTTTCTACAACATACATCAAAATTATTACTTTAGTGGGGAGATACAACAAAAAACTTTTAAGTACAGTGTTTACATTTTATTTTGCCAAAACATTTTTCAATACAACATAATTATGACCTTTACATTTTACATGAACTCTTTTGTAACATATGAAAATTCTACCTTTCCATGTATATGATTTAACCAGAAATCAATTTTTTTATTTCTTTTCATTAGAATTGGGGAATACTTTTGCCAATATAGTGCATAAGTGTAAAATTTATTTAAGAGATTTTTAAGAGAGTTTTATTCAAAGTGAGTTATGAATGAAAATAATATCTGGGTATGATTAATTCATTCAAAGGGAGAAAACAATACCAATACTACTACCATAAAATGTTTAATTGTAAAATAAGTTTTATTGTATAATACATTGTATTTAATTGTATAAAAAAGTATACTTGTATAAAGGCCAGATATAAAGACTTCTTATTTTGCTCTCCACAGGTCCACACAGCAGCAGTGATGAAACTGTCCTCACACGCTCTCCTCTCCCTCCTGCTGAGAGCAGCAGTGGCAGGAGTCAGAACCGCAACAGCCCCCCGCTCCCAGCCCGCCGATCTCTGCACCCGCCCCCTCGTGCCTCACCCGTGGGTAAGTGACGCCACCCCAAGTTCATTTATTATGTGACCACTGCTGTGTCTCTGTGAAGTCACATGACCCTGTGTGCAGAGGTGTGTGACACAGCATGCTGCTGTCACCATGACAACAGCATTCATACCAATGAACATAAATGTTGAATATGAAATACTGCACATGAAAAAAACACAAAAATGTGTTAAGATACATAAACTGCATTTTTGTGGAAATACAGAAAATATTGTCGGTATGTATTACAGATATCTGTTTATTGTGGAAAATCAGAATTGTAAATATAATAATCTATTATCACAAGTGCACTAAAAAAAACACATGTATTTATTTTTATATTGTATTTGTGTTAAACAGTCACTAGGCCTGCTGATTCATAAAGAGATCATTATAATAATAATAATAATAATAATATAGGTAGACTCTGTAGACGATTCTAAAAGATTAAGCAAAAATAGTAGTTACTAGTAATTAGACAAAAACAATCCCTCTAATAGAGAAAAATGTGCTTCATAATTAAGCTGAATAATTAAGCCCATCATTTAAAATAACTATTTTTTATTTCAATATATTTTAAAATGTAATTTATTCCTTTGATGACAAAGCTGGATTTTTTATGTCTTAATATTTTTGTGGGTTTTTTTTTTTTTGTTATTCTTTGATCAATAGAAAGTTCAGTATAAACACGCCATACTTTTCAGTGTTGATTAAAAAAAATGAATATTACATTTTTTTAAGAGCTCTTTATTATTCCACATATCATGCTGACTTGACACTGCAGTCACAGTGTAGGAAAGAGAACAATGGTAGGCCAAGGGCTCCAGCTAGTGGACACTTTAGGCCATTACGTAATCTTTATATAAAAGCTTGTTTTGATTGCAGAATTAATCTTTAATAATTAATTAATTTTAGATTTTTCCACAAATGTATTATATGTATATACTGTAACTGTAACTATAGTTCTGATTTACAACAGTGCCAAATGTCTGTTTGTCATTCAGTTTCTAGAAAGGAGTTTCAAAGGGATGTAGAAATTACCCGACCCATTGTGTCATCCCCAAAGAGGTTTGCAGTGGTCTCTCCCAAGCCTCAGTCCCCTGGTAAGTGTGTGATATCTTTTAATTCTGCTTTGCTGCTGCCACTCCTCCCACTGTCATTTCCCATCCCTCATTAACAGGCTACTAGTGGTTGTCATAGCAACCCTGTGAAGACTAAAGACTTCCATTGGGAAACTGGCGAGTAATTCCCTAGCTAATGCTTCTCAAATAATGGAAGCTAAACTGACACCCTGTATAGGTCCTAAAATAAGAATCATTTAATTTGTTTATTCATTCATTCAACAATTTAATTGAATATGACATTTCAAGCATAAGTGTATAAGTGTATAAATCATCATTATTATTATTATTATTATTATTATTTTTGGTTGTTACACTATTTGCTTGAAATAAATAAATAAATAAATATAAATAAAATGAAATAAACAAAAATTTGCTTTTTTTCCCTGAAATACCAAATTGAAATACCAAAATAAAATGTTATTTTGTAAACATTTACAAAATTAGATATATGCATATTTATATCTTATTGGATGATCCAATTTTATCTTTGTTAAGATTTTTTAGATGTTTTTGAAAGAAATCTCTTGTGGTCACCAAGGCTTAATTAATTTGGTCAAAAATACAGTAAAACAGTAATATTGTGAAATATTTTCACAATTTAGAAGAGGAACTATTTTCATTTTGATATCCTTTAAATTGCAATTTATTCCTGAGGTGCAAAGCTGCATTTTCATGAAAAAACACTTCAGTGTGATTCACATGATCCTTTAGAAATCATTCTAATATACTGATTTGATGCTCAAGGAATACTCTGTACGATAAGGTGTAATTTGTTAACATTAGTTAATGTATTAACTAACATGAACGAACAATAGGCAATATATTTATTATACTATTTTGTAATTTATGTTAATGTTAAATACTTCAGTGCATTAGCAAATGTTAACAAAGATAGCTTGTGATTTGAATAATGCATTAGTAAATGCTAAAATGAATCCTGAACTTATATTGAATAATGAACCTTATTGTAAAGCGTTACAAATACTGCATTGCAGATTTTTCTAATTTTAAAATGTCTTTTTTTTTATTATATGTTAATTTTAAAATATACATACATACTATACTGATTTTTTGTCTCTTTATTTTACTTTAATACTTTAATAATTTATACTTTAATACTTTAAATTAATTAATACTTTAATGGATGATCAAAAGTGACGGTAACACTTACAATAAGGGTTATGAGTAAACCTAAGTTAACAACATTAGTCAACATGAACTAGTAATGAACGATACCTCCTTAAACATTTATTAATCTTACTTAATGCTAATTTCAGCATTTACGAATGGATTTTTTAAATCACAAGTTGTCTTTGTTAACATTAGCTAATGCACTTTGAGCTACGGGTAACATGAACTAACAATAAATAGTTGTATTTTTATGAACTAATGTTAACAAAGATGAATAAATACTGTAATAACATGTTGCTGTTGCTGCTGATTTTTTGACCTCATTATTGTCTTTATCTGGATATTAAACATTTAATTTAAAAAAAAATGTACAGTAACATGTGTAAAAACAAAAATTACATAAATTGCCGAGTCAGAATGAGCTTTAATTCCAGGTATGTTTACACATATGAGGAATTTGTTTTTGTGACAGAGCTCTGCAGTGTAACAGAATGACAGTGACAATAAAAAAAAATAATTATATACAAAATAGTGTACAAAGTAGAACAAAAACAAAATAAATAATATAGACATAAAAATATTGCAGTCCTATTCGGAGAGACTCAAAATAAATTTTATGCACATTTTTTGTTCATCTCACAGTCCGTCAGAAGTCATGTGTGGCCCGTCTGGGTGGGCGTGCAGAGGGTGTGGATGCTGAACGTGAACGGTTGATGATACAGAGACTGAAAGAAAGATGTGAAGATCAGGCTCAGCAGCTGATCATCCTGCAGGATGAGCTAAGGAAGTCCTCACGATGCCTGGATGTGTTCACAATAACCACGCATCACTTCTGCCAGAAGGTAACACACTGTCAAAGCTGTAAATGCTGGAGTGCTGAAATAATTAAGACCTAAAATGGTTGCAGGTTCAATTCTAAGTTGAGATCCCCTGCATGATGTAATCATCAGATCATGTGGTGCTGGTTATAGGGTGTAAAGGACAAAATTAGCTCAAATATACAAATAAAAGTAAATCAGAATCATTTAAGATTCTATAAGGGAATTTGAACAGAATCACTGTTCGACGGATCACTGAGACGGTCTGCGATTCAGTGAACGAGCCGTATAACATCAAATCTGCGCTGGATATTAAAATCCAGATTTTAGTGTAAACACTATTAATAAGCACAGTAGCAAGATCGGCAGTTTAAGACATTAACTTGTAAGCACAAAACACAGATACTTCTCTTTTCAATATGGCTTTATTGGATAAACCTAAGACATAAACTAACACATAAACACACGCATTCAAACATTCATACGAGTTGCAGGAAGAGAGAAAGTAAAGAAAAGGGTGAGTTTAAGAGAATGAAAATGTGAAATCCCAATTCTACAGCAATAGGTGCTATTGCATCGACTTTAACAACTATCAATCAAGAGATTAACTATCGCATTGAGTTCGTTGATGAGGTTAACATTTATATCAAGTTCACCAGCTTAGCTTGAATCTGGAGGTTTGTACTTGCGTTACTTGTGTGGGGCTACTCCTTGCTGGTTGTAGGAAGGGCTTCCCCGAGTTTGTTGATTGGCTGCAAGTCAGTCTTTTGGAAGTTTGGGAGCTGATGATTGAAGAAGAAGTGAGTCGCTGTCCTTGGCGCTGAAGTTTGGCGCGGTGCAGTCGAAGACACAGCCGGAAAAACTTAACTTACACAAACTCTCACAGAAAGGAAATAAAGTAAAGAAATAAAGAAACGAGACTAGACTGGTTTTCTCCTCATCGTGGCTGGCAGCAGCAGGCTTATTGCGCTCGTTGGCGCACGTGGCATGTCTCTTAAAGAAAGCAGGAGATTGTAAAATGCATAGCTTTAGCTGAGAGCTAAGAGCCAAACGTAGCGGTAAGAGGTAAGAGAGAGGCTAAGAGAGCGATTTGAATAGCGTCCCGAGTTTTAAACTCATTTTTGGACGCATCCCAAAATCGTGTTTTAACCAATAGAGATCATTCTGGCTACGTGTGTTGTGAGGTTTCTCTTCCCAACCATAAATCTAAATCAAGTCACATGCTCTGAGTTTTCCTGCTTTGCAGAGTGTAATTTTAAACATGGATTTCTAGAACATGAATACAATACATTTGACTAAGAATAGGTGGAAAGA
>JAUMHR010000069.1:1785649-1800497 GCA_032361145.1 Enteromius fasciolatus
AGGTGTCCCCAACTAAGCAAGCCAGAGGCTACAGCGGCAAGGAACCAAACCCCATCCATGAAGATACAAATAAGTACATACAACTCAATCAAATGGAAGTTAGGTTGTTATTTTGATTAGGCTAAAAATAAATATTAAAAAAATTACAATGACCAGACCTTTTCTGTCCACTGGTGATCTTGCCGGATGCCTGCATCTCATGCATGGCCTGCAGTCGACATTTAACCAGTTCAGTGGGGCATAAAGCCAGAGAGGAGAAGATTGAAGCGACAGAGCCTGAGCAGGCCTTTTGAACATCACTGAAACACATAATACATCTAATAATCACACATACCGCTGAACTTCAGAAGAGGTCACACTGACACTGTTATTATAGGGTATATAACATTTTATTTTGATGTTCCACTTAAGATAGTCTACTAACAGTAAGTAACTTTGCAACTACATGTCAACTAATAGTCATTAGAGTATTAGTAGACTGTCTGATTAATAACTAATGATAATTAATAACTATTACTTTATTTTAATGGGTAACAAAATACAACATACCGGCTATCAGATACTTACATTTAAGTTACAAGTACATGTCAGCTTATTCTATTAACGCTAAATCTACCCTTACGGTCTACTATAAGAGTTAGCAGACATATAAGTTGCAAATTAATGACAGTTAGCTGATGTTCATGATATGTAATTACAAAGTTACTTATAGTTAGTAGACTGTCTAAAGTGGACTATCAAAATAAAGTGGAACCTATTATAGTTCATGTATCGTTTCATGCTGAATCAAATATGATAAGAATTACTGCATATGAATCAAGATATACTGAAGCACAATTTCTGAGTCAACACTAACACAAAAACAAAAAAGAATAAAGTACATTTTCTGAAGAAAAAGAAAATCAACTCATCTTTAAATGAAGGAGATTAACTTAGGACTGTTATTTTTGAGAATTTGTAAAGATGTAACATAAATAATGTTTGGTCACACTTTGTATTAACATATTAACTACTATGTACTTACACCAAAAATAAGTACAATGTACTTATTGTGGTCATATTGTATTGCAAAACACTTGGGATACAGGCAAGGTTAGGGACAGGTTTGGTGGTATGGGTACTGTAGGTTTAAGGGCAGGTTAATGTATAAGGGATGGGTCAACAATGTAATTATTAAGATATTTCGATATTAAGATATTTTGGATGAAAACCGGGAGGCATGTGACTGTCCCATTGACAACCAAGCAAAATATAATTTTCATCAGCCATCAGTGGTTCATCCATAATGTTATGAATGATGGTTGCCCACATTCTCTCTGTGTATCCTTGATGACCATGCAACAATAGCATCAGGTGAATTGTTGTACACATAGATATAGATATGTGTTTGTGGATTCCTTATTTGACCCCAAGCACACAGACGTGTCTGCCATCTAAATAATAAAGGAATCTTCATATACATGTCTATACTTGCATGAATGATCATGTGACATGCATTTTAGGTTGTGTAGTGTAAACAGATATCGTTTATAAAATGCAGTGAAAACACCTGTGTAAACAAGAATTGTGACGCTGTGAGTTTGTGGTGCGGCGTTGCCGCGCCTCTCAGCGAGGCAGAGAACGGTGGACACAGGAATTTCAAATATGCAGACGTTTAATGTGAACCAGGACAGAACAAAATGCTGACGAGACAGCGACAGTACGCACACATGGTAAGGGTAACGCAGCAGGGTAAAACGCTGTTTTAAAATGAAAATGTAGGCTACTAGTGTAAACAGGGTCTAAATGCTTAAGTCTATGTATGCTTCGATTTGAATGTTTGATTTGTTTCATGGAAGAGAGCATGTGCTGTCCAGCGGATGCTCTCAACAGTGGAGCTACGGTGATGTTACGCTGGCAAATTATTGAATAAAGTCTTTTTTTTTCAGACAAAAATAATTTTTATTGCTCAATGTTATGGTTGAACCACTGATGACTAATTCAAACAATGTCTTTCACAGTGTATTTTACTTGGCAGTCAATGGGACAATCACTAGCCTAATGGTTTTCATCAAAATATTTTAAATTGTGTTCCGAGGATTAACAAAGCTTCTTTTTTTTTCTTAGATGTGGGGGTTAGCGATAACAATTTTTTTTGGGGGGTAGAGTAACCATTTAACTATTGAGACAAGAATTTAGGCGCAGCTCTTTATTTAAACAAGAAGGCAATTCAGTATGGGGAGTATTCCAAAAGCTATACATCAATGAAACACAATAACAAAAAGACAATGACTCAAAATTAACAGAGGGAACAAAGGGGTATAAACACACAGGATAACTCACAAGAACATTTGAAGATAAACAGAAACCATAGGAACAAAATGACAGACATGACAAACAAAAGGTTTATGGTATTTCTTTTTAGGCTATATATTAAAGATCTTTAAATATATTTGTTCATAAATATCCCATGATGAGTGCCATGCTAGTATCATAGTATTGTCATTTATTGGAATACATTAATATTACATTGTTTTACACAGTATTTTAAGAAGAAGAACGTGACATAAAGTGTAACCCTTATATTGACTATAAACATCTAATGTTTATCCAATAAAGAAAAGTGTTCTGAATACATGCAGGCTGGGTCACATGACATAGCGTATGTCCTAAAGGATTGAATTGCATCATGCATATTGAGTGGACTGAAACATAAGCACATTGGAATTACACAGTACATTATTTTACGATAACAGCTCATGTTTAACAGAGCATGATTCTGTGTCTTTACTGTATATTTATAGTTACTCCATCAAGTGGACAAGAACTAACAAAAAAGGACTTTACTGACCTTACATTGTGCGCTTGGGCACAATGATGCTGTGATAGAAAAGGGCATCCCCCAGCTATTCCCACAAATTTGAAAGCATAGCATTATCTAAAATGTCTTAGTAGGCCAATGCATTAAGTTTTCCCTTCACTTGAAGCAAGGAGCCTAGCCTAACCCTTACAAATGTCAAAAAAATATATATATATATTTTCTTTTTACAATGTCTGTAAAAGCACACTGTATGCACGATTTTATATATCTGTGGCATTGGGTCTGACTACACTTTATTTTTAATAATTAGTTGGTGTGTCCCAATTCTTTTGTTCATATACTGTATGCTCTTTATACACCACTGTAATTTTAATGTTATTTATTTGTTATTTGATAGGCAACCTTTTTTAATATTAATATTTTATTTAAAAAATGGCATTTGTGGTCCATTTGGGTCCCTGCTATATAAATATGAAACTATCTTCTTGGTAATGAATAATAAAAGAGAAAATTGATGTGGTGCAAATGTTTGCTGTGGAGCATATTTTGCCACTAATTTGTCAAACAAATAATAATTTCTTAATGCAAAAAAAAAATGGAAATTTGTTATTTTAATTTGTTTAGACATTCATACTTAATTCATTAGCTGTTACAATGATAATTTTAACAACTAATTCTATTTTGTGATAGATTTCTATACTTTTAGTGCTTAAAGTTTAATGTTCAATGGTAGTATGTCTTATTCTTCATGTGTCACTTTACTCTTAAGGTACCTCACCTGAGTTCTGTGCCTCGGTCCAGTCCTGAAACAAAGCGGACAACATTCTGGCAGAAGCCGTAGCTCATGAAAAGCACAGCGTTTTCAGCAATGTTGGCTATGAGGGCAGGTGTGGTGCCCTGATAAAGCCCTCGAAGTCCAACTTGTTTGTAGACTGAGATGAAGCAGTGGACAAAACCTCTGTACAAGCCGGGGAAAGTCTGCATCTTCACCTTGGCTGTATCAAAGGGCTGCCCACTTAACACACATGCAACCCCACCTTATAAAAACAGAAGATAGCCTGTATGCTTTTAAATAACTACTCGTTCTTGTTTCTTACTGTAGCAAAATTCTCATCATACTGCAAAATGTGTGCAAATCAGTCAGGTGGGAAATACAGTACATCATATTATAGCAGCCTTGTATTATAGCACAATCAAAGTGACAAAATGGGATTTTTAAATATAAACAGTTCTGAATCTGGCATGCATATAAAGCACCCATAATTACAGTTGTTAATATAGACACAGGAAATTAGTAATACAAGGCTGTTACCACATGCTCCTGCTGACAGATCAATGATGGCTTGAGTGACAGGATGTGAAGCCATGGTTAACTTCTATATTGCATCAATTCCTGTAAAATACAGGACAAAATGTATTACTCAGATTCACCCGGGTTAACTAGAATTTAACAGAACAAACAGGACACTTCATAACAACAGATCAAAACACAAGAACATTCAGGAAAAAAAAACAAAACACTGACATTGTTTTTCTTTGTAAACATTTGACAGACTGACGTCTTTCTGTAAAAGCACATAAACAGGTCTAGAAGTTCTTGCAGATTTTAGCTCTAATCAAACATGCTAATCAGTGTCTTCAGAATAAATTAGGCTGCATCTGAAATCTCCACCTAATTGGTGGTTGTGCAATCATTTGTGATATTTTTTTGTGTTTAAGATTGTTATCACTGAGAATAAGAATTATATTGTTTGTTATATGGTAATTATGCAATAAGAAATATCACATAATAGAAAATGCGTTGAGAAAAAGCTGAGTTTTCCCACTTATTTAAACTTAAACATACCTGGTTTTGTCAGGTAACCTGCTTTTTGGAATAACCACCCTATTCTACCCTGTGGTCACTAAAAAAGTCCTCACAGAACACAAGTTTAGTGCCTAAGTAAGAACCTGGCATTATTTATATCTGACGTGTGAGCTCTCTATTTATAGTACTAATCTTTAAACCAGATTTAAAGGGAATCCCCCTTGAAGGGTTAAGAGTCCCTTTGAGCCCAACACTGCCCATCTGAACCTCCTCATGTGTCAACATTCACATGCCAAGATCAGAATGTATTAGTAACTTTAAACTCAGCTACTGCAAAAATATGTTCTGCATGATTGTACAGAGCAGGTATTCTCACACTCACCGCCCCTTCTTCTGGATAACTGACTGTCTGGCAGCGAACACTTCTACAGAATATATCCAGTAATGTCCTTGGTTTAAGAGCCTCAGTACAAACCTTTCTGTGAAAGAAGTATTCTTAATACTGACGAAAAACACACCTGAACCCGGTACTAACACTCACACTTCCTAGATCAGCCCTACAGGTGTGTACAGGCTACACACATGCAGGGCAGGGGTGAGTAGAGCTCCTCATGTGGGGGCTTCCTGGAACCATGTGCTCTGGAAATAAGAGAAGGCGGACGTGTTGCTGTCATATCCTGCAGATGCAGAAGTTGTTGACTCAACGCAAAGATTGTGACACAAGGTCATTTCTATATACGCGATTTGAGCATAACACAAAACAGTGACACTTATGTATTTTAAACACTAGATGGCAGAATAGCCTTAAGGATAGTAACAGTTATCTTAAAGTCTCCAAAATACCGATAAGACGGGGTCACGAATTTTTACAAATATTTTATGCAGGTACAGTAAGGTCTATAGATATTAGGAAAATACTAAATGTATTATTAATGAGAAAAAATAAATAAATATATATATATATATATATATATATATTCATCTTGTGCACATAGTTTTGTTTCTTTATAGTAAAAATAAATAAATAAACAAAACAAAACAAAAAACACATAATTAATAAAGCTTGTATTGATAGCCTATTACATAACAATAAATTATGTAGAATATATTAAGTTATATATTGCAAATTTTTAAATTATGTATAATAAATACACCAGGATATACTGGTATGCCTTGTCCTCATTGGTTCCGTTTAATTAGCGCCATATCAAAATCAATAGTTAAAACAGATACAGCCCTTATAAACATGGTTTCATAACAATTAGGGTTGGCGATTTCCAGTTACATAGCATTAAAAAAATGATCTTTTTCGCAATAACTGCTGTTGTCAACAAAAAATGTTGGAAAGTTGCGTCGATGATGTTTCTGTTTCTTTTTGTTTTCTCTCTGTGACTTTGCTTAGTTATATTCTGTCATGACATAATTAAACAAACAAAAATATGCGCGACTGTGTATGTACAAGCAATTTAATGAAGCTAGAAACCATGCGATCAAATCGCGTGTGTTTTCATAACATCCAAACTCCGTGAAAGTTTGTTTACTAGTTTTTAAGGACGAAAACCCTGCTTGTTTCGCTTTCAAAAGCGCGCCTGTGATTGGCTGTCGGCCCTTGTCAATTACGTACGTGGGCGGCGTCAGGTGACATATGATAGTGAGTTCCAGTAAGCGCACTTAGAGTTTTGGTACACAGACATTCAACAAGCGACAGCAACAGGACAATCACATAATACTGGACTGGACTGGATTACAAAACTTTATATTAACACCAATCTGATGCCGTTCTAGCCACTTTGTGACTTTTCAGTCGTTTCCAATGTAACCAAGTCAGTTTAAAGTAACTGCATTTTCTTTCTGTTTGTTCTTTCGCGTTTCACGTCATATTTTTTCTGACTGTCATATGTGACATTTTAAGAGACAAACAGTATTGCTGGTACCATGGCTGACGCAGCCCAAAACCAGATGGTAGAGATCGACCCGGACTTCGAGCCGCTCTCCAGACCCCGCTCCTGTACTTGGCCGCTGCCGCGTCCGGAGTTCCCCAACCCCGCCGCCGCCGACTCCACCACATCGTCCCCGGCTCCGTCCGTCAAGCAGGAGCCCTCAAGCAACACGGACTTTATTAACAACCTCAGTTTGCTGGAGGAGAATGAGGACTACCCTGATCAAAAGTCCCTCATGCTGTGCGGCGATTTCCAATGCCAGGAGAACTGCATCCACCAGCAGCAAATCCCGAGTCACCAGCAACAGGTGCCTGTCCTCTCCTCTCCGGTAGCCGCCGCCGCTGCAGCCGCGGCAGCAGCTCAGCGCAAGAGCAGCTCGTCCAGACGCAACGCCTGGGGAAATATGTCATATGCGGACCTGATTACCAAAGCCATTGAGAGCTCCCCCGAAAAACGTCTCACCCTGTCTCAGATCTACGACTGGATGGTGAAAAGCGTCCCTTATTTTAAGGACAAGGGGGATAGTAACAGCTCCGCTGGTTGGAAGGTATTTATGTTTTCATTTTTGGTCTGTACACTCATGCGTCAGTCGGTTGCACCTTGTGTTTTGGGTTTTCACACCAAACAGTTTAACTTCTATAAACGCGTCTTGGTTACCATGGTTCCCATTCAGATGCGCTCCCATCCAGCTGTTATGAAAACAAAAACGCGTTTTTTTAAACCCCCCGCGTCATGCGAACTTTTGGGTTTTGCTCAGTTGCTATTGATTTTTGCTGTCTTGTGCGACGTAATTACTTAGTTTAGGGGCTGATTATTATGCATCCTCCACTTATTGTTTTAGGATTGTCATGGGACTGTCAATAGTCTGCATTCATTGTCGTGTAGGACAGATACATGCAGCACATGAGGTGGTGCGTTGCAGTCAATATTTCAAGTGCTGACCCATGTCACATGACAAGTCCCGAGTAACAAGTGTTTTATAGATGCCTGCTGACAGCAAAGACCTCTTTCCACATTTCCAGGTAGAACTCATCGGAGTTGAATTTAGGACAAGATTAAAACTCTGGCAAGACCACTGCACAACCCCTACAAGACCCCTCAAGGCCCAGATACAGACTTAGACTTGAGCTGAGAAAGTGCTGCATTTATCCAACTCATGAACATGAATTCAACTTTTTGTCTATGTTTAGCAAATTGGTGGCTAGTTTGTCTGAATCTCAGTTGTATTTTTTCATACAGTCTACCTGCTGATAAATTTAGGGATGCACCTTAATATTAAAAAAAACAAAACATTGTACAAATTCATATGAAATCTTCACATTGTGACTTAAATAGTTGTTTTTCTCATCCAATCAGGATGAATTTATTAACCGAAAAGGCATTGTCAATTAAATAAATAAATAAATAAAGCTTTTGAGGTCCTGAAAAGACAACACACGGACTAGAGGTTGAGGTTTTTTGTACACTCGAAAAAGAGTTCAATGTAAGTGACAGATCCGTAAGAATGAGCTTTGGTTATGTTTATGTGTCATGAAGATCAAGACGTCAAAGCACAAAATACGTGATAAGGTGGATCCTAATAAATCAGTTTGGGTGACACACTGTCTTACTTTGTTGTACCACCAGTATGCCTGAACCACCATGGCAACTGGAGAAAACAGGAAAACAGTGCTTTTTATATCCATGGAAACCTCTTAGTTAAGTGGGTCCAAAGTTGTGTTGTTAGGTGTAGTGCATCATCACACCGCACGCTATTAATATCTACGGGATTAACTGTCAATACCCCCATGATGTTTGCCAAGTATGCAAGCATGGCGGTCTACGCATGCAAGGAAAGATCCGCTCCACCCTTTGATTTATTGTGTGTCTGTGTTACAGCATTCCACAATTGTCATGCTTTTGTGCATCCGTTGGGGAGGCGTATATGAATTGATGATTGAATGCATTTGGAAACCAGTGCGTTTTAACTCTCTTACCTCTGATGACACATAATTCTTGGTAGCACGGGCAGCACTAAGAGCCTTTCCCACTCTTATCGGAAGCACATCTGATAAACCCAATGTCAAATCATGTGTGTGTTTGTTTTATGGTAGTAAAACTGATATGATCTGTGCTGTGATTGGATACTCAGTACGTGTGACTCATAAAGGGGCAATGTTTTTTTGAGAACCACAGGAAATTTCCCGCAGGAACTGTTCAATTTTATTCTGATCTCATAAACAATGTGGTGCTGGTAACGATCAGTTAAAAGGTCCCTCTGGGGCACAGCTTCTGTCACTCCAAACCAATATGTTTGAATTCTTTGTTATGTTCAACAGACAAATACATTTTTTTAAATCTGAGATGTTTTGTTCGTGAATAGCTATTATATAGTTAAGATATTATTTTTACTGTTTTTGTTATTTTTATCCATCGTAATAGTATTTTAAAAACTGGTTTTACATCTAATTATTATATTATTGCATTATTAAATATGCTTTATAAAATCATTGGTTTTTGTATATAAAAATTGAGAATTAGGCTTATTTTTTAATTAAAGAGACTGCATGGATTATTTTTATTTTTAAGATGTATTTGTCATATTGCATGACTCTTGAAATGAACTAATGAAATCAAAAACAGTGATTAAAAATTGTGGAAATCTATCTCTTTATATGAATTTTAATTCAAAATATTGATGAAGAACTTAACTTGTAACTTAAACTGTAAGTTGTAACATGTTGGCAGGAATCTTTCTCCAGGCAGTCAGTCCTCTTGGGGAAGACACAGGGAGGCAGGCACTTTGCTTTTTGCCAGTTTTGTTTTCTCCAGAGAGCTGATAGTCACACAGAGGGGGAGAAATCTGTCAGCGCTGCTCCTTGCACGCTCTGATCATGACAAGAAAATTGAATCTTTTACAGCCCCCTTAACCCCCCCCAATCAACCCTCGGTGCTGAATCATCTGACTAAAGAAGGGCTCTGTATTGCTGCTGTCTGGGCTTCAGTCCAGGGGAGTAACACACAGTTTAATGTCACACCTCTAAAGGGTGAATTCTTGAAGCCAGGTTACCGTACACGAGTCACCCTTTATCCCTTTTCCACAATCAACTGAAAACCAGTGTTAGTTATGC
The DNA here is from genome assembly GCA_032361145.1 of Enteromius fasciolatus. Classification (NCBI taxonomy): domain Eukaryota; kingdom Metazoa; phylum Chordata; class Actinopteri; order Cypriniformes; family Cyprinidae; genus Enteromius; species Enteromius fasciolatus. The sequence continues at coordinate 1,795,307 of JAUMHR010000069.1, forward strand.
TAGCTCACTGATGTGTATTTTGCATGGGAAATTTACTTGGTAACAGATGTGCTTAAAGACTAACGGCACATTAGTTAAATGGTGATGTTGGTTGTTTAGTGAAGGGAAACAGAAAACAGTTTAAAGGAAAAGTCCGTCCCAGATGCTAAATACACATTCCTCTGTAAGCAGTTGAGATTTACTGACACTTTAGCTTCGGTTGTTGAACAGATTTTTTAACCCGATTATTGCTGTGTTTTATTGTTATTGTATTATTTAATATTTTTTTTATTCCTCTATCATGAATAAGCATATATGCGCTAAACACTATGCCACAGGTTGATTCTAGTTTGAGTTTTCAATTCAAAATTTGTAGTCACAAGCTATGACAATGCACATGAACCTGATGCTTTCTGTAGAGAGGCTCTTGTGTTGTGCTGTGAAGCTCCTGTGGTGTATATCTGTCTGTAGGATGGTAAATTCTAGTTGCTCTTGCATGTGTTGGTTTTGAAAGGTTACACGTGATTTGAGGTCTTTGAGTGTTTCTAAACAAACATGCCTAGACGGTTCGGTTTGATCTGTCCTGTGTTGTTCCTCCGTTTGCTCTTGCTATATCTAAGAAACAAACGTCACTCTCACAGTGTAAATATTTGATGCAGGTCTCTGTCGCCAATCACTTGAGGGCTCTTTGATGTCCGCAATTGATTTTCCTGTCCTGTGGTACGTCACACTTTGCTCCTGTGATAACCCATTCTAAAATCAACTGACACTTTTTGAAAACTGTTTTCAAAACACAAACCTTAGCTCAGGTAAATTCATCTTAAAAAACAGTTATATTTGATTAATCGCATCCAAAATATTTGATTTGTTTACAAAATATATGTATGTGCACTTTGTATATGTATATATAAAGACACACATATGTACAGTATGTTACGGTGGCCGAGAAGTGCAAAACACAACAACAAATTGCAACACAAAAAAAACTAATCTGAAAACCAATAACAAATCCAGAATTAAAATTACAAATTAGAAAACGCAATATCAAATCTAAAAACAAAATAGCAAACCATAAAACACAGCAACAAATCAGTCAAACCGGAAAAGGTAGGTATTTTGTGTGACCAGCATAGTAGCTGCTGATTGGACGGAATTCCTTTCAATCGATACATACAGGAAGTTAGATTTGTTTATGTTTACGTAGGAGGAAAATAGAGTATGTTCTGCACTATTTTCAAGAAGGACATACATATGGCGTGATTCTAGACATGCTTTTAACACACCACAACATCAAGATGAGTTTGCGCTTGTAACGGCCACCTGATGTTGGATGGTGGTTATGGCATAAATGTCAATGTCCTTACGAGATGCGTGTGTTATGATGATGTGAGCACGCGTGCAGCAGAGATGGTCGCTCTCCGGCTGACTTAATCCCCGCGTTTATTTGGTTTGTTACATTACCAGAGTGGTGTTCCCTGTTTTGTTCTCACTCTTTGACGTGTGTGAAAGGAGTGTGCTGTGCAGGGAAGCATTAAAGGTTTGAAGATGAGCTGTCGCTGCCTCGACTTTTTATTTCTGCCGATTTTCTCCTTCAGGTGGACTCTCTCTCTATAGTAGCCATCACACGCACTCTTAAAATACATCTGAAAGCTGCCACGCACACAGCCAGAACTAACTTCCTATATGTCTTGATTGACAGGAGATCTGTCCAATCAGCGGCGACTCCGCCGGTCACACAAAATACCTACCTTTTCCGGATGACTGATTTGTCGTTGTGTTTTATGACTTATCGTTTTGTTTTCTTGTTTGTCGTTGTGGTTTCCGACTTGCTATTTTGTTTCCGAGGTTGTTGTTTTGTTTTATGGTTTGCTGTTTTGTTTTTAGATTTGATTCTGGATTTGTTATTTGGTTTTCAGATTAGTTTTTTGTGTTGCGAGTTGTTGCTGTGTTTTGCACTTCTCGGCCACCGTAGTATATATTTAGAAAATATAAAACGTATTTCTATGTATGTATTTACATAGAATAATATAATTTATATAGAAATATATTTAATATATAAACATAGCATATCTTCCTAAATATACATGAAATATAAATCTTAAATGTATGAATTTATATCTACAATACATAATAAATATTAGGGCGGGCAATTAAACGATAACGATATGTATCGCAATAGACACGTGATCGATATCAATAAAAAATGTGTTCGATAAAACGTTCAATATCTTTTATTTTTCGTCGGAAGAGAACAGAGGTTGCGAAGCTAGTTTGGTTGCATTAACAAAGGCACTTGCTCTCTGGTAACCTAGCAACTTAGGGAGTGATACACTAACATCCAATCATGTATCCACAGTATCACGTTTGCTTGCGCCATATCATTGTCTCGTGCTGTTCTGCTGGATTCCTTTTCATAAGTAGAAAATGAGTGCTGCAGCGAGCTAGGAAATTGTAAATAAAAGAGGAAAAGTCTGCTCGCCAGGATGGCAGATTTTTGGATATTATAAGTCTGACTGTAGTCAGACCAATGTCGTCTGCAAATTATGCAAGACCGTCGTCCCCGCCAAGACTGGTAATACCACAAGCTTGATGTACCACCTTAGTGCTCACCCTTTGGAGCACAGCCGTATTCAACCAACAACATCTGTAACTACAGCACCACACAAGCAGCAGACTACCATGGAGAGGTACTTTGCATCAGTGCCTCATGACAAAGAATCTAAACGGTACAAAGATATAACGGAGGCAATGGCATTGTGTTTGCATTATAATTTTAGAGATTTTCATGGTTGTTGACATTTCTGTCTTAATAATTGAGGAGATTATGTTTAGAGGAAGGTTAAATTTAAAATTAAAATGTTTAAATGTAATAATATTTTTCTCCTGGTCCTTATTTTAAATGGGTCATAAAAAATATCAATAATTATCGATATCGACTGATATGAAACACTGATATTGTGATACAGTTTTCATAAATTTTTCATAAATTTCATAAATAAGATTAATCACAATTAATCATTTGAGTAAGAATTATAATTCAGTATAAGAATAATTCTTAGAATTATAGTAACAAAAATATATATTTATTAAATTCAATAATATTATGATCTTATATAATTTAAATAACATTATGCTCAAACAATGGGTTGATATCAGTCTGTAACTTAGTTAATGTGCTTTGCAGTTGTTTGCCCAGTGAAAATAATCTGCAAGAAAAAATGCAGGTTCCACCTGACCTGCATATTGTTTATATATTTATGCAGCAAAATGCAAAATACAATTTGCTTTGTATTTTAACCAGAACTATTAAACTTTTCAGTTAGTGAAAAACCAAAACCAAATTTTTTCGTCTATTTAATAATAATAATATTTAACAAACAAGTTTATTTAATAAAACATTAATGAATCAAATGTAGTTAAAATTAAACACACAAATTATTCATAAATAAACATTTACATTGCACATTAGGCAATTACATAAATGCTGAATATTTATTTATTTTTTATTTAATGCCTTTTTTAAGATATTCCTTTTCTTTGAGGACGATAGTTAGGTTTTGGAAAAGTGCTTCCTGTGATGCTCACATTGCCTTCTGCTCTATTACTGTGAGAAAGAGCAGTTAATTCCTTGAAGAGCTGAGAACATTAGATGTAACATCATTCCAAGAATCACATTTTTTGGCCGAAGGAAATCTGTGTCTTGCTTGTGAAGCTCCTGCTGGGACAGTACAGCCAGCCCTTATACTTGAAGGATACTTGCATTCATCCAAAACCCTGACCTCCCCTCCGTTCTCACCCCTTCCCTCGTCTCACATCCTAGCAACGTATGGGTTGCTAAACTTAATCAAATTTGACAAATATAAACTGGGTCTTTGGCTATTATTTTTTTTTTTACTGTAAATTATTTTTTTACTGTAAATGCTGCGTTAGGCCAAAGCAATGAATAGAGCGCTCCTCAGTCATCCCCTCAGGCTTGGCTGCCTGATGCACGCTTTCGCTTGAGTTCAGATAAGGTGACACTCATTAAAGGTTGCATAATGAAACGTTTACTGGAATCTGAGAGCTTCAGGCCAAAGTCTGGTGCCACTTGTTAGTCAGTGAAACTCCTTCAGCAGAGAGTGAGCGAGACGGGGTGGCTCTGCCTCTCTTGTGCACTAATGTGACCTGTATTTCCAAATGTAGACAAACTGAAATAAAAGGGCCGGTGGACATGTAATTTTGGAGCTCGTTTCATCCTAATCATTTAGTCTTGCAATAAACCTCTTTTAACCTTTCCCTTCCTCCTGTCAGCTTGAGGTATCGCTATCCTTTCTTTCAGTCTGCACCCTGTTATAGTGAATGTTTTATGTGCTGAATCACTATTCCTGGCATAAAAGTAGTAGCCATATGCATCTGAAAGTGCATACGTGTGTGAAGGTGTTGTGTATGAAAAACCACTGTCATAATGTTGTGTATTTTAAAGCAAAGTTTAGTTTGAAATGTTTGTTTGTTTTTTAGACTCTTTAAATCAGGGATATCCAATCCTGCTACTGCAGGGCCAATGTTCTGCAATGTTTAACTCCATATTGCCCCAACACTTGCTGAAAGTTTATAGTAATCTAGAAGACCCTGATTAGCTGGTTCAGGTGTGTTTAATTAAGTTTGGCGCTAAACTCTGAGGGATAGTGCCCTTCAAGATTAGCATTTGGACACCCCTGCTTTAAAGAGTTTTCCCAAAAAGGTTATGTCCAACATTAATTATATAGCTTAACTTACTCCAAATGACATACAGTGATTCCTGTATGACCTCTGAAGAAAAAGATTTTATTTTGAAGAATATCCTGGTCGCCCTATTCCATTTAATGAAGGTGAATGACATAGCTGTCAAACCAAAGTGATCTGGTCACAATGGTTAGGAGCTCAATGGAGGGGAAGATGTTGTTAGTGAATAATAACTTAAAGTCTATTCATTGTATTCATGGCTGTCACAAGTCCCATATTATGGTCCTTTTTCCATCGTTTTAGAACTTGACAGCCTCATGCACTTTCATTACATGCAAAAGTCCAGGATATTCTTTAAAAAAAAATCACCTTTTGTTTGAATAAGAAAATAAAAACAGAATAAATAAACCCTACAGGTTTGGAATGATGTGATGAAATTAGGGTTGGGACTCGATTAAAAAAATTAATCTAATTAATTACAGGCTTCGTAATTAATTAATCGAAATTAATC
>JAUMHR010000069.1:1901693-1912340 GCA_032361145.1 Enteromius fasciolatus
AGATTCTTTCTTCTCTTGCCCCCACCCACCCATACACGATAATATCGTGTATCGGCGATCTCACAGGCTGGCGATATAACGATATGAAAAATGACCATATCGCGCAACCCTAATGTGGACGGACAACTACATAAAGATCAGTTACATTGCAATAACGTGCCATAAAATCACTTACGATTATACATTAGTTGATAAAACTCTCACCACAGCAATGTTTCCCATGGATTATGCTAAAATGGGGAAAAATATCAGATGCGAGATAGTGTGCCTCCTGGTCAACAAATTTGGGCTTGACCCTAGCTCCCTTAGCGGAATAGTGTGGGTAACAGATGAAGGCAGCAATCAAAACATAATCAAAACCCTGGATCCATATAGGAGGCTTTCTTGTCCTGATCATCTAATTAATACTGTCCTTCGCCACAGTCTGCATGCCGACACGCTGGCCAACAACACGCCAGATATAGGAGAGGCCTCATCTGCTGCTAAAGTACTCGTGAGATATCTGAAATATTCTGGCCTGGCTGTGCAATTATCAAAGACAGTGCTACAGATGGGGAAACACGATTTAGCACAGTTTACCTCACACTCAAGTCAGTGCAGGACATATTCCCTGAACTATGGAAGAAGCTGGAGACCCATGGTGAGCATGAGGGAATCCAAAATATTGCACCCAACTTTTTGAACTGGTCATCTTTTTGGAGCCATTCTATAATGCCAGAGATAGTTGGAGGGCGATAAATATACCACCTGGTCTGCTTTAGGCTTGAGAAACTGAACAGACATTGCGATCCCTCTCCCACAGAGTCTCTGCAGCAAGCCTTTGTGCGCCAGAGGCATGCAGAGTTTCTATAGCAAAAAATCAAGGTGAACATACTGCACAAAGCTGCCCTTTTCCTCTGGCGAAAATTCAACAAATTGAGGATGAAGTCTCCTGAAGCGATATCAGAAGCACACAGATGCCCACGTTCGCACCTCTTGCCTAGGAGACATGGCATGGATGACAACAGGGACCAACTGAAATGGTGGAAAGCCAACGAATTGATCTACCCAAAACTAGCCAGAGTGGCAAGATCTGTCCTCTGCATTCCAGCAAGCAGCAGCAGCGAGCGGGTGTTCAGCGCAGCTGGCTGGACAATAAAGCAGAGGATGACCGCTCTGAAACTGGCTACCGTGGACGCAATCTTGTTCTTGCATGACAACATGTAGAGCCATGTAAGTAGGCTAGAACTTTGTGATTAATATGCTATTATAAAATTGTTACATTATGTAGGCCTGTAGCAGGCAGCATAAAACCTTGGCCAGTCAATTCCACACACTTCATCTACAGGCTCATATAGAGGCATCAGAACTGGAGTGTTTGAATCACCTCAGTGATTTTAAGACTAAGACTTTTTTTATTTAGTCTAAATCAAATGTTACTCTGTTAATTTTGTACGTTAATTTAATTTTTAGTGTAATCATGGTAGGCTACCCTGCATCATTAGCCCATCCCCATGATCCCTGGATGTGACGTGTTTTTGCCTACATTTGAAAATATCCAAATAGGCCTATTTGTTGTGTTTTCAAATTATTTGATTTATATTGACTTTGCTAAGTTATATGCCTATAGACTAGGTAAAGTTGTTTCTTGTTTGTTTTGCATGTTTTAGATTATTGCAAAAAAACGAGTTTTTAGGGTCATAAAGCATGTTTGCACTACGTTTTAAAATAGGCTTTACAATGTATATAATTATAAAAATATAAAATTTATTTTGTTTAAACATTTTAAAACTTATATTTATTAAATTAAAGTAGTACACCTACTTCTTTCTAAAGTTAATTACTTGTTCACTTTTTTGTGTTTATCATAGTTATCATATCACGTTTTTTTAGGCTATTTTTATTTTCATTCGGATCTATTTGCGATCCATTTCTGAATAATCAAACAATTCAGTTTACATGCTCCGTCATTGTTGCATTTTTCATTAAGATAAATCTAAACTAATTTCTGTAGTTCAAACAACTCAGAATTGTAGTCGAGAACGTCTGTTATAACGGCTCACGTATTTAAAAAATAGTCAGGATTAAATCGGGCTCGGGCTCATAATTACAGTTACCCCCAGTTTCACAGACAAGACTTAAGCTAGTCCCAGACTAAATTGCATGTTTGAGCTGTCTCAGATGAAGATATCTTGCTCTGACATATCTTAAAACATGTCAGTGTCATTGTTCTGTGTTAAGATGCACACCTGTAATATTTTCTTATAAGGCATTTTTATAAAAGTTGCTTAAATTTCTTAATTTAACTAATGCCTAGTTCTGGCTTAAGCTAAGCCCCGTTTGTGAAACCGGGCCTTAATGTGTCAGACCGAGTCGGGCTTAGACGCAAGGTGCACGGGCTCAGGTAGGATCGGGTTTAATTTTTTGGGCCGATCAAAGCTCTACTTAACAGTCTTCCAAAATTTGCCTTTTTTGGAAGTCTGACTATTTTTCTTTTTCACGCACAGCCTTTACTACACTGAAATACAAGATAGACAAACAATAAGAAGTTAATAATATTTTAACTTCTTAAAAAATTTTAACTTTATTTTAAGTTACAATCACTACTAACAAAAACTAGTGTTCATATTACTTTGTCCAACCCTTAAAGGTTGTTACCATGTTATTCCAAGAAACATGCAGAACACTACGCTACTGAAATATTTACCAATATTATTTTTGCTACTTATCTGCTCTCTAATTAAGGATAGCTTTTATATCCATGTTTGAATCAGAAACACATCAAGGCTTAACATTTTAATAAATATTAAGTGTATGTATTATATTATATATTATATATATATATATATAATATATTATATTTAATATATAAACCAGAGAGACGGAAATTATGCTTATTTTATTTTGTTTTTTTTACGTACAAACAATTTGCAATGACTGTAGGTGCACTGAGATCTAACAAGCTAGCAAATGCAAACAGACCGTCACAAACCTTGTCATTATCCAGCCTGGTTTCGAGGATCTTGTTGAGTTTTCTGGATAGAGGGTTGTTGGGCTGTGAGGATGCATTCCCGCTGATGATAGAGGTGTGAAGGTTTGAAGCATCAACCGACAGCTCTGCTTTAGTCTCTGCCATCATCAACATCCACGTCAACCTCCAGGAAGCTGTTTTGAGTAACCAGAAAGACGGTCCCACTACAACAAGAGGTCGACACATTAGTTCCGTACCTCGAGTTGGAGGGGGAGAGGGGGGATGCTGGGGGGCGAATACTTTTTGAAAACTTTTTTCTCTCAAGGGTAAGGTTAATAGCCTAACCTAATGTTAGTGTGATCTGTTAACAACGCACACGAGAAATCTGTCTTTTTAGGCAAGTAAGTGTCATGTTATGAAATGTTTTTGAGAATGAAAATGTTTTGCTTTGTATTGTTCTGTGTAGGGCTGGGCGATATATAGCGTGGATATATTATGTGCATCTCATTAGTAAAGACGGTTTTTTGATTAGCGGAAAAACTCCGTCAGATGTTTTTAAAAGGAACGCCAGCTTATGAACAGAGCCGTTTAAGTTAGTTCAACATTATTAATTACTTAATTAAATGTATTAATAATTTTATTTATTATTATTATTATTATTATTTTACTTTTTCTAGACACCCTAGTACTCTCATGTGGCCTACGGGGGTCCACAGACCCTTGGTTTAAGTATTTTTATTTTTTTCTTTAGTTTTCTATTTCTTATTTTTATTATTTATTGTTTTTTTTTTCTTCTTTTCAATAGACTTTACGTGTTTGTTCAAAAACTGATGTTAAAATAAATTTACCCTGTGAAATATAACGTTACACTGGAGTAAAACTAGCACCACTGTAGTTGAAAGGCAGCAGGACTGTGGGAGGAGCCTCGCGAAGAGAGCGCACCTCTGACTCATGTTGTCTGACTCCTGCCACACTGCGCTCAGTGCGTGGATAAGGACGTAGCTCAGTATTTCTTCTGAAATACACTGGAATTATTTTAGCGCTTTCCTGTAGGATTGCCAGTGAAATAAACAGAAAGACACAGGCAGATCTCAGCAGAATCCGTGTAAGGAATTTAATGCATGTTTTCTGCGCGCGTACCGCGAGTTGCGACACGTTCAGCGGACAAAGTTTATATCTTCTCCACAGTCCCACGAAGCTGGACCGAAATGTGAGATTAACACACCACTCAGAATATATCTATGTAAGTTTTCACATGCGATGTTTTTGTTAATTAATGTTTATGGTTTTCATGATGGCATCTTTTTTCATGGCAGCCGTTTATAACAGGACTGTCATGAAGTGGCACTAATAATAGATGATCAGTCTGTTGAGCTTTGTAGGCTTTTTCCCCTTTATCATTTGTAAATATTAGATGTTTGAGACGTTACAGTAATTCACGTTCACATTACTAATACCTATGATTACATTATAGGCCTAGAATAATTCTTACAATATAATTCCTAAAACATAAATGCACATGCTAACCTATATGAGCACAGCTGCTATATCATGCATTTTTTGTCTTCTTAAATAATTTTCAAATTACTTTATTATTGTAAAGATTCATACAGTGAAAGGTGAAAATGTGCAATTGTTATGAGTTCCGACCCTTAAAATGAGTTTCTATTCAACTTACTTTGTTTAGTCATATCAAATACATTTCATATCATATTGTAATGTACAAGTAATCAAAAATTGTGCTGTGTAATTATAAAATTAAGTGGCCAGATACATTTGGCCACATTATCCCAACACATAAAGCAACCTTTTTCTTTTTTTCAGAGGTTTGGGGGCTGTTTGTATAAATTAGCTGTGCTCATTACAATAAATCATGATGTTCAGGCTTGTTTAAATACTAAGTTTAAAATAATGTAATGCATTTTGAAATTTGTACTGACCCCAGACTTTTGAATGATAGTATATATGAATTCTGTTGCATATACAGTATAACAGGGATTGTGAATCTTTATTGTGAAGACTGAAGGGACTTTGCGTTTTATTGCTTCTTCTCAGGTGACAGCTCACAGAACAATGGTGAAGGCTGGAAGGAGATAGACATCGTCTTTTCAGCAAGGCAAAAGTATTTTTTTTATTTTGTGTGTGTCTGATCTCCTCTTTTTAAAGCTCTCTTCTGGAATTGTGGCCAATATTTAAAGACATTTCTCCAGAATGGCATCCAGCCTCACATGTACAGGGATGATTTGGGCTCTGATGTCTCTGCTGAGCGCAGCAGCTTCCTGTGTGGGGTTTTTCATGCCCTACTGGCTGCTGGGCTCACAAATGGATAAGCCAGTGTCCTTCGGTACTTTCCGGCGCTGCTCGTACCCCATTCGGGTTGAAGAAAGGCAGGCTACAATTATGCTGGAGCAGTGTGGGCGCTATGCAAGCTTTCAGGGTATCCCGAGTGTGGAGTGGCGAATCTGTACAGTCGTGACAGGGGTTGGATGTGGCCTGCTCCTGCTGGTGGCGCTCACAGCGGTCATGGGCTGCTGCATATCAGAACTCATCTCCAGAACCATCGGACGTGCCGCAGGGGGCATGCAGTTTCTTGGAGGTGAGTAATAGACAAAATATTTCAGTAGTTAAAAAAATAATAATAAAATATAGCTGCAAGCAGCAGTTACTGTGGTTTGAGCATTTTAAGATCTGAGAGGTTGTATAGGGCAACTTGGATGTATGGCTAACACTTAAGCACATCAAAAATTGACAACAGCTCATAGACTCACACTCAGAAACACACACACACACACACAGAAATTAAATGGTTAAAGTATTATATTAAGAGCAACACATAGACACACACACATTCATGGGCGTACATTCAGACACATTGAGTTGCCATTTTAGATATTTGAAATGATAGGTGTAAGTTATTGCAAGTCTTCTCATTTAAAGAGTTTATATGTTATTTTCAGGTTTGACTGTAATGATTATCTGGAAATTGTGTATAAAAGTGTATGAGCATAATGGTAAACTTTAATTAAATGTGATTTTTAATGTTATAATAGAGAATTTATAATGTCATCAGCAAACATGAACATCACTGATTTGGTTTTCAATGAGCCCATTAGTGGTCTTCCGCTGTAATCTAGTGGTTATAATTTGCAATTTCATACTGAAAACTTTGCTTATCCCTTTCACATGTGAGTTTAAAATATTCTAGCTGAGCCCCCAGAGTGAGTTTTTCCACTACTTTTATTATTTATAGTATTTTATAAATGTATTTTTTATATAAATGTATGGTTTTGCTAGTACTTATGTGTTTTTAAATGTATGAAATCTACAATTAGCAGTATATGGTTGAAAACACTGACTGCATATTTGTGATAATATGACAAGCACTCAGCGCATCCGATCTGGCTCCGCGCCAGCAAAAGCGCGAGAGCAGATTTGAACTCACCAGTTGATGACGTACTGCACTGAACGTTCTAATCACACTGGTGTGATTGTACGCTCCAGTGACCAGTCAAGCCTACGGGCGAAAGGGTTAAGTCTTACAACTGTTATAGTGTTTTTTGTCAAATATGTTCGATTGATATTAATTCCAAAGGCAAAGTTGTTCAGATGGAGGAGTGCTGTGTGACAGCTGTCATATGTTAACATGGGCGCCGAAAAAATATGCGCTGCTTACGCCCTGCTCACAGTGTGCAGTGTGAAACCGGCGTGAGCAATTGTATTCTATTGCAACAAAGCATGTATGTGGCAAATAACATCAGAAGCGTCAGTATGTTATAACCGGTTATGATCTATTACTGAACCGATACCGAATCGTCCTCGTCTGCATCACAATGCATCGTAGAAATGATTCATTTTGACACCCCTAGTGTATAATCAACAGAGTATCACAACCAATTTGTACGTATTCATACGAGGTGCCAAAATCGTACTAATTCATACAACCTCACTCTTTTGTCTAAAATCCCCCGTGATGGGTAGGTTTAGGGGCAGGGTTAGGTTTAGGTCATTCGTACAAAATCATACGAAAAATATGTACTATTTAGCAAAAATCATATGAATTTGTACAAGTGAGGTCATAGGAATTTGTATAAATTAGCTACCTTGTAAAATGTGTAGGAATTGCCGTGAGATTGGGTTGGTATAATTCTTCCAGAGTATAAGATTTAAATATGAGTGCTAAATTCAGTATAAAGATGTCAGGGTAATTGACTGTTACTGATATCATTTTCACTTAATGAATGTCTTAAGCTACTCATATTCATATCATAATAAAGAGATCATCAAGTTCAAGGCCTTTTCTTTGCCTCTAGTTCAGAGAACATTCCATCCTGTGTAATTCAGCGTGCCTTTGCCTCAGTGAGGAGAGAGGGATGGGAATTTGATTGAGTTTAGACTGGAACTGTGGCCTGTAATTCCAAACTCAGTTTGTTTAGTTCTTGCCATCAAGGTGCCTTTTATTTGCAGCTCTCATAGTCTTTAGGGCTTTTGGCACGTGACAGAGAAAGTGAAACTATTATCTTTGTTTTTTTTATATATATTCTTTTTATTTTATCCATTATTTAACCAGGAAAAGCCCATTGAGATTAAAAATCTCTTTTGCAAGGGAGACCTGGCCAAGATAGGCAGCTGAGTTACATCATTACATACACATCATAACAAAAAACAAAACAAAACAAAACAAAAAACTTTACACTTACAATGAAATCTCAATTAAAAACATTGACATGTGAGAGAGTCCAACTCAAAACATCTCATGTGTATACTTGTGTTTTCATTAACTCATTTCATTAACTTAAATTTGTCACTGTTGTGTCTGCTAAACAGACACGTTCTCTTGTTCATTCTCATTAGCTCAGTGTATGTGCAATCACACTTTTTTTGTTTTTAAATTGGGTAAAATTGACTAATCTAAATGCAAACGAATGCTTCTTATATTTTTTAACCTCGCCTGCCAATCACCTGCTTTTTTCTGTTATGTGACAACCTCTGTTCACTATAAATACTGAAGATGGATATAACCGTATTTGTGTCTCTTTGAATATTTAGTTTCAAAATGAGTAAAATGAGTTTCTTGTTCCTGACTTTTAAGCATTTTAACTGTAAGCTTTAGAAACATAGAATAGTAAGATGATGCTAAAAAAATAACAAAACATTAATTATTATAGTTTTGTATATTAAATACTAAACTATCAATCAAATTGCTTATCTTAAAATAACTTAAATTCTAGCAACTTAAAGCCCTCAAAAACAATGCATCTCAAAGCAGCCTTTGTTACAATATACATGAATTAGACATTTTGCTAATACATATTTTTAATATGAACCAGCAAGCACAGCAGGTGAGCTGAATTTATTCTATATTCTGAATGCAAAAAGACAGACTTAAAAATGATTTTGTGGTTCAGTCTCATTCACCTTTTAAAGTTCATGAAAATGCAAACAATTTGCATAAAACTCTTTGCTATAAATAATTAGTTCATATAAATACACAATTGTTAGAACAGTGACAGTTTTTAGTTATAATTATTATGAAAATGAACACACTTTTTTGAGTGTTCATGTGCTGTCCTCATATAAATCCTTTCAGGTTTGTCCTTATACCTATTCTGACATTAGATTCTCTCCAAAGCTAACAGTGTCAGGGCAGATTTTACCTGTTCTCCAGTTGTCTACCCATGTTCGTCATTATTTGTTTGAGGATGACAGCTGAGGTGTTGGTGTCACTTTTAACTAGCAGACAGACAGATTTGACTTAAGAGACCAAGACACAAGTAGGTTACAGGACAGCAGGGCTGCTGAATGCATCACATCCTGTCATGTTGCCCATAGCACTGCCTTCATCAGACAGAGTAATGAAGTACCTCGTAGTTTATGCAAGCAAGCATCATGTCCCTTATCAGCAGTTTTTCACTTACAATCAATAGAAACTGACAATTAGTCTTTTGCACTTATGAAACTGACATACAGTATGAGCTTGTGCTGGTCTGCAGAGAATATGAGTAGGACTGAGACATTTTAAATATCTCTATATACTTATTAATTTTAAGTAAAGACATTTCTAATAATACCAGTGTGTCAAGTTATTTTATTTAGATAAAACCATGGAATTTCAATATCCAAAACATGGTATTAGTATTATTTCTTTAGTAAAAGTATTTCAAAGATAACTGGAATAAAACTTTATTTTACAGTGTCCCTGTTACATGTTACATTATTTTACGGCACACCTTTATGTTATTGTTACAAGCAACTAATCCTGAACAAAAATCCAATCCTAATCCTATTGTACATATTATATAATGTTTATAAAACATAATTTTACTATATTACTATCATATGCATGAGTTGAAGCGGGGCATTAAATTGAAGTATGCAGGACAGAACAAGAGTGAAAGAGTGATGTGAAAAGCACCAGACGGGGTTAAGAGAAAGATGAGTGACCCAGGCAGAGAGAGAGAGAAAGGGGGAGACAAAGAGAGAGATGAAACAGTACTCTGATGTTAAATCATTGGACTGTGGTTGTCCTCACCAATTGAGTCCCTTTCACTTGTATTGTGGTGTGTTAATGAGTGCTGTCTGGAAGTAAGGTCTCTAAGCAGCGGGGGTTTGGCAAAGGCAGCACCTCCCTGTGGTTCACATTGATTCATCTGATGCCCATTTTATGGATAATGAGTTCGATAAGCCCTTTATGTGTAACCAAAAGCATCTTTGATTAGATCCCACCTCTTGCCCTCTTGTTCAAAAGTCTGTCTTTGTTCTTTTAGAGATGATGCTTAAGGGCTTAAGATTCAATCAGATGTTTACTGGATGCTTATGTGAACAACTGTCCATGAATATTTTATTTGAAATTGGAAATTTTATATATGGCAATATCTCAATAAATATGCGAAAATTTGCATATATTTCCGTAAATATATCGGAATATAGGATAAAGCCAGGTGCAAAATTATTTTTTCATTTTGTTTATACACAAAAAGAAAAAAAATTACAGAGGGATTTTAGGATTTCTGCTTTCATTACCTAGGAAATCAAATATACCATCCATAGCCTTAAAAATAGCAATTTTTGCCATATTTTTTCTTTAAAATGTCACATAACAGGAATGATTTATAAACAAATCCCTCTGTAAATATCTTCAGAATACTAGTGAGAGTATAACTGGAAAGTTTGGTGTACATAGGTGCAACATACCGGAAAATGACAAAAAGCTAATTTTGACAAAACGGCATTTGAAGATTTAAATACGGGAAGAAAGTTATGGTCACAAGTAAGCAAAATGTTATAAAATAATAATTTTAACGTATTTTTTAAACATTTTCTTTATAGTATTTCTAAAGAACGCATTTTGAGGGACTAAACTAGCCCAAAATCTCAAAATTGACCACCGCATAAAAAAATAATGCTTTTGCCTGTAGTGTCTCGCCTTAATTTTAGTTATTTTTATCATTTTGAGATCTAAGTGGAAGTTAATGTAATGAGAGCTCAGTCAATCAATGAGGAGAAATCTATTTAAAACTTTTTTTTTTTTTTTTATAAATATGCAATCTTCAATAGGATGCCATTGCAGTTGTTTACAAAAACATTAAGTTTTTTGCTCATAAAGTTCTGAGGGGTCCTTAGCAGGGCTCGAAATTAACTTTTTTGATCACCAGCCAAAGTGGCTGGTAACTTTCTGAAGTTACCAGCCAATCAGAATT
>JAUMHR010000069.1:1997468-2008154 GCA_032361145.1 Enteromius fasciolatus
AGATCGGTAAACGGGCAGACAGCAGTGTAAGAGATAATCCAATAATCGTAGTCGAAAACTAGCGAGAATCAAAAAATCAAAGACAATCCAAATGGCAACACGAATGACAGGCAATAGAAAAACGCTCAGTAGTGACTGCTAGGCAAATCAAGACTTCGCAAAGAGACACAACAAACATGGCGCTTATATGGTGCTGATAACAAGCTACACCTGGCAGCAGAACAAGCCAAGGTACGTAGGCAAAAAGAGTCCGGGTAGGAACCTTAGAATTCTGGCGAAGTTTCCCGCTGCTGGGAACCGGAGAGGACCACAGAGGTGCAGCTTGTTACATCAGGGTTATTTTAGGTCGGTGGATACCCAATTGTTATGCAAATCAGACAAACAACCTAGAATATAGGATTTTTAAATAACTGACTTGCACATCTTTATCCAATGGGGGCTTTACACAAGGTCTGGTGTTTTCAGACTTCAGTTAAATATATGGTTGATCAAAGCTTGAGTAAATACAGCTGTACTCTCCTTTATAATTAGAAAACTAAAAACCTGGAGCATGTGAATAACTCAAATTAAAACTACAGTTGTCAACATTTGAAGTGGATCAAAACCTTTCATCAAAGGTGTCCTAAAACCATGTTATTGTCTTAAGAAAACTTTGATTATGTTTTTTAATCTACTTAAAATGTTGACAACTGTATAGTAGCGGGACAGTTTGGCACTGAAATACCCAAATATGAAAATTCTGTCATTAATTACTCACCCTCATTTTATTACAAAATCATAATGTAACCCATAATATATATATATAGCATTTTTTTTTATAAATCTCTTTATAAAAATTAATTGCAAAATAAAATGCTAAAAGTTTTTAAATCTAGAAGATTTTAAAAAAGGCTACAATGCGTTGTTTTTATTTGAAGGCTAGATTCGTAGTAATACAGGTGATGTCCTACACAATGTTTGAATAAATGTATGTGTTTGTGTTTGTATGTGTTTTTTTATAGTCCTGCCTAGTAATGGATCCATCTGGCAGGTTGTCATGTGAAGAGCTTTTGGAGCTGCCATACTTCCAGGAGGACGGAGGAACGGGCTGGGGCAGAGAAACAGATCGTCTCCCAAGACGCTTTGAGAAAGGCACGAGACGCAGAGCTCCCGCGGTATGAACCTACACTAAAGAAAACTAATGTTAATAGCAAGAAATGGCAAAGAGTCATTCCACCACAAGGGAACAGTTAGCAGTTAAGGAGATGTGTTGCATGTTCTGAAAGAAAGGACTTGATTTTTCTGATATTGTATAAAGAAAATCTGCTGAACAGGGTGGTTTTAGCAATGTGGTCTGAGAAAGTTAGCCAGTCATCCACTCTGGTTGTTTTTGAATGAGTTATGATTGATGAACCATTGTGAAATTATCATGAAGTGACGGGTTTGATTGAACCGCAGGCAGTTCTGTCTTAGCTAGATTGAGTAGAAGGTGATGGTTATTTATCCAGCAAGACATTTCTGTTAGACATACTGAGATGTGAGCAGTTATTGTCGGAATGAGAGGTGTCATCAGCATAGCAGTGATATGAAAAGTCATGTTTCTACTGTAAATGATAAGGCCCAATGATATAATGGAGACAGAGAAGAGAAGTGGTCCTAGAACTAAGCCCTGAGGCACCCCAGTGGCTAGATGTTGCAAGTTGGATACCTCACCTCTCCAAGATACCTTGAAGGACATATCTGAGAGGTAAGACTTTCTCAAGAGTGTTGACAGGAGGGTCTGGTGGTTGACCATATCTAAAGTGGACAGATCCAGTAAGATAAGAAAGGAAGACATGGGAGCCACTGAGAGCAAGGCAGTTTCAGTCGATTGTTGAATTCTGAAGCCAGTGTTTTGAAATGAAAGGTAGAATGGAAAACGGTCTATAGTTCTCTAAAAGAGATGGACTAAGAGTGGCCCATAAAATGCACGAAATAGGGAAACATTTACTGATGTTACATATAGTTATAAAAAACAGTCACCATTTAAAACTGAATATTAAGATTTTAGAATTGCAGCAGAGAAACTGAATTTGAAATTGGGTTTCTAATCCTGTTATCAGGGGTTTTGTTCTGAGTTGTCGGTTATTGTTGAATGTTTCTCTTATGTGTGGATGTAATGAATGTCTCTTCTTCTTCATTGTGCACTCCTCTTCCCTACCCCATGCAGAAGTGTGACAATTATGATCACTATTATTTATTATTTTATAGTTATATTTTATAGGCCACACTATGTGCAGTGTGAGGACAAACAAATCTTCAGGTGCTCTTAAGAGAACCAGTATGAAAAAATGGTGTGCACCCCTGCTTATTATACACGTTGCTCACTTAACTTATTAACTAAGCAAAATTTTGTTTTCCAGCCTCAATACTTTCCCCTGCTGACCAATAGTAACATCTCACCAGCACCTGAAATGAAGAATAAAAACAGACACAAACGTGACCATCATCTACCCAACATCTGACCTTGGGACTGGTGCAAACGTGGTTGCTTGAGAAAACATGTTCTCTGTGGAACAAGTTGATGCGTTTATTAAAAGCAAAAAAGGATAACAGAAATGCTTTTAGACAGAAGTACTGACACTGTAATATCAGTAATATTACTGAAGTATAGCTATTTTAACACTTAATATATTCAAACTTTTAGATTGTCCTGGAATCTGATAGTCTGCATATACAGTGGCCGGAAAGAGTATTTTGACACTGAAACCACACAAAAGTTATTTATCATATAAGCATTTATAAACTGAATAGAGTGCAATGTTATAAGTTAGTGACAAAATAATCTACTTCATGTCTGCTGAGCAGTGTGGTATCATTTTAGATTTTTGACAGTTTAAATGCCACTAAACAAAGGCTCAGAAAAGATCTGCCATCTTTTGTTTGCAGATTCCAGATTATGTTAACTACTGCAGTAACTCCAGATGCTAAGTGTGATTTGAGTGTCTAGATGTCTTCTTGCGGCCGCTGTATGCAGGCAAGTGATGGAAGGTAAAATAAGGCACACACTGGACAGAAAGAGTTAAGATAAACTTGTCTGAATGAATAATTGTCAGTGTGCTTTAATGTAAGATAATATAAGTTCTGTGTGCCATTAAGAAAAGAATATATCTGCACTGTTTTAGTGTTTTGGATAAATAAAGTTTTTGTTTGTTTGTTTGTTTTTCCTCTCAATTTTTTGTCCTAATCAAACTGTGAAAGAGGGAAGACAACACTTATTATGTCTTTAGTTTTAGTGTCATTTCATCATATGTAAATTTCTCTACTGTGCTTAAACTATTGTGGAGATTTTCAAAAATCACTAACTGAATTTTGCGAAGCAAAAGTAAATATGGACTAAGGATACATTCAGTGTGGGTTAAATTGTAGCAGTGGTTGTGTGAAAATCCAACATTCAGTCTGGTAAGAGATCTTTAGAAAAGATAGAGTCGGGGCAAAGTAGCAAAACAAACTTGTAGCCAATCAGCAGTAACGGCTATGTCTACTCTTCGAGGAAAGAGAGCAATGCAAGGCTGTTTCAGCTCCTTCAGTGGGTCAGCTATGCATACAGGTTTCCAGTCATTGATATTCAGGATGAGACAGTGATCCGTAGCCCTCCTGACACTTGGCTTGACTGATCGTCTCCAGCTCTTTTATCAGATTACCGGCTTGAGTGACGTACAGTAGGGTCCGCTGTGCACTTGCACTGCGCTGACCTAAACTCATCAGAGACATTCCTACAGCTTAATTAGAACTACAAAGTAGTCTATGTGATATCAGGAGTTCATTTCAAACATATTTTTGTATGCAACGAAAATCAATGACTTTATATAACAATTATTTTGCTAATGCCTTATGCTGTGGTGCACAACCATTTACCTTCGTTTCATGTAAACATAGCATGTTCACGTTACCATGCATGACATGCACTGTCTACAAGAAGCGGAGGCAAGCACATGCGTCATGAAACTGGTGTTAGTGAGGTGTGATCATTTTTATAAGGTCAGGTCAGCAATACAGAGAATCACCAAAGAATGTCACGCAAATACCCACTTCGCAGAAGACCACTCAACGAGGGAGACGTGCTGGACACTAGACAAACAGCACGGAAAAGGGGAACCGGCCTAAAGGTGATCTGATGTCTTCAGAATAAAGGCCAAAGCTTTGTTCCATCTAAAGTTACAGATCCTTTTATAGGATCTTAAGTTTAAAATGCTTGTACAAAAATGACAGATAAACAAAATGTATGTAATCATGGTAAACCTAGATTTCAGCCCATTCATCTGTTTCTAATCCAGCGATAAAAATGTATTTTAGGTTTGTGGAAAGGGATGTGACTAATTAACTTGAGCAGATGTCATCATAAATAAAGTCAAATTTGACTTATTCTGAGAAAAAGAAGCTCTTGATCAATTGTGTAGAAACCTGGAGGCTTGTCAGCAATTAGAAAATACAGTATAATCAGCTCTACCATCAGATCCAACCAGCCAGTTCCAGGGAAATCAAGACATTTCTTCAGGAAGCACATGCTTTTTAAATGATTTCTGATAAAGAGAAGCAATATTTGTTGAATCATTCCCTATAGGCCAGTCTTTTATATTCTTCTGTAAGGTACATAAGAGCTTGGCCAATCTACTGCAGTCACTGAAAAAAATAATAAAATAAAATTCAATATGAAAGTCAATATTATCTACAGATTGAGGGCACAGCTGGAGGCCATGATGGTTCATGAACAAATTTATTCCCATACTAGGAATTTGTGCTCTGCATTTAACCCATCCAAGTGCACACACACAGCAGTGAGAAGTGAACAACCACACACACAGGGGAGCAGTTGGGGGATCTGCACCTTGCTCAAGGGTCTCACCTCAGATGTGGTATCGAAGGTGGAGAGAGCCCTGGTTATTCACTAACCAGATCTGGGACTTGAACCCACGACCTTTGGGTTACAAGTCCAACTCCCTATCCATTAGGCCACAACTGACCACAGAGAGTCAGGACATCGGGTTAACATCTCATCCGAGGGACGCTGCTTGTTGACATTATAGTGTCTCCATCACTGTTCTAGGGCAGTGGTCTGTAACTCATTCATTTCAATCCCGTGTGCTTCGTGAGCACAGATCTCCACATTTGAACAGTCAATAGCAGATGGCGGAAGACGCAAAGTCACAGGAGAAGAATGTTAGAGTAAATTATGTTACTGTTAGTTTTTTTGCGCAAAAAAAGTTTTCACGTAACGTTGCAAAATTGAAGTCGATCCGCTGATGTCACATGACTTTTTTAGGTGTTTTTATCATATTTCAGTTGTATTGCTGTCTATGGAGAGTCAGATATCTCTCTGATAACATCAAAATATCTTAATTTGTGTTCTGAAGATGAACGAAGGTCTTCAGGGTTTGGAATGACATGAGGGTGAGTAATTAATGGCAGAATTTTCATTTTTAGTGCACCTTTAACGTGAGTTCTTGGAGTGGAAACCAAGACTCCAACTTTTAAAAAAATTAGTTCTTTGCTCCGTTTACAATCACTCCATTCACATACTGCTGTCATGACAGATCTATTTCAGATCCAGACGCTATCACATTAATCTGGCTGGACAGATATTGTTGCTGGCAGGCCAGTTTTGGCCCACTGCCGACCACTGATCTAATAATAAGTAATTTTACAAAAGGCACTGGTACCTAAACAATAAACACTAGTATCTAATGAATATGTATTGGTACTTAACGGATAAGATATACTGTATGTATCTAAAAACATTATAATAATACTATGGAATCAATGGTGACCCAAAACAGCCTGGTTACAATCTTTCTTCAAAATATATTTTCTGTTTTTGGCAGAACAAAGAAAATCATGCAGATTTGGAACAGAGTAAATGACCAAACAGTGGATGGTCCCACCTGATTTTTCATTTTTTGGTGAACAACTATCCCTTTAAGCTAGTCCCAGACTAAAATGTGTCTTTGTTCTTTGTCAAGATACACACCTGTAAGGTTTTCTTCCAAGGTATTTGTTGTAAAAGTTGATTAAAAATCTTAATTTAACTAAGGCCTAGTACTACCTTAGCGAAGTCCCTAAACCAGGCCCAAATGCTAAAACAGCTTTCCATAGGAATGTGGCATTTCCGCTTGATCTATTCACAATCATCATAATGATTATGATAATGCATGAAGTGACCAGGTGTAATCATTGCCTAGAAAAAGTCTGATTGCAAGAACTGAAGAGAGCAATGCGCTGATATGTCTGCTTGCTCATGTTTTTAATCACCACGCAACCTGCACTTTCTGCACAATGCAATTTACTGTATATATATATATATATATATATATATATAATAAAATAAAAATGTTTGGCTAGACTCCTTTAACCTGTAGCTATTGGATTCAGTGTGCTGTTAGATGAGTGCATGGACACACACACACACAGAGCCAGTTCTGAGAGAAATTAAAGATATTATTCAAACGCAAAACTGACAAAATGCATTTCACAAGCACATACTGAACTGTGATTTTTGTACTGAACAGCTCAATATTATCTAGAGAACTGTGACATCGCTAATGACCACTGATAATTATCATTTACAAATTAGCCTACATGAATTATGTATAAATACAAACTACTTCACAGTCAAACAGGGCTGCTGAACTGCAGTTTTGGTTGACCTTATAACTTCATCCTATGTAGGCCATGCTGAATTCATAAATCATACTTCAGGTACACCCTCTAGTGGTCAAAATCACACTTTCATGTTTTCCTTGCCACGTTATGTGTATTCAATTTATTTTATGTTTGGGAAATGTGCTGCAAATACAATGCACTGAAGATACATTTAAACTAGCCCTAGCCTTAGATATGCATATTTAAATGATAGTTTCAGCCTTTACAACATTACTAAAAATTAAAAGTGAAATATTTCTCCTAAAATGTAATTGAATACATCTGAAGATCAAGTTGATAAACCTAAACATCAGATCAAGATCATTTTTTATTTAAAGTGTATTTAAAAGAGATTAGAGAAAGACAATAAAGAGATGTTTCTCACAGCCCATTCTCATTTTGGTCTCCTTTCCAAATGTCTCATGTATTAGTTGTGTCTACATTTATTTATTTCTCCTAAGGAGAGACATCTGAAATATTGCTGATACTAAAATGAGAGATGAGACCACAGCTACTGTAAATCTCCTGAAGTAAGGAAAGCAATCGCCTGTATTTTCGGTGATGGTGAGTTAAAGTAGTTTTTTACTTAACAGTTACAACACAGAGTCACTCTCAGTTCTGTCAGATCTAAACCTGGCAAAGATTCAAATCACTTCAAATAGAAGATGCTGTTCAGCCCAGTACTAAAGTTTGTAAGCAGCTCATTACATCCTTTATCATTAGACCTTTGATTAAAAACCAAAAATCAAATGTTAATTTAATGTGCTGATTCCAAATACAGACATTTATGTGACTTAACAATTAAAAGGGAAAAAAAGAAACTAATAAAACTGTTAAAAAAAGTAGGCCGGTTTAAACTGGATCGGTTTCAAATTCATACTGGATTCATTAAAAACATGATAAAACGAGTTGTTATTCTATCTTATATTCTGTTAATAAGATCACTCAACTATGAAAATGAATGTTTAAAGGGATATAAACGTTCTGTCATCAGCGGGACCATCCACTGTTCGATTACACACATATTTCAAAGAACCTGAGGTTCAGTGATTGATGACAGAATTGCATTTTTTGATGAACTATACCCTATAAAGCCAGCATTTTCAATAACAAAAATATTTCTGGAATTTTCATGCCTCCTACATTCTGATTTATAGTTCATGTTATGTTGTGGTGTGGCGTGCAATATGGATTTGGTTGGAACAGTGTTAAAACCTAATTTTAAGAATAAAGCAAGAAGACAAATTTATTATTAAATTATCTAAACCCACTAAAATGATTTGCAGTATAATGGTTTCACTTGTTGTGTCAAACCACTTAAATCCTGTAGCTGTTAAAAAGTTATATTTTCAGACTGATCTGCAATAGCTATATTACAGCGCTGAGATAAATTCAAATAAAATGTGTGCATCCTAAAACCACTTAAGGTAGCTGAAATGTATTACGCAGTAATAATAAATACTACTATCAACAATATAACATTTCGGTCAGTGCCAGGTAACTATAAATGTATTAACAATTTTACGATAATAAAAAAGTTAGGCTATATTCTGATACTTCTTTTGTTTTGTTTTTTTGCAAAAGCTTGTGCCAATTTTTTTTATTAAATGCAATTAAATTTTAGATTATTCTATAGGTTATCATTTAACTGATTAATTGACTTAGTGTCATTGTTTTGGAAATTAAATAACTCATCCTTTTATTTTTAACTACATACTATATAAATAATGAGTGCAAATATGCATTTTTCCGCAGTGGCAACTCGCCATATGCCCTGCTAGATGTTATTGCAATAATAATAACTAATCATTGCCTGTAGGAAAACTGTAGGAGTCTATCTATAATATTTATGTCACATTCAGCACAACCAAATCAAGCCTCCACTCGCGGTCAAATCCCGTATGTTGTCCAGTCGATCTGCCCTCGTGTAGTTCACCTCTGGCACCACTAGAGATTGCAAAACGACAGCTCACAATCTCGGGACCGCTTTCCAGGATGAGGGAGCAGCTCATACAATGAGAGTCTGTAGTCAGCCTGCGGTAAGCCAGCCTCTCCGGACGAACCCCGTACGCGCTCGGACTGCTGACAATCCACCGCGCGGAGAACGCCAGTCCAGGCGCGCTGCAGCGACGCTTTTGTTTTTACTCTGTTTGGGAACCACTACAAGGAACCGTGAACAGCTTCTTTAAGTGACAAGGATGGGAAGTGATCGTACACAGCCTGAACTCCCTGGAAGTTTGCGGATTTCTGCCTCCAAGTAAATGGGTTATAATTGCGTGTATTATTTGTCAGGTGACAGGAACCCTTAGTTCAGGGTATGTCCGACTAATAACCGCATGCGTTAGCGAAATAGCGTTTATTCCTTGCTGCAGGACCGTGCTCAGCCTTCTGATAGCACACAGTGTGGATTTGTTACACCTTGCATGGAGTTGAATGAGCGCACGCTGCGATTTTGGCAACCTGGCAAGCCGCAAGACACCCCAGTGCACTGGAAAGTAATAATGCTTAGTGTTATAATAGTGTTTCGACTCAAAAATTAAGTTGTGGGTCCTGAAAGCATGTGTAAACTCATAATAGATGCTATCGTACATTTATTTTTGGCTGGATAAGGAATATAGAAACGTTCGTAATGTCGCGTTCTTCTATTGAGTTTATATGCTACTCCACCAACAAGTGTATTTTTTTATAACGCTTCTCAAACATTCCATTTTGCTTTAAGAACGTCATCGTGTTTACGTAATGTAAAAATAACCATATTAAGCGCACATCGTTTTATCAGTACGCACTGTTTAGTTTCCCCCCCGCGATCGTTCATTAAACTTTATTTGTAACACCTTTTAAAAATCGTTTCTTTTTGACGTGTACCAGGACTCCCTGTAAGCAGCATCTGTTGTTCAAATCACGTTTAGGTAACATTTCAGACAACGTTGCAGTAGGAACGCTTTCTCTCGTGCCAGCTTATTCAAACCCAAGCGTTATATAGGGACTTGTGTTAAACAGCATGGTCTTTACATTGCTTTGCTAAGCATCTGGGATGTATATCCCTTTTCAAGATTTTGTCAAGACAAGCATGTAATATTGCTTTAGATGGCTTGCTGAATAAAACAGATCAACTGCTTACAAAAGTTTAGGGAAAAGGGTAATCGGTTTTAGAAAGCTTGAGATGTCCATCGATGGTGGAAAGTGTGCTTTCAGTTCTGCATTACTATCACTGATTTGCACTGAATGATTTTTTAAATATAGAATTAAAAATATATTCTTGCGGCAGATGAGACATTTATCAAGCTATATTCCTGATAACAGCTATAGTAGTTTTGAGCAAATTTGTTGTATTCAGCATTAAAAATGTCAGTTTTAGTCCTTAGTACTTTAATAAGTTGAATGAATGAATAATTTCCCCTTGTTTTTCTGGGTGTGACCATTAAAGGGTTAAAGAAGAGGGTAACTGAAGGTCATGGGAGAGGCGGCTCCGACACAGGCCACCCCAAGTGGTTTTGCACCCATGTTGGGCGTCGGGATGGGAGGATCAGTCACACCAATCGCCACTTCAAGAGGTTCGGCCGTTCCTCAGCTCCACAGTGCCATAGTGGAACGCTTGCGTGCCAGAATAGAGCTGTGCCGGCGCCATCACTCCACCTGCGAGGACCGCTATGTGCGCGGTCAGGCAGAAAATTCGGATCGGGAGCACGAGAGCACACTCCATCTCATAAACATCATCCAGCAGGGCCCCGGGAACAGGAAGACCAAAGGCAATAGATCGGCCTCTCAGCAGCCTCCTGATTACAGCAGAGTGAACGGTGAACATAAAGCCCACAGTTCATCGGAGGCGGAATCCAAAATTTCTTCACAAATAGCAGTAAGTTTTATGGGTTGTATTAACTACGCCCACGTAATAAACCTTCTAATCTGTCTAATGCACATGGGGACACATGTAAGACCAATTCCTCAGAGAATGACATCAACACACTGATATGATGTGATTACTGTGGGTGTGTGAGGGAGAGATGGGGGAGTCTGTTTAATTAAAAA
>JAUMHR010000069.1:2008254-2020882 GCA_032361145.1 Enteromius fasciolatus
ATGACATCAACACACTGATATGATGTGATTACTGTGGGTGTGTGAGGGAGAGATGGGGGAGTCTGTTTAATTAAAAAAGCTCCCTGCAGGCAGGCACATGAAAATATAGCAAAAAAAAATATAACTTTAAAAGAGGTGGTGATTCACTTCCATTTGATTCTTCAACATTATACAGTACAGTCCCGCCATTTTCA
Source organism: Enteromius fasciolatus (assembly GCA_032361145.1). Classification (NCBI taxonomy): domain Eukaryota; kingdom Metazoa; phylum Chordata; class Actinopteri; order Cypriniformes; family Cyprinidae; genus Enteromius; species Enteromius fasciolatus. The sequence goes on from JAUMHR010000069.1 coordinate 2,008,449, forward strand.
CTCATAATGGAAAATGATAGAATGCCACTGCACTGGATAAAATATTAAACCACGTGGAGTTTGATTTACAGAAAGATAGAATACACTCACGTTTAAAGCAAAACGTGTTATACAAAGAAGTTTGCGTGGCTTTAAACATGAATTGCTTTCATATGCCACTTAGTGTGAAATATTGCTATCTATTGATATTGATATTTCATTAATGGGTGAATTTGTTTAAAATTTTGGAAGGAGTTTGTTTCTTCAGAACTGATTTGATCACTTACTCATCAATGGATGCTCTGCAGTGAATGGGTGCCGTCAGAATGAGCTTGAAAACAACAACAATAATCCACAAGTAGGCCTAATCCACACAGCTCCAGTCCATTAATTCAATTAATTATCAAGCAATCAACAAAAACTGCATGTTTGCAACAAACAAATACGTCATTCTGACAATTTGAACTTACATTGCTTTTCACAGCTTTAAGTTAAAACGTCTTAAGGATGGATTTGTTTTTTACAAGCACGCAGCTTTTCAAGACAGTAACTGGAGCGGTATGGATTACTGTGATGTTTTTATCAGCTCTCATTCTGACGGCACCCATTCACGGCAGATGATATATAGCTGCTACAGTTCTCCAAATCTGACGAAGAAACAAACCCACCCCCTTGACTTGAGCCTATATTCAGCAACGTTTGGGTGAATAATTTTTTTAATTGTTCCTTGAGTTTTCAAATATTTTACGGCACCACTGAATGCATATGTTTATAATTATTAAAACGTTTTTTTAGTATAGAAATAAAGAGCATGTGTTTTGTACTGTAGACACTTGCGGTCCACCTTTATATTTGCCTTTTGGGATTTCACTTTTTGACGCCAAGGTTGATGCATTTATTTACTGTCTCTCTTCACAGACATAGATGAGTCCTTTACTGTTTATCTGAAACCTCTTTTAAAATAATAATAAAAAAGTGTGTAGGCATTTACCTAAAATAAGACAAATAAAAGCAAATAAGGAAAATAGACATAGTTTATGTCCAGTTTATCATAGAGATATTCTTGCAAAATGTAAAATCATAAGGTATTGCGTCAGGTTTTCCTTTCAGCTTTGCCCGTTTTGAAAGTGTACACCAATATCTATTCAGCAGAACAAAGGCACAAGCAGAAATTGCTGGATGTTGAAATCTCGCAAACACTGTGTGCGTGGCCTGGCGTTTTGTTCCATACCATGCATTGTCATGCTCTATTATCAAAGGTTTGATAAATTACTCTCAAAGCACCTTCTTGATTGATGGCTTTCCCATAAAACCATTTGAAGCGTGCAGACTGCGTGTAAATGTTTAGAGCTATTCAATACATATCCTTGTTTTGTTTACTCGAAGTCAAACAAGCCTTGAAAACACGATTATCAGAGGACTGCCCAGTAATTAAGTGTTATGGGCTTATGGATGAATACGTTTTTTCCTAATTTCAGAGTTATGACCGACTTGGGAACGTAGCGGGATTTTGGAATATCCTCTCACGGAAGAGAAGTGGGATATTGTGAATGCTCTGTTTGCTTATCTAAAGAGATCAGCCTCAGTTAAGCCCAGTTTATGTCAATTGAACAATGTTCAGTCATAGTCTTTAATGATACACTGTTTATACTTTACAATTACAGTTCATTAGTCCCCTTGTGTGCCCACCTTTTTATAGTTTTAAATCTTCAAATCAAAATTATATATATATAATATATAAAAACTGTACTTAGATATTAATATTAATAAGTTTAAGTGTGCTTAAAGACACTTTCATGACTTCCAATGTTTCTAAAACACACTTAAATGCACTTTTTACATTTTTACATCACATTCTTGATGTACTTACTGTAAGTCCTAGTCAAACGAATACAAAACACTCACTTTAACTGAATTAAATATGAATTTAAACAATAATACTTTTGATAACTTCCAGTTAACCGTCTGGAAACGTTAAATAATATTTGCACCAAAGGATATTCAATTCAATTAATATAGAAATAATAAGTTTTCTTTTTCAAAGTATACTAAAGAATAATTTCTCTTAGTTTTATCTGGAGAAACTATAAATATGTAAAACTACAGTTCAGTTTACACCCAGAAGTAAAAATTCTGTTATCATTTGCTGATCGTCTTTATCTTTTTTCTAGGAACACATGAATTCACTTCTTTTTTGGCACTGACTGTTTAAATATTCTTCAAAATATAATGTGTGTTTGGAAAAATAAAGGTTCTTGACAGCGATCCCATAGAAGAACCATTTTTTGTTTCCACAAAGAACCATTCGGTCAAAGGTTCTTTTTAAAAAAACAACTTTTTGTTACATTTTGTAATACTTCAAACAACCTTATTTTAAATAATAATAATAATTGTGCATCTGAGATGTTAAAGGTTCCATCATGGAACCATCTAAAGCACCTTTATTTTTAAGATGAGTAAAAAAGACTGTGAACTGTCCTTTACTCCCTCATTGGAAAGATTAAGCATCTTAACCAGTGTTTAAGGAAGTAGCAACATAATTGGACATAATTAAGCATGACAGGCAGGCATTACAAATAATAGGTGGAAGAAGGAAATGTCGAAGTGTTTCCTGGTGTTTCTTGGCTATAGTGCTTTTGGAGTGGAAGCTGAAGGTGGCCCAGCTTCGATTCACTCCACCTGAATGTTGAACAATCAGTCCGGCTCCTCGGAGGCCACTTTAAGCCCAGCAAATCTGTCTGTGCCTTACTTGAGGAATATGAACGAGCCCCCGGACAGTTTGTCCCATAGTTGACATGCATTAGTCCTACATCAACTCCCTCACGATTTTGCAGAAAGCCTAAGCAATTGGTTAGAAAGTCAAGGACAGACACACATGTTTGACTGTCAACATAAAGTGTAGTCCACTTTGCAGTTTATAAAGTCCAAGAACTGTCCACTGTGACAAGATGTGTTTTCAGTTCGGGTTGATTTCATGAAACTCTGTAGTGTCAATCTTCAGCCAAGCCAATGGGACTATTCATTTCATCACCTGATACTTCATAAAGACGACTTGTTTCCAGATAAATTGGCACATTCTGTCTTATGGAAGTTGTGATAGGATCGTAATTGTTTGTGTGCACTGTGCATCCGACAAGCAGCAGAGAGATTGTGGGTGATCTGTTGGATAAGTCTGAGGATTTTGCAGGACAGAGGGCTTGTTGATCGTATTAATCTGAGTTATGTGCAGCAACAAATGCATTATGCGCATTAAACGTGACCTATAAAACAAGATAAAAATGTACAAGTGGAAGGTTGAGGCATAAGTAGAAGAGAACTTTAGGAAATTCAAGTAGGATTGCTCATGCTGCTTAAATCAAAAGCATTCCCTCCTCATCCTATCCTAGCGGTTTCTTTGTGAGGTGCGCCTTGTGTATACCTCATGTTTTATTCACAGTCTGAGACATGACTGGGGCTTTGAAGAGTGCTGAAACCATTCGGCATATACATCCCTACCTCCATTTGCACAACATTATGGCTGCAGGCAGAAATCGCCCCCTCAGCGTCTAGTATCAGCCTCTGTTACCCAAATTTTGAGTTTTATTTTATTATAGTTAACCAAGGGAAATGATGAAACTGCACTTTCTAGGCCATTCCATACAAGTTGAAAATGTGTTCTGAAACTGCACACCTGTGTCACAAAGCTTAGGGAAAGTTTTAATGGGCTGTATTAATAGTGTAGTATAACAGTTATTGATTGTGTGCTTGATTGCCGTCTCAAACCTTTTCAATTTCTTGTTTATCTTGAACAAGCAGCAAAGGTGAAGATACAGCGTACATGGTGAATACTTTTGAACTCTGCACATTGACATTGCCACATTATTGCTCCCTGTTCATGCATATGTAACACTTTACCAAAATATTGTAATTTCAAGAGTTCACGTTTCCTTGTAATGAGATAATAAAGCAAATTTGGTGAGCTGTCTGGGGAGCGAGCCGGGAGAACGGCGGACTCCAAACCCTAGGGGATAGAACCCTAGCGAGGGGATAGAACCCTAGCAAATAATTTGTCACACTGCGCATGCGTGAAACGCATTAAAAAAATTAACGTAATTAACGACAAAAAGTAACACGTTATTAACACGTTATTTTTGACAGCCCTAATATATATATATATATATATATATATATATATTTATATTTATATGTGTGTGTGTTATTATTATTATTTTTTAGTTGCTACATACTTATTTCGGTGCATGCAGACTTAGTGTGATTTCCTTAACACAGAGAAAGCACACAGAGCACTCTGATGTCTGTCAGGTTTTTCCTGCCCAGCTAAATAGAACAGAGCAGAACAAGGAGGTGAAGCGTTAGAGGGGTTGGTTCACTATATCTTTCGACAAGTCCTGTGCTCTGTTGAGCTCACCTGAAATCCAACCCTTGTGGGAAACAGCATCCTCAGGTGTGTAAGCAAGAGCCCTGAATGGATGATAAAAATCTGTGACGCCTCCCTGCAAAAACAACAACCCACAAAACCCCCAACCCACAATATATGCCTTTGTGAACGTTCAGCTCCACATACAGTACGTGGGAGTTGCATAAATGAGTGATATGACTCAAAAATCCACACTCCCTTTTGTTATCCGTTAACCTTTCACTTTCTATTATTACATAATTTTACTGCAAACAACATTACATTAGCCACAATATCAATGTTTGTCATGCTCTAACCATTAGCATCTGCCCTTAATGAAAAACTGACAAATTGGTAAAACGGCTTGCTGAGAGGGTTAAATTTGTGCTTCACAGATATAGTTCATAATTTTCATTAGTTTTCAAACACAACCTCTGTAAAAATTAGAAAGCGTATTACATTATGTTATAATCCATCTCTAATAGCTTGCTTTTAAAGTTACATTTATCATTAGGGATGCGTTGACCAATACCAAGAAGCTGATAGTTATTTTACTGTGGTGAGATGACAAATGACTAATATAAAAATGAAATGTAATTCTATTGTGACAACTCTTGGAAAATGTTAGCATAGTAATAAATGACATTGTGAAAGTATTTGGTCTTGGCAGATTGGATCTGCTATGCTACGGCTGCAGTAGATAATTGCTGCTGCTGCTGCTGCTGCAAGTACAGAAACTTGCTACTGCCAATGCATATGGCAGTGTTGTGCTGTGAATATTCAAATTAAACATATTATGCCAGTTTTTGGTATTACAATATGTAATATAAGTCTCAGTTGTCCCAGAGTGTATGTGAATTGTCAGCTCCGAATGCCGCACGGATCATTTATTAGATCATTTTTAAAGTGTCTATTTTGTGTGGAAGCAGAAACAGGCTGATTTTTGTGCTTGTCTTTTAAAATGCAAATGAGCTGCTAGTCCCCGCCCCCTTTACTAGAATAGATCTGCGCCTTTACAGCTCGTACCTGCTAAAGACATCTGTTCTGATTCTGATTGTTATGTTTTTCATGCTGAAATCATGCCATTTTTATGATATGTCACCTTAAAGACATACTGACCAGCCATTCATATGTAAAGCATTAAGCTCATTGGCTGTGTATGCAACATGAACCAGTCAGGAAGTCGTTTAACACTGTGAGTATAATCAGTTAGGTTAGGAACTAGGCATTTAATCAGTGGTGCCTTTTGGGTGATCTGAAACTTTGCTGTCACAGTACCGGAGAGATAGGGGGAAAGATTTGATGCTATCGTTTATAAAACGAACTGACAGTTATAGATGGGAATGATTGTTTCTTTCTGTGTGTAGCACCTTCTGCTCTGCATGTCCTACTGGTACCTGATCACTTCAGTCAGTTTGTGTGTCACACTTCAGTGCAAAAATTGTTTTGTAATGGTTTTGGCTTTTATTGAAGAAAGGATCCTGCTGGTGTGTAAAGGGGCATTTCTTAAAGTGTACCTATTATGTCCTTTTTACAAGATGTAATATAAGCCTAAGAATGTTCCTGTGAAGCTTTAGCTAAAAAATACCTTAACCATTTTTAGAAATGCCTATTTTGATTGGAAGCAAAAACATGTTGTTTTCATATCTTTAAATGGAAATAAACTTCTGCTCCCACCCCCTCATTCAGAATAGGACAGTTCCTTTACAGCTCATACCTCTGACACCAGAAAACGTCTAGGTTACGAACGTAACCCACGTTCCCTGAAGGAGGGAACGGAGACGTTACATATGGGAACTCGCCAGACAGGCCAATTGCCTTTGAGCTTTATACAAAAGGCCAATGAATATTGGCGTGCATTTGATTGCGCTCAGGTGCACCTCTGCGTGAGCGACACAGCGCCTCTAAGGCTGAGTCTGCCCCCTCCCGGGGCAAAGCTTGCAGGTTCACTACCTAATCGTAGGAACCTGGGCACAAGCTGGCCGGGTTTTCAGCAGGGCCGAGCTTTAGGCACTTTTCGTTGACAGAGAAGGCTTGTAGATCCCCTACCCTCTTAAAGGAGGTCAGCGCAATGTTTAGGAGCACTGTCCTTCAGCACCAGATACTTTTAGACCTGTTTTAGACTGAAGGCTTGAAGGGAGCGTGCCGCAGGCCATGTAGGGTGACGGCAAGGTCACAAGAGGGTAAGAGGTGTGGTCTCGGGGGATTAACCCGACACGCACCTAGGGAAACGAGCGATGAGTTGGTGCTTACCGAAGGTCGCGCCCTCTACTGCATTGTGATCTGCGGCTATGACAGCGACATACACCTTGAGAGTAGAAGGGGGCAGCCTGCGCTCCAACTTCTCCTGCAGGAAGAAAGCAGGAAACTGCGATCGTGCATCTCTGTGGGTCCTCTGCGAGAGGATCATAGTCAACAACAGACACATCTCGGGGCAAAAGCCAGCCTCTCTATGCCTGTAGGGCGTGGGTGCCATATTGTGCCCTATCCCCTGAGAAGAAGGTCTTTCCACTCGGGGATCTACAGAGAGGGGCTGTCACGAGGAGTTTGCTGTTTACCAGGGTCTGTGCAAGGAGGCTCACTGGGGAAGAAAGGCGTACTTAAGCCCCGGAGGCCAGCTGAGTGTGAGTGCATCCCCGCCAAGTGATTTTTTGGACTTGTGGAGGGAAAAAATAACAGGCAAAGGGCAGACTCGGGGTAGGTGAAGAGCTTCATCTTGGCCTGTGCTCGATAACAGCTAGCCTACCTACCTAGGTGTTGAGTCGCTATTCTCCAGAATGGGTGGACTGCCATGAACCAATCACGGTTGAGTATACCTGGAATGTGAATGACGCGCAGCGATTTCTAGTCACTTGACTCCACAGGAGCAGATGGCGGGTGAGTTGTGCCATGCAGCGGGAGTGTAGTGTTTTCCTTATGTACACAATGGCCGCTGTGTTGTCCGTCCGGACCAGAAGAGAAGTACGGCTAACAACTCGAGGCAATATTAGATGCCAAAGCAGCTGGACGCGTGGCTGCTTGCCCATTGCATACAGCACCCCGGCCTGTATGGGCTGTAAAACCCTGACCTCATCTCGGCTGGAGGGACAGGCTCGATTACTTTCTTCGCCAGTAGGACAGCAACCTCCGCACACAGGACGGCGGCATCGCTGTCCGAGCGGACAGTGGTATAGCGGAAATCTGGGCGGGCACCTGAATTGCATAGCTGAGGCGTACCGTCTGTATCAACCACTGCGAGGGGCTGGGGAACGTTGACCGCCGTGCCAGCAGTGGGGCAGCCCTGTAGGGGGACAGGGGTAGGGACTGTGACTGTCTGGCTGCATCGAGCAGCACTTACCTGGCTCACTCCGGGAGTGAGGACGGAGATGTCATCCACGTCGCCCGAAGAGAAGTCCTCATCACCTCCGGGCTGCCTGTGTCAGGAATGCTTCCCGCCCTCTCCGGGTGTTATAGGCCGGTCCCTGAGCAGCAGGCGGCGTCCCTCGCCTGCGGCCAGCTCGACGACGGGCTGCTTGTTGAGCATCTGGTGCCTTGGCGGGGGTCGGAGCGGGATCACTGGGTGCCGTGGGGGGACGCCCTCAGCAACGAGCAGGCGGAGGCTGTGTATTCGTGGACGGACTGGCCGGCCGAGGCAGGACTGCTCCTGAACTGCGGAGAACTCCTGGGCTAAGTCCTCGATAGTGTCACCGAATAGGCCGATCTGGAAGATGGGGCATTGAGAAAGTCGAGTTCCTGCATTGCCCCCTGGTCCGGCCCACTCTCGTGTAGGAGTTGCAACACTTTAGTCTGGTAGACCTGGAGCGTTGTCAACGCGTGCATGGCGGTGGCGGCCTGCCCGGTGGCATAGTAAGCCTCGCCCGTCAGAGCAGACAATAACTCACATGCCGCGGACGGGAGATGCGGCTGATCACAACAGGTGGAAGCACCGCGGGGGCACAAGTGCACCGCAACAGCACGCTCCACCTGAGGGATGGCCGCATACCCCCTGGCCGCACCGCCATCGAGAGTAGCGAGGGGCGAAAAGCCTGAGCGCAGGCGTGATGAGTAAGGGGATCGCCACGATCTGGTAAGCTCAGATGGTAAGCCGACAGTTCGGTATAGCGCTCCTGAAGCAGTTTCACCCTCTGATGCTACAGGATCCGCTGACAGCCGCCCAGATAAAACGCTGTCAGCCGAGAGAGCAGGAAAGCAGGAACTCCTAAAATCAGGACTCTTCCTCGATTGTTCTCCAGAACTTCGCAGAGGGGGTCTTCTGGATAGCTCAGAACAGCATAGGCTCTGAAGCAAAAATCTGCATGTGCATTCCACTTGTGCCCACTTATACTCAGGCAGTGTTGAGGTGCACCTGAGCACAATCAAATGCACGCCAATATTCATTGGCCTTTTGTATAAAGCTCAAAGGCAATTGGTCTCGCTGGCGAGTTCCCATATGTAACGTCAAAGTGATTCAACTGAAAAGGGTAACATCTGCTTGGTTTTGATTGTCATGTCTGCTGCGTGATATGGCATGTTCTTCGTCATCAAGAAATAGTATTATTTGCATGCATTTTAAAGCTGTATTTCAACTTCTGAAACATGGTTTTCTGAGCACACTCATCTAAAACACTCAGCTGAAAAATGTACGTAAACAGTCATTTATGTCTGTGAAGATAATCAGATGGGAAAGAAATTGCATGTTTATATCAGTAAAGTATTACTAATGGCCTCAAAGAACTATGTAACTATTTAGAAACCAGCTGCTAATTGTATTAACTCACTGGATAACACAGGTTTAGACTCTGATAGCCCATAATAAGCTGCATGTGTGTTTTCTGTTCACACATGCCAGAAAACTAAATGACAAAAAGTGAAAAGTTTATCCAATGTCATCCCCTTTAATAGCACAGTAGAAAATAATAAATAAATGAATAAATAAATCCAAGGGCCAATGTGGACAGTCGTGAAGTAAACTGGAATAAACAAATAAAACACTTATGCTCATCTGAAATGTCTTAAATTGTAATTGACAGTAGGGGTGTCCTGGGCAAAGGAGCATGATTTGAAAAACTTCCACACCCCGCTTTCCCGAGGGGTCAGTGTCCGGCCCAGGAAATGAAAAAGTGGGCTCCTGATGTCAGCGTAGAAACCCTGGGTGGAATGCCGGGTCAGATCAGGGGCTCTCCGGCTAGATCAGAGATCAGGCCTGTTTACATTTCAACTCAGGATATTTCTATCAGGCCGGCCAAACTGCTCCACGTTCCCAGGCTCCTCGCTCACAGCCCCCAAAAGGAGCACAAACCCTCTCTATGTCTCCTTTCCCTCCATGCGCTTGTCCCTCCTCCTGCTTCTCTCTCTCCCCTTCACTGCCTCCAGGGTCAAAGTCAAAGTACAGCTTCAGCAGAGAGTGGGAGGTGAAAAAAACGTCCTTACATTCAGTATATTGCAGTGCAGAGAAATATTCCTTTAATACATGCAAAAATACTTTAAAAATCAAGTGGCCCTAATTATGAGTAGGAAATGTTGAGTCAATTGTCAGATTATTTGTTATTAGATATTGTTAGATAACTTTTGCAACCAGATTTCAACTTTCATTTCTTGTAAAGTAAACCAACACCACAAGTTGCTTTAGTTGCTTGTTCTGGTTTTTGTATGATGTTGCATCTAGCATGAAACATGACCTACTGTACCTGTCACTCACCGAACAAAATCTCTGTAGCTTCATTAACCATATAAAAAAATCTAACCTTTTTGGTCTTTGCAAGCTTCTGCTTGTAAAATGTCCAATGGAGATGCTAATATGTTTAATTTATTTTAATGTGTATGTGTCATTTATTTACCTGAATGTGGAATGAATGTTAATGCTAATTACCCCATGAGGAACAAAAAAGAAGATGTTTAGCAGAAAGTCTGAGCTGCTCCTTTCTGTACCATGAAAGTGGATGAGAGCAGGGACTGTCAAGCTCAAAAAGCAGCATGAAAAGATTGTGAAAGGTCATTATGAAATTGCACGATGGGCTGTACAAAAATTTGCAGACCTGAGATTGCTTAGAAAGGTGAATTTAAGGTCATGTTTGTTTGTTTGTTGTCTCTGAATTTTATGCACAGCGACCTTATAATAACCCTTTCACAAAGATGCATTATTGGTTAAGTTCCTATCTGTTGACTCGCTGCCAAATACAGATGAGATTTCACAAGATTTGTTTATTTGATCTGTTGGTTGCATCTAGTTAGCTTGTGTGTGTGTGTTTCACCAACTCAGGTTTTTGCTTGGCAGAAGAGTGCAGTGCAGTTTTGCATCTCCACATCGTATCTCATATTCAAAGAAGTCTAAATTATGAAATGTGAGACTGACAGCACATTCTCTGTCAGTCTCTTGAGAATGACATGTTGACTAAAGAATGCTCGATCTAGCATTTCTGAGACTGCTTTGGCACTCATCTCTGCTGATATCCTCTTGATACTTTGTGGGAATAAATTAGAGAATTCATTTCAAAGTCATTACAAGAAAATTATGATCACATGGAGACAAACCATTGCGTGACTTCCCAAACTTGCAATACTTACAGATCTTCTGTGAACTATGGCTAAAATCTCGATTAATTGAACATTAACTCGATTATGATTAATGAACAATAATTTTATTTATTTATCTTTTTGCCGTCATAGTTCACTGACAAATCTTGTACAGTAAATATGCTCACATAATACAAGTGAGAGATTTTTGAATGAAGTGTGCATTACTTGATTTTAAAATAATTGAAGGAAACACGCTCTTCTATCTGTGATTATTTATTAAACATCAATGTTGAACAACTGAAATTAAAGCACAATTGCCTAAAACTAACAGTCACTTTGTTCTTATTAAAAAAAGTAAAAATAAATAACAAAATTAATTATTTTCAATGTTTTTCTTATTAAAAGTAGAAAATAAGCAGTTTCTCTTCTAAATAAAATAACTCTTGTATATCCTGTAAATAATATTTTAAACAGTGCATTTCTTGCATCTTCTGTAAACAAATATTTGAATCTGCAGCGTATCAATGTAAACAACAGATTGTTGTAATGAAAATAGAACTCTCCTAAACACGGTAGCATGAGGTGTTCTTAGTGATCTTGTCATGTCACTATATGAACATGAATTTTACTCCCACTAAGAAACATGAGCATGTTAGTTTTTTAGGTTATGTCTTGTACATGTCTGGCAGCGCAGGAAAAATGTGATTGTGACGGCACAGTGTACCTTCTGTTGAGAGTTTTAACGAGATTTGCTTCACTGTAGCCAAGGGAGTCATACTTTGCGGAGTACAGAGACTGGACGCGCTTGGCAGAAGCCCCTCCCATGACGCAAATTCACGTTTGCTGTGAAGCGAATTTCACATGCGAATGAAGCGAGTAAACTCAAAAGGACGCACAAGAAATCGGCTGCCGCCTTACAAAACAATGCATTCTGGTAAGACTTTGATCGGCGCTGCAGCCGCCTTTCGATCACATGTGCCATCAAAGTACCGCGAGAGCAGCCGCAGAGGTCAGGCGCTGCAGTTGCTCAAAATCGGCTGCGAAAGCCTTGATGACGACACACTTTACTCTCATTTGTCAGATTGTGTGACGACAAGCACGACGTGTGCTGCGTGTTTGTTCTTTAAAAAGTTCCTGTATGTAATCAATTTTTATATGGAATATCTGATATTCAAACAAAACATTAATGATGAAAATGAAAATTAGGCGGTATGGTAAATATATATTCGTATTGTATAAGAGTAAAAAACTGGTCGACCAGAGGCCATTTTTTAAATGTTGTGTGAGGGTTCACTATACTGAATAAACTGCTTAGATTTGAAAAATGTCCTATAGCTAACTACAAAACAAAAAGATGCAAATAATAAACGTCATATTGCATTTCATAAAAGTCCCAACGGAAACCTATAAGTGTCCGACCTGTTGGCCGTCTGTTTACTCCTCCCCCGACTGCAAGGGGCTGCTCTCGCCGGCCGGTGACAGGCTAGTGTAGTGCATCTCGAACACATCTAAAATGTTCAAGCGTCCAACTACGCGTGAATAGCGTGATTTATTCGTGCAAGTC
>JAUMHR010000069.1:2020982-2033066 GCA_032361145.1 Enteromius fasciolatus
AGTTGGATTGAAATTAAAATTTGATCTATCTGAAATATACAAAACTGCATTTGTGTTCCTGGCTTTGAAGGCTTTTAAAAGCTTTAGCATTCAAGCTTTAAACCACCAGCTCTTGATGTGTTATTTGTCTTATGAGGTGCTAATTTCCATTGTTCTTAAGCTAGAAGATTCTTGTCTAATATGAGCGTGGCCAACAGCACATTTCCTAACGCGCCCCAATGGAGCGATGTTACTTTACAATATTAATCTGCCGCTGTGTTCGTTTTCAACAAGAGCAGTGTCACACGTGTGATACCGCTAAGCCTTTGCACGGTTTGTGCTGAGAGCCGTTTCTTCTCCTCCCTCCAGGAGTCACTTTCAAAGTGATCCAGTGCTTCTGAGCTCATTAAAGCTTAATCAGAAAATCTATTTTAAGGTCACTTGTAGCTCTGTCAGGAGGATTTCCAATGAATAGAGGGCACTGTTTTTCGCCAAAATGAACACGCAAGTAATATCAGACCCTCTCAAATGTGGTTGGCATACTGACAAGTAACATCAGGTTCCTCACTGCCTTAATATGCTACATCTGGGCGATGGCAGTTATCTGTGTCGCCGTGTGAATATTTTATAAAAATGTCTTATTTAATTAAACGAGGGACTGTAAAAGGTAGTGACACACATGGCTGTTACTGGGGTCTTCTCTTAAAGTGGGACACAGTTCTTCACTGGCTAATGTTTAGCTTTGCCTTTGGGGTATTGATAGATAAACATAGACTATTGTTCAATTGTGTTTTATTTATAATTGTACAACACTCTTTCAGCTTGGGAAATAAAAGGCCTGTTTACATAAAGAAAGAGAATGAAGAAAGATTCTGGAGTGGTGCAATACTGTTTCATCTGCTAATATAAACAATGTTGAAGGAGGTGGCAAAGATTTTGTAAAAGTATAAATTCCTGGCTGATTGTGAAGTGCTGTTCTATGGTGTATCATTTTAGCAAGCACCAGAATTGCTCCAACTTATGGTTGAGTATTACATTTGCACGTAATCTATCCTGCACTGTGCGCGAATGATGAATGATAGCTCAGAAGTGTACTATTACATTGCTAAGCACTTGCCAGCAAATAAAACAAGTGGAAAAAATCTGGTGGTCCACCATATTGGTTATTCAGTGGCTGACAAGCCAATTTTGCATTGCTGTAAAAGCCTGCCTCGATCTACGTTTTTGCAAAATTCCAATTCACTGCAGTTTCTAGCTGAAATAATAATAATGGTGTATTTTTGCATGGTTCCTTGCACAATACTATGTACAATTTTACCATAGTCCATCACTTAACCAGCTTAACATATAAGACATATTGACATTGTAAACTTGCTACTGTATGTCGCTGGTGCAGAATCGCACTTGCGATAAAAAGTGCTTTGGGGTTCCTGGGAGGTGCATGTCGCAATATAGAGTCAAAAAGCAAATGCTCAGTTAGGTTGTGTAGATGGGAGAATATTTTCAAATGCAGTAGAGAATTAATATTTTTTGACACATTCACCGAACATTTAATTTCTGAGCTGCCACAATAATTACAACAACTAATGTAATAATTAACTATTCAAATATGCATTCATCTGTTTTGGGGAACATGTAATATGCTTTTAGCTCCACTTAATTTGAAAGTGACATGAAATGTGCAAGCGTCAACATTCACTAAAACAAATCCAAATGGCACAAACACATCCCAGGGTTGATCGTAGGATGGGCACCTAAACTACCTGTGGTTGGAAGTATAGCTTCATATCATTATGATGTGAACTTACATAGATGTCAAACTCTATGTTGACATGCTATGTCAATAATTAGCTATTTTTAAAGAGTGTGACCATATTAACCATAACTGGTTTTAGAGGGGTTTTGTGCAGCACATAATGGCCTAAAGACCTCATAGGAATCATAAAACAACACGCAAGCATTGACACGCACACACACACACACACACGTTGATGTCCAGCCTGACTTGCTGTATCCCTGTGAAAATGCATATTATAAAAAACATATAAAATATGTTATCTGGTAACCTGGTTACAGACAGTGTAAAAGTGATTTAATACGGATGTCAGCATGCCAGCTAATTTAAATATCACACTGGCTACTGAGATGCAGAGATGGGGGGTGGAGCATGGAGAACTGTGATCAGTCCTGAAGGCATAAAACATCCCAGCCCAGTAATATTTCCAGTAAATGGAATTGCCTCCAATTTGCCGCTACAGCGAAAACTGCACCACAGTCACCCGTCCCTGCGCTGATAATGAAGTCGGGTTCAGCATACATCTCTCTCTCTCTCTGTAGGCAATAATGTCAGATGGTGTTTAAATAACTATGCATATCCATGTGCTGGCAATATTGCGACTGGGTGGAAATAATATTGGTTATAGGGTGGTTTCGGTCAGCAGCGACTTTATGATTATTCTGTCTGTTAAATTACATTCATAATGCTTCACCGTAAAACTGAAAATGTGCAGATGTTGGAGCAGTTTCTACCTGATCTGAAATGACTTACATTGTGCAATGTAGTCAAGTTTATTCATTTTGGGAATATTTCTCGTTACCTTAGGCTACACAGTTAATTTAGTCAAGTTCATTTTTAATTTACCAGATAAAACATTTTTAACTCTAATAGTTTATAGTTTAACTCTACATTTGCCTCTATACATATACTTAAATGTTACTTATGAGTCATTGTTCAAGCCCAATTTACATAAATTAAGACTTTTGGAACAAAGGGAAAATGTTGCTATCTTTACAGCAGGCCAACAGTGGGAAATGTAATTCATGCAAATGAGGGACACAGATAAAGCCTTCTTTTGTCTAACAGCATCAATCTAATGGCTAAATTTATCCACACAGTTAATACCAGGTTTTTTTTCAGCAAATGTTTTTAGAGAGCACAGGCCTGCTGCTAGTAAAAACAGGTGGATTAGTGAAGATGGAGGGATATGTATGATATAATTAGGATTGGGTTTCATTAACTGTAGCAGTGTATGCATTTGTGCATAAAACCTGTGTGAAAGTTTTCGGACAGAAATTGATTTATCAATAAGCTTGCAGATTGTAAAATTAGTTAAGAGAACTAACCAAATTAAAAACATATGTTGGGTTAAGAAAAAAACGCATAAATAACAGAATAACTAAGTGACCCCAAAATAGGTCTTTCCAAATAATAAAAAAGATCATAGCTGTGACAGGTGCTGGATGAAAATATAGCGGACCACATGTTGTCTAGGCTTCAGTAAAAGCTGTTTATTGTGTTTCATCTTGCTATGCATGTTCTTAATGCAAAATCACATCTTTAGAGAGCAATGCACCTGTGATGTAAGTGAATGATAAATAGATGTACAGAAGATGGTTTGTGTATGCATTATGATAATAACTAACTGTGGGCATGAGCTCCTTAATTTAAAATGAACCTAGAGTTGAACAAATGTATGCATGTTAGCACCTGTTGTGAATCTGGCAAAAAAATAATAATAAAAAAAAAATGCATGAGAACTCATTGTGCACAACTTGCATGGAATTATTAGATAATGAAACCAAATGTCTAGCACATGCATTCTTAGTTAGTAAGAGTTTAACCTATATCTGCAGACATTCCCCTATTAGGGCCACGTGGGAAATCATAAACTTTCTATATTAATTCTAATAAAGTATCTTTTGAAATTCAAAAATGGACATCTGAACAAGGCTAAAGAGTCTCTGCAGTAAATTGCTAATGCCGTATCACTTTTCATAGAGATAATTCACCCACATTTATATACACTAATATTTAGAACTCCCATCATAGTTTTAATTGGTCTGAAACATCAAAGGGTATTTTAATAAGAGTGCATTAATTAGAAAGAGATGGTCTTGTTATATTATGTGCCCTTGTCTCCCAGTTGGGAGAACGTTAGTTCATTTTGGCTGTAGAAAGCTAGCGTAAGGCTTTTGAAGAATTCTTTTGATCAAATCTGTAGAGCAGTATCCCCTAGTAATTGTCAATCAAACAGTATGTTTAGACATTTCACCTGACTTGTAAAACAAGTTCAATAAAATGCCTCACTAACTTTACATTCTTTGCATTTTCAGCAGGGACTGAGGAGAAAGATTGAAGCTCAGACTCCTGGATATACATCCAAGCAGAATGGCCTTTCCTGTGGGGCGTCAGGTTCCGACTTCAAGCGCATCCGCATGGAGCCAAGCTCTTTTCGATCTGGTTCCTGTGCTTTGGCTTCAGGGCAGACTCAACGATTGGTAGGCAATGCCAACCAGGTTAACATCCTTCGAAGAAAGGACACCTTCATGATGCCTCATGGAGTCAGCAGTGATTTGTTCAATATCACTCTAAGGGATATGAAGAAGGAACCAATCGAAGTTCAGACCTGTGGACAGTCGTCCACAGATACTTCTACGTTGACGTTTGATTTCAAAGATGAAGTAAGCGGACACATTGATCCAGAGCTCCAGGATTTGTTCGATGAGCTCACCAAGACTGTGCCATCACTCAATGATCTAGAGCTGGAGAAGATGCTAAAGCAAGATGATGACTTCAGCCTGGATCTTGGTCGACCCAGTTCAGCTGGTGCGGCTCCTCCTTGTATTCACCTGGATAAGCCGATTAAGACCGAGTACTCACCAGATTTTAGCCAGGCCACTGGAAGCTCTCCACAACTAAGACCAGCATCTGCCGGACCTTCCTTCTCCATGGCCAACACAAGTTTATCCACCTCACCCATCACTTCAGGACACCATGTTCAGGTAGCGACTGGAGGTCCCTCTCGAGGTCTTTCAGCATGGCCTGAGATGTCGCATGCTGAGCAGCTAAAGCAAATGGCCGCAAACCAACAACAGCCCAACTCTATGCTTCACAACCACCAGCAGAGTCAAGCAGGAGGGGTTAGGAACTGGTCTGCCACCTTAGGTGTCCACCAGACTCCTGGCTCTTTCAGTCAGGAGACTCGTCCAGGTAATGCTTCCCTTTCTCAGCAGAGACTCAATGCTCAGAGTACTGCTCAGGCCAAAGGCGTGTCCAACTGCTTTCTCAAACCCAATGAATTCAACCCATCCCATCACATGGACACGAAGGTTCTCAGCACTAAGCCCCTGCTGCATTTCAGCCCTAAAGCACCACCGTCCACCATGAGTCAACAAATGCCCATCATGACTGCTTCACAAAACAAAACAACCATGCAACAGCAGCCATCTGCAGCAGGCCAAGCCATGCACTTTCAGAACTGCCAGCTACCAATGCAGGCCTCCACCTGCCTACAAACAAAGCCTCTTGGTCAAAGGCCTCCACTCAACCAACATGGTGCTGGAATCAGTTTCAAAATGGCACAGCAGAGACAGGTAAGATGATGTGTTTATGGTCATTTTAACAGTTGCTGCTTGTCAAACTGTATGATGTGATCTTGGGTAAAAGACCTACAGTAAGACAATGGGTCACACTCTCTAATCATTAATAATTTATTTGTTTCCTCAATGCATTGATTTACAAATCCAGCTGATGCATGCATTTTGCCTGAAACATGGGGTTTGAATTACAAAACCTTTGTTTCCTTATGTAAACATAACATGAGCGACTGACAGATCTTTCACAGTAGCTTTACAGTCCTGAATCAAATGCAGAAAAAACATTGATAATTCATTGCATGGCCATAACCACTGAAATAAAGCACTTGTATTGTGTCCTCCATTCACTGGAACACAAATTAAGATATTTTATGAAATCTAACAGATTTCTGATCCTCCATAGACAGCAAGGGACCTCAGTCAAGGCATAGAAAAGTAGTAAGGACATCATTAAAATAGTACATGTGATTTTATGAATCTACGAGAATACTTTTTTGTGTACAAAGACAAAAATAGTGACTTCATTCAATGATTCAATGCCTTTTGATTGCTTTTTCTAAGGCAAATCAGTAGAAGCTTTTACATAATTCAACAAAATGCACTTAAAACAATGCTAAATCAAATTGTGAATCAAATATAAATGTACAAAAATCTAAAACCTGTGAATTGTGCATTGAATCTATTCATCTACCTAAAGGTTCACACCCCTAACTAACTCTGCATACTCATATTTCTGCATAAAATCAAACATCTTCACATTCAAATCTGCTTTAATTTTCAATCTGAATTTGGCCATTCACCACAAATAAAAAAAAAAATCTAATATTCTCAGTTGGCTTTCAGGCAAAAGCACATCTGTATGGATCGTCACACTATATGTTAGCTAAGAGTGTCAAACGGTTGTCATCAGGTTGAGCATCTGGTTGTGTTTCTGTTGTGAAAAAGAAAAAAAAACTGAGAAGTTTGGTGCTGTTGTTAGTGAAAGAAGCCCACTGTGAGCCCAATGTAAGCCCACCTTGAGTCCAATAATTAGCTTTGTTACATTTTCCATTTAACACTATCGCATTTCTGCCATGCAGAGCAGGTTGTTCTTGACACGATGGAGTCGTAGTGTCAAAACCACACACCCTGCTTTTCTTTCTCCCTCTGTCAGCCTGTTGTGCTAGCCATTAGCAGTATGCCAACTGCTTTAAACTCAACGGTGCTGCGCTTTCCTTTTGTTTTTCACGATTGTTGATTGTGGTGGGTGTGAGGTGCCTTGAATTTGTATATCCCCTCAAAGCAATCCGACAGTAGCTTCGGCTTGCTAGAGCATGGTGGATTAACATGTGAAACTTCTAATTTCTTCGCCTGTCACAGTCGCTCGCCGTCAGGGCATAGATGCGCACAGCGGGATTTGCTAATTGGAGGTTGTTAGCTGCAAGGGACAAGTTGTGGAAAATGACAGTAATCTGCTTAGCCCAGTGCCGGAGGTTGAACCACTGATTTGTTATGATTTGGGAGCTTTAGAACATCCCCCTTTTGGGTTTCATACAAACAGTATCTCTTGACTCTCTTTGTGGGAAACGAGAAACACAGGAGGAGGAGTCGACTTTAGGCTCTCCAGCATGGAAAGACATGCTTGATTTTGACACAAAGATCAATCGCATGAACATACAGCCGTTAATGTGAAAGTTAGGGTTCTGTAAGATCTTTTTTGCTTGATGCTTTACAATTAGTTCAATGTTCTGCTTTCTCAGCTGTTGCATATCAGAACTCCAGACACCTTCACATTGTTGGGGAAGCTATTCAAAAAGTGTAGCTAACTTAGCTAACAACTAGTCTAACAACTGACAGCTACTGTATCACCAAGTAAGCATCTCCTTGTGAAAAACTTAATTCTTTAGTCTGCAATTGTTGTCTACCTCATTAAAAAGTGTATTTATTTAATAGTAGGCTATGCTGAACTATACTTTATCTAAATACAAGCTACAGAATTAGCATGCTACATGTAAGCTGCTTATTAATGGAAATGGTAGTTATGTTTAGGTATTGAGTAGGATTAAGGATGTAAAATATGCAGAATATGGGCTTTATATGTACTAAAAACAGCAAATGTGTTAATAATAGGCATGCTAATAAGATACTAGTTAATTGTGATAACTAGCCCCTTACTAAAGTGTTATAAACACTACCTTGCAACTAGGAAATATGTCTAAATGGAAAGTTGTACAACTATGAATTGTGCAGATACTGACCACCACTGCATTCTCCAAGAAAATTGGATTCATGCACGAACATGCATGATACATTTTTGACGTGGTAGATTGTAGACATAATTCAGAATTGATGGGGTTAAATATGCTGCGCTAGTGGAAACGAAGCCAGAATATTTGTTCCAACAGGGAGAAAAATAGGCAATGGACAGTCTTCCCACAGTGAACTGAATTAGTAATGCCATGGAAATAAAGGTTCCAAAATGGTGCCGGGATCCCACCGGAGCCCTCGAGAAGTTTTGTTCGAGCTGAATTTTCTCCCACTGGGTGTAATGCACAAAATGCATGTAAAGAGACCAGATTGTGTGGAGTCTGTTTCTTGTTCTCACAGCCTGCTGATCAGTCATCAGCCTAAAGTGTGGCAAACCGGGTATCTGCCATATCACAGACTGTCGAGTGAAACTCTATTTTATTGCATGTGGAGAAAAAAATGTACTGCTTGAACTACCTGAGACTAAAAAAAAACCCTCAGACAAGTGTAATATATCACATCGAGAGACCTGCGTGCCCCAAAAACTTCAAGCAGCGTCTGATACTTTCTGATTAAAGTGCTGTTACACTGACTAGTCAGTATCTGGAGAAGCGATTCAAGTATTTCTGGCTCTGAAGTGAGACTGTAGCTGTGCTCCAAAACGTAGTGAACTGCCTAGATACTCGCTGCCTACATAGCAACCAACTATAAATGCATTAGACAGTAATGGAAGCTCTCAAGTGCCTGAATTAAAACACTCCTTACATAGGCAGCAATGCTGTGCATCACACAAAGAGTGCTCCCTACAGGAGATTCTACTCACAGCTGACTTCAACGAAGGGGAGAAAAAACACTTTTTTATGATATGAAACTCAGCTTGATTTAAGTCGGTTCAGTGTAATTTGAGTTCAAACTAGTTGTGCAAATCACGTTTTAAGGCAGCAACAACAGGTCATTTCGTACAAGAAAGAATTTTCCCTTTCTGGAAAATACAGGTGTAACACTTGTCTACTGAATTGGGATCAATTAATAGATTAACTTGCTACACTGAAAATAGATGAATTCGATTTCTCAGAAGATTTTAGAGATCGTAAAGGAGGTGGCGGGTTGTGGTAAGGAGTAACAGACAATCACAAGTTGAATTTGAAACTTGAATGTAATTGTTTCTTTTGATGTTAATTGGAAGTGATGAACAAAACAAATTACAACGTCATACAACAATGTACAATAAAGGTCAATAAAATAAAATTTAAAAAAAAATACAATAAAATGGCTAAAATGGCCATAAAAGGTAAAAATAAATTTAAACTTGTTGAAAACGATCAGGTTTTTTTTAATCAGTGTGAACTGACCTCAACACAGAATATGAAGAATTTCAAAAATCTTTGGAGTCAGCTCTTTTGTAGTCCTCAAGATATCAGCACAATAATAACACACTCAGCAAAATATTGTCTAATTATCGTTATCGATGAAATATCGATAAAGAAAATATCGAGAGATTTTTTTGTCAATATCGCACACCCCTAGTTAATAGCAAGGTTATTATAGTTAACGAAAACGAATGAAAAAACTAAAACTAGAATTGAAAAAATTTTCATTTTCGTTAACTGAAATAAAAATAAAAACAAGAGTTAAAAAAAAAGAAAACTAACTGAAACTGTTTTATGTGTATACAAAACTAACTACAACAAACTAATATTATAGCAAAAACATCCTTCGTTTTCGTCTTTGTAATAGGCCTTTTGGGTTGAATTAAAATCTATTTACTTCACGCTGCCAGGTTTAAGCCAGAGGTTTGACCCGTATGGCACCATGTAGTCTGTGACGTCACGTGTCCACAGTCTGTCCGCGACGCCGCCGGCTAGCATGATGGCTACAGCGAAAGTCAGAAGAAAGCGACAGAGTCCGATTTGGGATTTCTTTGATTATGAGTCCTCTCGTCTGTAACGCCGGTTCTTTGATTAAAATCTCCACAAAAAAAAGCGACAAATCTAGCGACTTCTTAAACAAACCTCAGAGAGTCTCTGGTAGTGCCGCGAGAGCGCGAGCTCTTGTTTTCCAAGCGCGCGCACCTCTCTCTGTGTCTGTTCTGTTCAGCGTGCGGCTGAGAGGAGCAGAGCTTTTGGTTAAAATAGATATCATGTTGCTTCTAACTCAATTTTACAAGCAAATATAGCCAAAATCACAGCATAGCCACTGTCTATATCTTATGTGTACTTGACTTCATCAGACAACGGCTTGATTATAAATCAGGATTTGTAAAATAGAGCTAGTTTAGAAGGCCTTATAATGGGGTGCATTTCAGTCACTATTTCATATTCATTCCATTTTCTGGCAACAGAAACCATTAAATATATCAGTGAAAACAGTTATATTATAGTTTTTATTATACGATACTTATTCTGCTGATTTTGATTCATGCACCTGACAAATATCCTAATATAGAGAAGAAAAAAAAAAAAAAGGAAAACTAACACTGTAACTAATAAAAACTAAACTAAAACTAAGCAATTTGAAAATAATAAAAACTAGCAAATCTGCCTCTAAAAACTAATTAAAACGAACTGAATTCAAAATGAAATAAAAACAAAAACTAATGAAAAATACAAAACTATTATAACCTGGGTTAATAGTGAAAAAGGGTTCCCTATTATAAAGTACTTTTTGTACTTTTTTATGCCTCCAATTTGTTACTCTGTTCAGCTGGTCAAAAAATACTGCCCTCCAAACACATCTTATGCTATATTATTACCAAATGTTGAACATGAAATATTTAGTAACACTTTATTCGCTATTAACTACAACTTTTTCTTCAATTAATTCCTAATTTGCTGCTTATTAGTAGTTAGTAAGGTACTTGTTAAGTGTAGTTGTTGGGTATACATGTATAGGGAAGAGAAAAGAGAGTTTGAGGCTCAGGTTTGTGTTCTGTGCTGAAACTCTTCATTACTGGGAATGAGTTGGTTTGTGGGGGTTGGTGGAGAGTGCCAGGCTGTTGTAGCCACGCTACGAAGAGTGCATGTTTCCTGGGAAAACGATCTGGGGCCAAGTCCAGATGCCGGGCTGCTCCCGGGGGAGGGCGCCCTGCCTCCAGTCGGCAGGAAGTGCTGTGAGAGAGCAGCGGGGCCGGGCCTGGAGTCCTGTCAACTGCTTGTAATGCTGGTGGAATGGGAGCCTAAATCACATCTCTCCTTTATGGACTCGGCAGACACATGTGGTATTCATTTAACGATGCACTGGTGAAGAACGAGGAGGGAAAGAGAGATGGAAAACAGCTTTATGACACATCAGGATCACAAAGAGTGGATTACAGAGACGGCCACACTAACGAGGCTTTAGCTCCCCCACATAACAAAGAGTTTGACTGAGGCAGCCGATTTCACTCAAATGTGAACACAATCTGGCTTTGTGGTCACAACTTATGAGAATGGTCTGAATTTCTCACGGTATCGCCTGGTGGAGCGACTTCAGGCGTAATGAATAGACCTGAACAGAAGTGAATAACATCTTTTTTCCATACTTTCGTCACCACCAGAGAATTTTGCAACAATATGACCCAAACTTTAACCATGATAGCATGTGTGGAATGTGATGAGGCTTTACATTGTTCAAATATGGGGCATTGTTTCTTTATGAGCCTTAGCAAGCACCACTCATACTTTAATGGTCAATAATGGGCCAATAAATGAATTTCAAAACAACTGAAATACGCAATTCATACACACTCTACTATTACTCATATGTTAATCTCTGAATTAAAATTCATTTTGATTATTTTCAGGGGATATAGAGTCAAAAATGTCAGGGTGGTACAACTGTATGATATCATAATGAAGAAAAGAATCATGAATATTATTTTAATGTTAGGCAGTTTGTCATAATCATTATTCTTTCTTCACAGTTAGAACAAATTTAGTCTGCCAAAGGTCATGTTGTGTGACCACATGAAAAAAGGGAAATTCTTCATATAAGAGCTTGACTGTGTGTAAAGTTCAGTGCTGTATGGCCAGAGACGCACAGTAGTGAAGTACATTTACTTGAGGATTTTACTCAAGTACACTTTTTGAGTACAGTATCTGTACTTTACTTAAGTTTCTATTATTTCTGGAAACGTATGACTTTAACTGCACACAAATTACAAATGAAAGTAGAAAGTCACTTCTATGTAGCAGCTTTAAAGACTGTGGGTGATTTTTTTTTTTTCTCTCTCTAAATGTGATTTACAGGTGATGTCATGTTCGGAGTGCTCAATTTTATGAATAACAGTGGAAATATACTTTTTTACTCATAAGAATTTGATTCATTTTTTTTCCCAAAAGATGTTCAGTTGTTTGATTTCTTTTGTTTTTTAACATTCATAAAAGCTCTTTATTACACATATATTACTAACTAGTCAGTGTCTTCAGGAGGTTGCTTCAGGGGCGTGAGGTATTGCAAGTATAACATAAAACAATGCAACAATAATGAAACTATGCATTGACCGGAAATTTACTCATAATACTT
>JAUMHR010000069.1:2041106-2059446 GCA_032361145.1 Enteromius fasciolatus
ACCCTGTAACTTAAGACACCAGCTTTTTCCATCATGACTTGAGCAGACTTGAGCAATTGAGTCTTGAGACTTGATACTAGCAATTTGAACCCATATCAGATCTAAATAGAAGGAGAAAAACAGTAACAGCTAAATGATATAGCACCAGAATAAACGTATAGTTTTTTAGTTAAGTTATAGTAGTAAACGAATAGTTCACCCAAAAATGAAAATTCTGTCCTCATTTACTCACCCTTGAGTAATTCCAAATCTGCATTAATTCCTTTGTTCTGCCGAATATAAAGGAAGATATTTAAAAGCAAACCAAACTGTTTTGACACCATTGACTTCCATTTTAGGGAAAAAAATGTGTAGTGAAAGTCAATAGTGACCCAAAACAGCCTGGTTACAAACTTCTTAATATCTTCCTTTGTGTTTGGCAGAACAAAGAAATACATACAGATTTAGAAGTACTCAAGGGTGAGTAAATGACGACATTTTGATTTTGGGGTTAACTATTCCTTTAAACATCTGTGAGACATGTGCAAACCATTTTTCTAAAACTCTAGAAAAATACTTTTTTGGCTACTTTTTTAACTTCTAACTAAAACGGTCAAAGGGCAGGTTGTGAAGGGTAATGTTATAACGATTTCACAAGCCAAAATGAAAATAAAAAAATTAAGCCCAAATCAAAACCATGGTCTATGAAATATTCTTTATTGCAGGCCAGGAGAGGTATACTACAAATCAGGTGACGTGCTTCAAATCTACTTAGAAAAAAGGCACTGTCCCATTCCAGTCAATAACAGCACCCTCCCACTTGGTCCTAATGGTCATCTCTACAGATGGAAACTTTTTTTCTGCGTCCCCTTGAATATCATTATTTCCAGCCTCCCAGTGATGGGAGTGTGTATCTGAAATACAAAAGAGCAATACAATACATACATTTGAAATGTCTGGTTCACACGATAATAACCCGGTTAACAGGCTTGGGCAGAAGCTAATGGCTGTACCTATGGTGAGCACTGTTGTGTTGAGCTGAGCTGGTTGGCCATTGTAGAAGTAAAGGTGGAAAAGATGCTCCATCTTCCAGTCAGAGAGCAGCAATCGGTTTGGGCTGAACAAAACACTGTAGGTGCCATTGATATTGCACACCCAGATAGGAAGCTTGGGGGTTTTCAGCATACTGCCCACCTTAGGAAAACCGGATCAACTTAACAACGCAGTAATACAGAAGCTAAGAAGCCAAGTGGGATTCTCCAAATCAGTATGGCAATCTCAGGAATCGCAACTGGTGGATCAAGATACTTAGTGAAGTGAAAAAAGTGCTGTTACCAATGTCCTGTTACACATCTGTACTTCCACACACCATTCTGAGGGGTGTTACATGTGTGTAGTTACAGTAATATTACGGCTGTAGATACTATGTACCGGTGTGTGCTTACACTGTGGTTACACACTACATACACATCTAGTTACTATGGAAGTACACAGGTATTACGGACACTTAATATAAAGTAAGACCAGATTTTTTCTACTCATTTGTTGCCTACATTTGACCTCATGTGAAATATTCAGAGAAAGCGACACAGAGAAAGACTGAACCCCTGCTGTACCTGTGGGAGCTGTGCATGATGGACTTGTTCTCTGTTCCAGAGCAGATATCCGACATGACTGCGAGTCAGGACCCCGTGGAGAGGCTGGGCGAGTGATTCGTCTTGCTCATTGTTTAGTGATGTACCGTTGAAGACATGAGGGGTCGCACGGCCTGTCAGCAGCAGGTTTAATAAGGCCTAATGAATGTAGAGATAATTTGGCACAATTAAACACATGTCATATGCACACAAAAAAACATTGTTCCATCCTTACCTGTCGACAAACAAAGTTCCCCAAGCTCACATGCAAAAGATGAGTGGTGGTACAGTCCAAGTCTGCCCGTATCCTACAAATGTCGAGAATTCATTCAGTAATCCAGTCCCTTAGTTCATTCATTTAAAATACTACAATTGTCTTTATTGGTTCTTATGGCATATTCTTTGATCAACTCGCTGTATAAACTAAACTTATAAATATATGACTTACAAACTAAAGCTGAGAGATGGGAAATATTAATGATTAGAATAAATAAATATACTTTTTTAACATGTTTTGGGAACAGTGTAAATGTCTTTACTGTCACATTTGATCAATGTAATGCTTCCATGCAGAATATAAGTTCAAGACAACATGTAGACCTACCTGTCAATAGTCCTGGAGAAGATGAGGCTATACAGAAAAAGTATGATTCCATGGCTTCCTTCTTCCTTAAACTACACACATTCAGGTGAAAGTTAAGCCAACATAAATGCTTGATACAGCCAGTATTTCATCTGAACAAGTAAAAGAAAAGGCATTTCAAATAGAATTATCAGTCTTATAATAATAACATAACATATCAACGTAACATAATATACAGTATATGCCACATATTTTCCTAATAATATAGAATTTGTGTTTTTAAATGTACCTACACATTGGATGTGCTCACATATAAATGACCTAACGTCATCTTTCTTTTTAAAGGTGAAAAGCTGCAACTGTGGATTTAAAAAGAAAGAAAGGAATGAAACGATTACACCATTCCAGCGTGTCCTCATATACTGCTTGTACTGTACCCTCTCTGTGAAGTTGTCCAGTTTGTAGTCCATGTGTGGGGTGAAGCAGCGCTCCGACGTGACCAAGCAGACGGAGGCTGTCTGCTCCTCACCAGCCGTCCACAAGATGTCAGACAGAGCGGCTCCCAGCGCCTTCCTCTGCTCCTTCTCTCCTACCGTCACCATACTGAGAACCAGAGGAAGACAGAGTCTGTCCGAGCTGCACCACAACGTTCACATTTCAGTTGAAACCTCAAAACCCTTTATTTCAATGACACAAGGGTTGATTTCAACCGCAGTAAACTGTATATATATTATCATTATTATTAATTAATTCTTCTTATTATCATTATTTTTATTGTTAAAATAAACAGCAATATTTTGGTGCCCTTAACCCCACATCTACCCCAACAATAAATATAATGATAACAATTTAAAAGTTGTGCTATGGCTGCAAATCTGAAATGATACCGCGTACATATATATAAACTTGGAAAGAAAGAAATCAATAATAAAAAAAAATCACCTTTGCATTATGCACTCCGAGTTCATTGGCCGGTTGAAGAGCAAATATTTAATAATATAAGCCTGAACCACCATCTGAATAGCACAGGCTCCTCCCTGCAAGAGAGCAAAGAGAAACACTGTTTAGATACACATTTGTCATGTATTTCCAACACAATCTCACGAGCAATTCGTACATATTCGTACCAGGTGCCAAATTTGTGCCAATTCGTACGACCTCACTCACTAAAACCACGTGATGGGTGGGTTTAGGGGCGGGGTTATGTTTAGGTCATTCGTACAAATTCATACGAATTGGCATCTTGTAAAATACGTACGATTTAGAATAAATCGTATGTATTCGTACAAGTGAGGTCGTACAAATTTGTACGAATTAGCCACCTCGTAAAATATGTACGAATTGCCGTGAGATCAGGTTGGTATTTCTCTCAAATTTCTTATGACAATTTCCTTTAACTGTAATTGCCAATTTCAGAATGCAGGACTTCCATGAAACAAATATGAATATGATATATCTAAAATCTACAATTAAATTAAGTTTTGAGTATTTAAAGAGACTTAAATCACTGAATATTAGTGTTTTACAAGATCTAGATTTTTTTACATATATATATATATGTATGTATGTATGTATTTATACTAGGATGGTTTCTGAAGGGCCTGCTAGTGAAGAGAGGTGTCAACTGCATACAAATTTACATTGACAAAATGACATCTTTGAAAAGATGCTCTGAAGCGTTGTTGGAAATTTCTGTTTTAGGGAGAAATGTTCTCTTTTTTAGTAGCTACTGTGATGCACTTAACGGTACATGTGGGACTGCATGTAGCACTGAAATGTGCCTTATAGGAATTCAACAAAGTTTCTAAGCAGAAGTCAATTGAGAGATACACTTTTTCTCTGCTTTGAAAAATGTATTTGTTAAGGGTCATCATATAACTTGTGTTCGGCAGAACAAAGAAATTCATACAGATTTGGAACAAACCAAGGTTGAATAAATGGTGACCTGCCTAAGGGGTTAACAGGAAGCATATCAGCTGCCTTAGTTTCAACGTACCAGTGATCTGTGGTTAAGAAAGCGGCCAACATTTCGATCTCATTACGCAGTAATGAGGTGGCGGCTAGTGATGCAGTGTTCAGACAATGGTGTCAGGCTAATCAGTCTGACGTCATGGCTTCTCCATGAAAAAGATGCAGGAGAAGTGATCTACTAAAGCTTGTAACCCAATCCTTTAATTATATAACTTGCAATTCTGGCAAAGGGGAAGAAACTTTATTAACACAATCAAACATAAGGTCATTGGTCTCACTGTCTGTGCTTTATTTTTCCAGTTCCTCTAAGCAGGCATTTTAAAAACAGTTAAATCTGTTAAAGTATCAAAAGAATGCTATAGCACGTGAAAATGATTCAATTTAAGGTAATTCACTTTCAGATAAGTTATTACAACATGCCAGGCTAACATTTTATTCTGATAGTCCACTTTAGACATCCTACTAACAGTGAGTAACTTTGCAACTACACTACATGTCAACTAGCAGTCATTAGAGTATTAGTAGACTGTCTGCTTAATATCTTCTAACACTTTATTTTGGTGGATCCACAACGCACTACATACTGACTATCAGAAACCTTACAAGTATTTGTCAACTTATTCTACTAACAGTATCCTCAGAGAGTTAGTAGACATGTAGTTGTGATTTAATGGAAATTAGTTGACATGTACAGTAGTTACAAAGTTACGTATAGTTAGTGGAATGTCTAAAGTGGACTATCAACATAAAGTGCAAATCATGGCAGTTTTGATTCAAGATGAGAACATCAATTACTTCGTCCTTGCTCCATGTGGAAATGACAAGGGTGAGTGTATAATAATAAAAATATTCAAGTGAGTTATGCCTCCTTCTTTTTCCAGACTACACAAACATAATAACGGCATACAGTGTATGATATGGATTCTGACCTTCAAAGTATTAAGTATAGAATTTGGAAACTCAGAAAAACAGCATCCATAAATCATTATGTGGTTGTTACTTTGCTGTCAACCTTTCCTGGTTCTTTTAGCGTTTCAAAGAATAAGTAGGTCACAACCGCTATAGTTTCTGTACAATGACGCTTAAGCAAATGATAATGGCTGTGTAATTCATTTCAAAGATATATTATTTATGTAAAATCTGAAATAGTAAGGGACCCTGTACATGTCACAGTTGACAATGATCTAAAATGAGGGGGATGAATTACTGCAACAAATTAATAATGGACAGGAATTAATTTACCTAATTTGTAGCAACAGCATTTTTTTCCCTCATGTTATGTGCACGGCCCTGTATATTAGTGCAAATTTTATTTCATGATGTATTGCATATATTTGACTTTTTTATTTTGCCTTCACATCTGCATAAACAAGAAAGCACTTTTGTGACAAATGCACATTTGTTTCTTTATTAAGTAATTTGAATAATTATTTATTTTTAATATTTTTTTTATAAAATGTATTATTGCTGTCAAACAATGAATCACAATTAATGGAAAATATTTATATGTATATATATTTATATTATTATATTTTTTAAAAATCAGTATGTAAATATATTTAATATTTAAATATAGCATTTTTTTCTTAAATATATACATGCAATAGTTTGTTTTATATATGTACATAATACACTGTATACACACATCATTATTAGGCTATGTAAACAAACACTTTTATTTTGTATGTGCTTCATCACGATTAATTGTTTGACAGCACTAGTTTATACCCAGAACTATAAGAATAAACGACTCTGTGATACTCACCACCCTCTCAGTCTCCAGAGCATACGCCATGTCAGAAAAAGGCTCCCGAAACTTGAAGAACGATTTCTTCCACTCATAGTTGAATATATGGAACGTGTTCCCAAATAAAATATTTCTTAGCTTCTGTATGAGTGACAAAGCAAAATGCAATATGTCAAAATTATAATAAAAATCATATGGGAAATCATGGAGGGGATTTTTAATTTGTTTACAGTAAAAATCAACACCCAGATCCAGCGAACACACCCAAAATATAGGTTTGCAATATTAATGTTTTATCATTATAGTTTTGATTTTTCACCCATTTAGTGGATTTAGCAGTAGTTATGACTACATGAGAATACCAGATCTACTGCTTAAAGTTCTAATGAATAATTGATGAGTCCATATCCTGTCTTTTGTCTCCGGGGCACACATATACACACAGCTCAAGTCTGTTGTGAGACACATGGGAGGCAAGAGAGCGAGGGTCAAGTGACAGGGTCATGTTCCACGACAGACTCACCACCGCCAGCTCTGGTGACAGCGGCTGCCCACCCAGACTCGGAGACACCGTGAGGGTTCGAGGAACAGAGTAGGGTGCTGTGAACTGCTCGATGTGATGGGCCGAGGTCGAGGTGGCTGGTCTAGAAGAGTCATCACTGTCCTCTTCAGGTCTGATCTTCTCACTAGGTCTCTAAACAAGAGAGAAAGGGAAAATGTGCAGTTGTTACAGTATGCCTTCTACCTTGTCCTAACCTTAAAATTGTACGATACCCTTTTATTATATAATATTATTTAGGCTATGTGCCAAAAACGCAGATTCATTATTTGTCTTTTTTATTTATTTGTTTGTTTTGTAATATTAATTTTAAGATAATTAAGAAATTATAATGCTAAAAACTCTTATGCTCATCAAGTTTGCATTTATTTGACAGCAATATAGTAAAAATATTAATAGCAGTAAAGAATGTTAAATTTAAAAGAACTGATTTCTATTTTAATATATCTTGAAATGTTACATTTAAAAAAAAAAAAAAAAATCATTTGATTGTTATCCATTCATAAATCAAATGCATTTTATATTTTAACATATATAAATATATAAAAGACCCTTTTTATATTTATTTTGAATTGTAAAATATTATCACGCTTTTAAATCACTTAATTTGAATTATTTATTATTTTTACTATATTTTAGCAAACTAACTCAAACAACAGAAATGCCAAACGCACTGTTCCTAATCTTCTGAAGATGCCAGGTTTGAGATGAACGAGTCATCAGTAGACAACTCACATTCTGGTTTCTCTTCACCTCCTCTTGAAGAAGCTCTATGTAGCTCAGTCTGGAGTGCTGCAAACTCTTGATGGTTTGCAGAAGGTCCTGATAATCCGTCATGATGGTCTTTACCTGCACTCTACTATTGCATGTAAACTGGGTCTCACACATGGCATTATGTGGATACTCCTAGTGAACTGCTATAGAGGTAAAGTGGTAGAAAACACACAGCTCTCCTCCACTCTGTGATACTGCGTTTGTGAGAGGATTGCAGACACGCAGGCACACGCATACTCTCATCTGATTGGCTGACTGCATGTCATTGGAGAAATGATATAAGGCCACCTGAGAGCACGGGGTCTGAAGTATCAATTATACAAATATCAGACTTAACCACATTAGAATGGCATGAGCATATGGGACATTATATGTTCAGGATTTAGGTGTTCACACAGGTGTGTTATTGCATTAAAAAACAGCTGCAAGCACAATAGGGGTACAAAAGGCATATTCCACCCCAAAATGAAAATTGTGTCATTAATCACTTTGCAAATTATCCACTGAACAAATATACCTCTCAGAAATAAAGGTAGAAAAGCTGTCACTGGGGTACACTTTTGTAAATATAGGTTCAAATATGTACATTTTAAGTACTAATATGTAGCTTTAAAGTACCACAATGGTAGCCTGGGCCCGCCCATACTTAGCTTGGCCAGACTAAGCTCCAATGAGCTTTATGCTTTTGTACCTTTATTTCTGAGAGCGTGGGTGCATTTACTCTTTGAGTTGAATGAAAGCGATTCTGTGTTTTGTTTTGTTTTTTGCTACAAAAAGTATTCTCATAGCTTCATAATGTCACAGTTGAACCACTGATGGCAGACGGAGGATTCTGTGTAATTTACTTGGCTGTCAAGTAAAATAATTTAGTAGAAATGTTTGAGATAAGTTCATTTTGGAGATATCAACCTAATAATACTCTGAATTATAAACTTAATAAACTGACAATTTTGTAGCTTTGAGCTGAAGTAGTCTACTGAACGCCTCCGCCTGTGAAAGCATCCTGGATCTAGCCTAATAGAAAACATAAATAAATAAATACTAGCACTTACTTTATAGCCCTGTGGTAATTCCAACCTGAAAGGTAAAAACAGGTGAGTTAAACATGGAGGGTCGCTGGGAAGCTAGCGAGCGTGCGTGCGTGCGCGTACCCGCGGGAGTTAAATATCTCTCTCCATTTGTCCAGTTCCGCGATCTGCTGAAGGATTTCATCTATATCACTGCTCGCCTCCACATCAGTGTCCATCTGCAGGTGACGGAAAACATCACCCCAGCAGTTAGTTCGAGTCCTACCTTCCCTGCTCCTTGTTCCGCCGGATCCCAGGTGAAAGAGTCTCACTGCAGCTCCCCCAGGAGCACAACACAAGAGACGAGCCGAGCGCGTGTCTGCAGCGTTGAACAGCAGAGCCTAGCCTGCATTCATGATCATGTAATATAGTAGCAGTTTTAAACATTATTTAATAACTTAAGATTAAGCTGTGATGTGTCTATCAATATCACAGGCGTAGCAGGCATCCTGGTTCTCCAAAAAAAGTTGCAGTAGATTTCTGAATCATTTACCTCAAATCTCTCCGTACATTAGTACAGATGTTTATGGTTGCTACAGGGTTTGTTTGTTTTGTTGTTTGCTATTGCCTATAATTAAGTAATAGTACAATAGATAAATCAACAGATTATCTGTATCTGCTTTCATGAAAAAGTTCATTAGTTTTATACATCAGACATTTAACACAGTCTCTCACACCTTATTCTCAATGATTACAATATGGCAAACAACTGTCCTATAGCAACAAATAATATAATATAATAATATGGCCTTTGTTGTTAATTGAAAACATTAAAAATTCAAGTAATATGCAAGTAATAGCATTCATGTTACCAGCATTAATGGATTATTTGAATTGTTTACTTTTTTTATCTTGCTTTACTTAAAATGTATATGTATAGAGCAAGCGTATAAAATATAGAAATTCACAAAGCTTAGTCTTTGCAAAATTGCGTTTGCTCTTTGGTTACATCTCCATCTACTGATGTGCGGCTGACGCAGATGCATCTCACACTTTGCAAGGTTTTCAACATTAGCTTACAGACAGAAAGAGAACAAGCACAAACACATGCATTGCATTGGATTTGAAAAGCATACCAGATGATGCACATCAAATATGATCAAAATCAAACAATGCAAATGCCGATGAATACACTTTATGGTTAACCAACAATGGAGAAAAACATGACTGTGTCTCTATTTGGTTCTGTGCTCCGGAAATAAAGTGGTGATGTTTGCAAAGATTGAGAGTTCAGCTTTTAGCTTTCTCACAGAGTATAAATGACTGTAGTGATACTAATTCTGAAAACGCTGAATAATCGTGTTTTGAAATACAGTACAAGCACACAAAAAAAATGCTGCTTTAATTAAAATACATTACAGTTTCTATATTGTACAGACTTTAAACTAAGTCAATCTAAATCTGTGTCATGCAAGCTTACAAATAAAAGCCGTACCTTGTCTCTTCTTCAGAGATGAGTATCCGGCTGTGGTTCAGGAAAGAGTACTTTAAACTCTGACAAAAGTTCAAACCTCAGTATGAATCAGGTCATCAAGACATTGCTTATGTAGCAGACACTTTCTATTCAGGAGGCAGACAGACACTTCTTTTCATTTTACAGTTTCCTGGCAGCAGGTGGAGTACTTTGTTTCTTTTCTGTTGGTCTGAATTCTGAGCTCACAAAGCCCTGCTCTTTCATGATGTCTTGAGTGATGAGAGCCGCTTTTCTCTTCTTTCACAGCATTGTTCCTGGATGCATACAGCCTCCAAAATACATCTATAAATGTACTTAAAATGTTCATGAATCTACAAACTTTGTACTGTTGTACTACTGTTTGTAAAAGCAGTGCGTTATAAAGAAAGCGAAACTAGAATAGTTCATATCATTTTATTCTGAGTAAAGAAAAGCTGCAGTTCAATACCAATCATGAATATAATAGTGTCAGAATAAAAACAGCACATGTATGCAAGGCATAATTGTGTATTTGTGTGTGTATATATATATATATATTTGTATTTTTGTCCTCTTTAATTTGGACTTTTTACACTAATTTTTACACTTTAATTTAATTCTGAGTTTGAAAACATTTAGGTGTGTACATACCAAAAATTGATTTATTAAACATCACATTTTATTATGAATAAATGCACATTGGCACGGCGTGAGTGTCTAAACACTAAAAAAGACAAATCAAAAGAATTTATGAAATATGCAAATACAATGATGATGCAATGTTAGTTTACTTTTCAAAAGTGCAAGATAATATTAAATCCATATTCATAATCAAATACGTGTCTGGTATTCTAAAGCCATGGTTATACTATAGTTGGATGCATATGCTTGAATGATGAAATTAGATACAATTATGTATTATATTTTTATGTATTTACATGCATGTTTAATTTAAATATATCTAGGCATATATACAAATGGAAATGTAAAAATTACTATACAGTGGCCCTAAAAAGCCCAGAAAACATAAAATGGATGAATGCCATTGCATTAGATAAGAAAATAATATACTTTTATAGCTTTTTAATTTTCTTTTTTTTCTCTCCATGTTTAGTGTATATGTTGTGTTTTTTTGGGGGGGTAATTATTATTTTTATTTAATTATTCATTATTAATATATATATATATATATATATATATATATTAAATGTCTCTAGGTTTTTTATTTAATTTTATAGATATATTTATGTAATACTTCAAACTAAACAAATGAGACTTTTTAAAATATTTTATTTCATCTTAGTTAATTATTTCAGTTTAAGTAATGAGAACATGTTTTTTTATGGTTATAACTATTTTTGTTAATAATTTTAATTGTCTGGTGAGTTGTAGTGAATTTTAGTTGTAGTAAGTGAGTTGTAGTGAAGTCAAACAAATTAAACATTTTAATGCAGTGCATGGTAGGCACCATTACAACTTTATGTAATGCAAAGACATTCATACATATTTAAGTGTGGCTTAAGTGTCAAAACAGTTTCTGGGGTCACTACAGAACTGTAAATTGCGTCCCTTTGTGATTATAAAAGATCGGCAACCAAAGGAAACTGTCATGTCCCCAGCCAGACTGGAAACCACTGACAGAGTGACTGACAGAATGAATGCCTCCCTGCTGCGAGATAAGACGCACAGACATCTCCAAGTTCATCCCCACACATGGTCTCAATGGCTTAAGAGGCTCAGATGTGTTCGGCCGTAAACAAAACAGATGCCACTATTTGCAAGACTCCTATTGAGAAGTGCTAGCCGCTGTGGTAGGATGTCGCGTGCAGGGGAGGAAGCAGAACAAAAGAGCTGCTCAGTACATGAGATCCGCCGCTCCTGTGCTCGCATCCGACTCTTTGGCCTCCTGAAAGGGGAACTGAATCCCGGCCAGGCGGATCAGCAAGATGCTGAGGCTGTGCGTGAGGAAGGTGAGGAAGATGAGCCAGAAGGACCTGTCGTACCTCTCACTTTGCGTCTTGTAGACGAAGCTGGCCTCGTTGAAGTTAAAGATGATCTCGCTGAGGTGGTGCAGCTTGACCTCTGAGGAGAACAGGATGAGGACCATGCAGGAGCAGAAACCTGCAAAACAGAATGCCATGAAAGAGAATCAAAAATAAAAACCCTTATGAAAAAGAAGTTTATTTAAATCTGCTGTTAGTATACTTCTTTTAAACTAACAACAGGGAAGTATACTTTTTGTCTGTTTGTTACAATAGGTACTTTTTTACTTCTCTGAAATATACTTACAAAAAATATATCGGTCTAAATATATTGGAGCTATACTTGTGCTCCTAGGGGGCGCTAGTACCCATCTTCTGTACAGAATTCCCCAGAACTGTACAGAAATACATTTATGTAAATTAGTTTACTATTGTTGTACTTGAAGCATACTCGGATATACTAGAAAGTGGGCCAATTTAGTCTCAAGGAGTACTGAAATAGTACACTTACAAGTATTCTACTGGTCCACTAATATTTGTATGCTTGCTGCATAAAGTAAACTTAAAAATATCGTTGAACCTTACTTAAGTATACTTGAAGTATACTATTTTTTGGTAAGGGTATTGATAAGCAAAAAGACTTTGGTGTGTATATGCTATGCAGTGGGTAGGAGTAGGGTTGTGGGAGAGATGCATATCATATGTGAGTGAAAATAGCGTGTCATATGCACAACAAATTATGCATCATATGTATACAAAACTGTGTATTTGACGTGCATATCATATCACTGCCAAAGTCCATTTTTGTGTATCAATAGTTGATTTGTGAGTGTTTGTTTTTATTTGATAGACTATTTATATGCATGTTCAGGAGACCAGGCTCACACAGAATAATAGAAAAAAAAAAGCATAACCAATAAAATGTATAAAGAACAAAATCTGTTCTGAAGGGTATAGTTCTCCCCCAAAATGAACATTTTGTCGTGATTTTCATGTTTTTGACTATGCAGTGAAAATGAATGGTGGGCCACTGGGCCTCCACTGACTTCCTCACAGAGGAGAGAAGTTCATACAGGTTTGTAATGAGGCTTGTATTTGGTTGAACTACTAACTCTGTTTAAGAAAGAAAAGCCTCAGAGCAATACTTGACACTTGGTTTTTACCACATCCCTTCACTATAAAAGAACTTTGTTTGTCTTGTCAGTTAAAAGTGTGTTTAATCTTGGGAAGCATAAGTGATGCTTTAAATCCATTTAGCTTTTCAGGGCCTTCAAATGCTGCTCTAAATAAACGTCTGTCTGAGTTTTTTTTGCAATGCTAGGGGATGGTGAAGTACACTGTCAGTCTTCAAAAGGGCAAAAAAGTACAATAAACAGGGCAGTGAGCAATAGCACAGAAGTCATCATTACTCATTGGAAGTCTTGCCCTTTGCTGTAGGAGACACAGAAGCATTTTCGTAAACGCAAGATTGGAGAGCTGACGCTGACCGAGCTACATAAAGCTAATGTATCATGTAATGCACAATGTGTCATAAGACGTACGTGCTGCTGTTAAGGTGTAGTCAGATGTATCGCTGTTTAGTGATTTTTTTTTAGTGAAATTTGTCTGTTTCAGGAGGAATCCATGCGCTCTGAAACTGAAGGTATTTTCTCTTCAAGCCGACCAACAGAAAGCTACTTGGACTAAAAGAGTGATTTACCTTTATGGTGTATTATTTCCCTTTTGGAATTTTGAAAAAAAATCACCATCCATTTTCATTGTATGGAAAAGAGCAGCAGAGATATTTTACCAAACATCTCCTTTTATGCTCCACGGATGTAAGTACATCAGGTACTAAACACGAGGTGAGTACATTCTAATGGCAAAAAAGATCAGGGTTTTTTCTTCCTTCGTTTACTTTTTTTTTATTCCATTAAAAGAGGAGGTCAAAAGGATATTGATCTTTGAAAAGAAAGTACCCTTCAGAGGTCCGGGGCTCGCACTAACTAGCCAATTAGGTCGTTTTTTACATTTGGTATGAACCGACATTCCTGTCTGACAGAATGTGGTTTATAGAACTAAAAGTATTGTGATGTTAGAGCGTTCATCAGCAAGAGTTAACAGAGCTGAACCGCTGACAAGGCATGGTCAGAATTTATTGAGAAACTTTGTCGATAGACTAAAATATAGTGAAAGATAAATTAGCAGGCATAGAGGTTCTCCTTCTTTCCTTTAATTCGTATTATTCTTACTTATGTGCTTATTGTAAGCCATGCATGCAGGCTTTGTTATAAACAATCCAAAAAAGTTCTGAGCTAATTTTTTACTTAAATGAATACTTTTATTAAGTAAGAATTTATTAAACTGATCAGAAGTGACAGTAAAGTCTTATGTTGCTACAAAAAAACAAAACAAAAAAAAAGTTTCTTGACCAGCAAACTGGCACATTCAATTCAGCATTGATCACATGGATAAATTACATTTTAAAATATATTCAAAAATATATATTATGATAATGTTTTGACAGTAATATAAATGTCATCATATAAATGTAGCCATGAAAAAAAATTATAATTATAACAAACCCTTCTGAACCAAAATATATGTATTTTAAGGGCAAATGTAACCATATTCAAAATTAATTGCACCAATGTGGTTCTTTTTATTTGTATCACCCTGTATTAATCAGTGTAAAAACAAAAAGACACTAAAACAACCATTTAGGGTTCCCCAAATATGCTTTTGCTTAAAAATTAATAAATAAAACACATATCTAAAATAAAATAAGAAAGTACCACCCCAGTGAGAGCTTTTGCACCTATATATATATATATATATAGTTTATGTATTTATTTACCTTTTAACACAATTTAGCAAGAATAAATAATTTACTTCCACTTATAGCAGGTAGTTCAGGTACTGGCTGCTGTTATTAATTATTCACGTGTATTTGCGAGTGATTCTGCTTTATTTTTTAGTTACTTTATGGTGTTCAGTTGTGTGGACAGGTCAAATGGCCTATTAGAGTGCCATCAGTACACACACAACAGAGGTACCTGACACTAGAGATGCAGTGGAAATCTGGCCAGTTCCACAAAGCGCATTCATTTCCATCACTTTATTTATTTATCATTCAATTCTCTCTTCTCAGGATAGCTGAGATCACTTTCTCACTACGAACAGAGACATATTAACAGTTGCAGATGCTCGTTTTTTCCGTGCCTCAGTAAAGATCCTGTCTAAATGGATGTATGCGTAAAATATGTATAACATACTGTCTTCAGAATTTTCTCTTAAGATTCAAGAATTCAAGTTGCTTTCGACCAAGCTCTGCTTTGACATAAATCTTCTGTAGATTTAATAATTATATTTACCAAGTTATTTTATTTACTAAATTATTATTATTATTTCATTTTAAATGAATAATTAGGACTGGATGCACGGAAAAAATAGCATTTTAGATAGCAATTATCATACTGTATTAAGCATTACATTTCGAAGAGTATTACCAAAAACAAAACATTCATTCAATTGATCCAAAGTATATATATATAAAAATGTTTACAGTTGAGTGAAGTGAATCTGGGCTGTACAAATGATCAAATAGGACAACATAATTTAATGTTACTTATATTATTATATTAGTGTTAATTGTTCGTAGTACTCTAGGTACAGCAGGTACAACCATGTCCAAACTTGTCTTTGTGTGTGAGCAAGTCTTACAGCTTATCATGTTCCAGAGGTAAAGGCCCTGGGGTCCATGCAGTGTCTCATATGGGCTTCCGAAAGCATTGTAAAAGAAGAAGGCGCAGGACACTGAGGAGAAGACGATGAGCACCGCACAGAAGAAGATCACACTCACGTGGAGACTGGCCAGGCCCGCGCCCATCAGGTCAGGGAAAACTACACAGAGTACAGAGGTTTATAACTTAGGACTGGTGAGGATACAATTATTATCATCCACATGTGAGGAAAATAATTAAAAATTTAATTAGTCATCAATTATCTTCAAGCTATCGTGAGTCACTATGTTTCATTTTGACTGTGTCCATTATCTCAGAATAGTTTTGAGGACACAATTTCACTATACAGGTGCTGGTCATGTGATTAGAAAACCTATGGGGTATTGTGAAGAGGAAGATGTGATATGCCAGACCCAACAATGCAGAAGCAGCCTGGGCTCTCATCACACCTGAGCAGTGCCACAGCGCTGTACATGCTCATATTTTTAAGCTGGCCAAGATTTCTAAAAATCCTTTCTATGTATTGACATTAAGTAATATTCTAATTTTCTGAGATGTGTTTTTATTACTTGTCAGTCATAATCATCAAAATTAAAAGAAACAAACACTTGAAATATGTGTGGAATGTATGTATACTGTACATTATACAAGTTTCCCTTCTTAGAAAGAATCAGTGATTTTTTGAAGCTATTCTAATTATATGAGCAGCACTTGTATGTACGAACATTGATTTTAATCATTAAAAGAAATCTCTGATCGTATCTGTCCACAATTTGCATGTATCTCCCCATGAGTAAACATTCATTTACGATGACGATATTATTTTGTTCAGCTAAAAGTCTGGCTCTCGAATCTGGGGCTTTTCCAGATCTCATTAGGAAAGAATGAATCATTGTTTGTGAAGCTGTCATAAAAGATCCATCATTCAAAACCCCATCAATGAGACGAGTCCCTCTTAAACCTCGAAAAACAACTGAAAACTAAAATCTGATCGACTGAACAGTGAAGCAAATGTCTCTTAAATCTGTTAAATCTATAATCGGAAGGGGATTTACTTGCTATGCAAGATTTAGCAACAATTGCATTGATGACTAAAAAATGAAATGTGTTTGTAAAGGTCATTTAAGGTCATATACTATAATTTGAAATAGGTTACTCATCAGTGGCCTTAACGTATATTTAGACCTTTAAAGGGAATTGAAAACTCTCTCATTTGCTCAGCCGTATGTCCTTCTGAACCAGAGCGTCTTTCTTGTTTTCATAGAATACAGAGCAGAAACTTTGGCTAACGTGTTGGTTGATCTTTTCTAAGCGTTTAATTCTTCATAAAGATGCTAAATCAGTGTTAAAAAAAACATGAAACAATCTATGAAGTCACAAAGACTCTGACCGCTAACTTTTCTCAGCAATTTTCGCAGTGACCTTTAAATAACTGCTCTCAAAGTGATTTGAAGTCACTTCCCTTCAAGTTCACACATGTGCTCACTACATAAGTAGGTTTCACTATTTTCGACCACAAAAATCACAATACTTATCTGTTGATTTATTATTTAAACAAACATCCGTTGTTAAACCGGCCTACTATTAAAGTGCTCAAGTGGCCAAATATTTTTAGAGGCATGTACTACATTCTGTGTTGTCTAAAAATGAAACATAATCAAACAAAAACTCTTTATATTCCCAGTGTGCTTTTAAACACTGTTCTTTTCTTACACGCCTAGTTCATCAAAAAAGGATGATTCTGTCATGTCTTTTTTTTTCACACCCAGGTTATTCCACCGGAAGAAAGAAACTCATTTAGTTTTGGAACAGCATGAGGGTGTGTGAATGGTAACTTTTTCATTTGTGTGTGGACTGTTTTAATGTGATTCAGTTACTCACAGGAGAAATAAAAGGGTCTGTCTCCCAGACCACACTGTTTCATGCCCTGGCCGTGGAAAAGTCCGTAGTTCGTCGTTCCGATGAATTTGTCCAGCTCCGCTCCGGACGCGTTCACGATCTGCGCGCCCGTCTTACACAGAACCGCCGCTCGTACCCAGAACTGCGTCCCCATCGCGGCCGCCACGACCAAAACACAGCCGAAGCAAAGGACTCCAGCGACAGAGAATATAATTTTCTTTTGACGGCTAGGCATTATCTTTGATAAGCGAGCGCAGCCGCGGTAATCAGTGGATATCCGCACGATTACGCGCAACGGCGATCTTCCGGTAATCCAACATGGAAAAGGACATTGTGCCGTTTTGAATTTCTAAAAACTCTAAAAGTCTAAAAACACGAGTGCTGTGAAACGATCTCTAATGCTAGATAGCACATGATGGCCGAGTAAAGTTGGATCCCAATGTCTTCTCTGGATAGAGTTACGCCAAGCGCGTTCACTGTCCTCCGTCTCCAAGCAACCGGGTTGAATGTCTCGCGCCAGTGATCAGGCATGATGTGACCTTACATCGGATTGGTTATTAGATCAGCTCAGGCTGCACTTAATAAGGTTACAGTTTATTGTGTGTGGTATAAGAGCGGGCTAGCTGAGTAAATGAATGCGAAATAATATCCCTGCAAATACTGACACACTCACGTCTTTCTTTAAATCCGTTCTGGGGGAAAAAAATTGTAACCTTCAATTTAAAAGGTCATTAATAATCAAAAAGATAAGACATTACCAAATGTGGGAACAATAATTATTTTGACAATATACAATGACGATTTGAAAAATAAAAATAGTTAAAAGAGTAAAAAAAATCTTCATAATCAACCCTTATAATTTGGGAAGGCTGTATCCAAAATTACCCCACACCCTTAAACACTGGCGTGCACAGATAGAGACGAGGTGGTGCTGAAGCACTTGCCCTTTTGCCCTCAGTCCAAAAAAGTGCCCTTTTGAAAGACGTGATTT
>JAUMHR010000069.1:2062053-2073426 GCA_032361145.1 Enteromius fasciolatus
AAAGGAGTACTTTTACTGGAGTAATGTTTTATAGTATGGATCTGTACTTTTACTCAAGTACTTGATTTGTGTACTTCCACCACCTCTGGTATGTTGTGGACACATCAAAATAAAGTGTTAGGAGATATCTACTAGTACTCTGATGCAGGGGTGGAGAGCCACAGCCCTGCAGGGTTTTGCTTCAACCCTAATCAATCACACCCGCACAATCTAATCAAAGTCTGAACGGTTACTTGGAAACTGCATACAGGTGATTTTAATTAGGGTTGGAGCTGAACTGGAGCTCTCCACCTGAGTTCTCCACCCCCGCTCTAATGACTACTAGTTGACATATACTTGCAAAGTTACTTACTGTTAGTACAACAACAATAATTGTTGTATTAAGCCTGCATTATTCGTTTTACCGGTTGTTATCTGTGAATAACACACCTTGGAATGTGGCGACTGACCAATCAGAATCAAGTATTCCACAAGGCCGTGTAACATATATTAACTTCAGTATCAAGTAAAACAGTAGCAAATAAAATTGTGACTTACTTCCACTCTAAAAATGCAGACAGTAAGTGAAGTAAAGCCTTAATTTTATGCTTTTCACTTGACATAAATATCAGTTACAGTTCATTTGAATTTGCTTTGCATTTTTCAACACCATTCACTAACAAGAAACCCATAATACTGTATAGGTACAAATACTGTACCTAAAAGGCCATTGATGATTTAGTTTGTCTTCTTCTTAAAGTCACTAGCTACAACATTATGATTTTAGGACAACAATATAAATTGAAAGCATAATTTTGTATCTTTCTAAAAGTAAGGTAAGACTTTTTGATAGTTCACTTTAGACATTCTACTAACAGTAAGCAGCTATTACATGCCAACTAGCATTAGAGTATTACTGTCTGCTTCATATCTGCTAATACTTTATTTTGATGGATGCACAATATCAGAAACTTACCCTTACAGTCTACTTTGAGATTTAGTAGATGTAGTTGTGAATTAAGTGAATGTTTTGTTAATAATATAGTTTCAGGAGGAACGCTGGACGAATTAATCGCATTATCTAATCAGTCTCCTTGTTACGATCACCCAATCAAATCCTTCCTTCCCACTATACATGAACCTGTTTCCCCTACATCCGCATCTCGCTTTTGTGCACCCCTCCTCCTCCCTATCTTCTCCTTAACTCCACAACTTCCTCCAAGGGGGGCAGACGGAGATGGAGCCGGACACCGAACCACTAACCCCCGCCAGGGCTCGGAGTCTGCCGATTCTCCCTGCTCGACAAATTTGCTTGTATTTATTCATTAATGAGGAAGCGTGAACTCGTGAATGAGAATTAGTCGAGAAAAGGTAGAGGTGCATTTCAGGTCTTTTGTTCAACACTCATTTAATCTTGGATTCACGAAAGGCAGACAATTTTATATATTGTTTTAACCAAAAAAAGCTGTCTGTTAGCATTTTCATCAAATGGTGGTGAGAAAAAACATTGAAAATGTGCTTTAGGGAAGTGAATAAAATTGTGGTCATCTAATGTGCTAAAAAAAGGAAACTGATTTACTCATTTATAAAAAAATATATATATATATATATATATCAAATTTTTAATCCTTTTTATTTGAATTCTGTTCTATTTCACTTTTTAATCAAGTAATTTATACTTCATTACTCATTAATATAGTGCACACCGTTTGTCATTCTCTTCAGGAAGTAAAGACACGTCTGAATCAGTTTAA
This sequence comes from Enteromius fasciolatus, assembly GCA_032361145.1. NCBI lineage: Eukaryota > Metazoa > Chordata > Actinopteri > Cypriniformes > Cyprinidae > Enteromius > Enteromius fasciolatus. The sequence continues at coordinate 2,063,787 of JAUMHR010000069.1, forward strand.
ACCCTATAACATCTTACGAAGAAACAGATGCATGCTGCCTCACATCAGAATTAGATTATAATAACTTACCTCATGACCAGGCTTCTCCAGCAGACATCAGTTCAGACGCTGGAGTGATGTGATTCTGCTCTCTAGCTATATATTCATCTTCCTGAATGATCTACACAGATACTTATTCTGAGACTTTCTTCTTTGGTTCAACTACATTACAATCCAGTTTCCTTTTTACTTTGGGGTTTGGTCTCTATTATATCAGCCAATGGAGCAAAGCGTCTACCACACCTACAATGAAGTGAAATGACGCAGCGGAAACGTGAACTTTCCTGATTCTGTGTTTGTAGACGACCACAAACCACTAGTCTATGGCTCTCATTTGCATGCGTTCTCTGCTGTCAGTTCCTGCTTTGAAAAGCTACAGGTTGGTTTTGACTTTCCGCTCGATGTGTTAAACACAAGTTGCACTGTTAGTGCTATTTAACGACGTCCGTGCTTTAATGCACGTAATCAAATCGTGTTTCTGTAACCCAGTGAAAGCATTAAAAAAAGCAAAAATCTGTATAAATAATAAAACAAGGCATACCCACCAAATAGGGAATCCACTAATATTTTGCAACTATAGTTTGGCATGATATTACCTGGGCAAATAATTTGGCCTGCAGATATATTGTGAACATAATTCTAACATAACATATACCAAATACTTAAATTAACACAATTCCTTTTTCCAGAGTAGTAATAAAGAATTAAAGTATACAAGTTTTTAAGCTACAAAGACAATATTTTATTCACTTTTTATTTATGTTTTTGCAATCATTAGTAAACAGTAATATTAAGAAGTAAATAAAATATACTGTACATTAATCCAAATATACAAAATATACATTATGTAATTTGTTCCTGTTATGCAAAGCTAAATTTCTGCATTGTGTCTCCAGGTTTCACATGATCCTTTTGAAATCACTCTAATGCTTATTTGCTGCTCAGGAAACATTTGTACTATTATCTGATTATTATCAGGATTTTTTTGTTGAATAGAAAGTTCAGATGAATGGCATTTATTGGAAACATGTCTTTACTGTCATTTGCGAACAAATAAATATGTTTCTTTCAAAAAACTTTTTGAACAGCATGAACACATTTCAGATTAATTCTGCATATGTAGACATAATTCTATTTATGTAATGTTCTGTCCATTCGAATATCAGTTATATTGCACTATAAAAAAAAGCACATCCCCAGTTTCTGGTTGGGTGGTTAGGTAGAAGAGGTTACATTTACAATCCCAGCTCACACAATTATCATATTGAATCTTCACAATGAATTTCATACGACCAATTCCCTGTATTATTGAAGTAATTAATTAATAAAGAGAAAAGTCAAATAATAATTTGTTGTTTTACACTGCAATAGATTTAATGAACAGTGTCATCCTTCTAGAGTATTTTAAATCATGCTTTCTCGTCGTAACGTGGATATCTTAGTTTCAATGTAGCTCAACATGTTGCTCATTCGTCTTTGCTGGTTTTTATCGTCGCTGTCTCTCATTGAATCTGACATCCTCCTGAGGCTCAGCTGGGATCTGAAGGCCTTGCAAAAGATAAAGTATATTAGTGGATCCAGACAAGCATTGAGAACCGATAGCAGGACAGTAAGCTCCTTCAGGACGTAGAAGGCCTGCGCAGTGCAGAGTTTCGTCTGAGGTTTGATGAATGCGTAAGGCAGCCTAACCATATGGTAGGGCACAAAGCATACACAAAAAACCACCACGAGTACCAGCATGTTACGTTTAGACTTCTTGAATTTATGGCTTCTGGATGTGGTCTGTGTGGACAACTGAGCTTTTTTGATCTTTTGCAAAGTCCCCCAGTACAAAGCGATTAGAGACACCAGCACAAACGTGAAGAGCACCATAGACACACTGTGAGTGATTTTGTAGACCAGACTGAGCTGGGGACTGTGTAAGGCCTCGCAGCCGCTTTTCTCAGGCTTGTGAACGTGGCCCCAAGAAGTCAGGAGAAAGAGGATCAGGTATACAGACGACATTGCTATCAGGGAAAGCCATGCTCCTATAGAAATGTGTTGAGCAGTGCGAACTGTCTGCAGAGCATGAGTCTCCAATGGCCGGACAATCTTCAGGTACCTGAGGTAAGATTAAAATATTAATATCATGTCATAATACATTAATACATTCAAGTTATTTCAATTTTATTTTGGGAGGCTCCTACAAATTATTTACATGCATGCAAGGTGAAACAATTATTTTGTTTTCTCACAATATGCGTTTAATATCACCCAATTTTCTAGCCATTCTCAAATGATTTGTTCAAAGCACCCCATGGTAGAATTCATGACCACATTCCCCTCAGTAGAAATCACATTTCCTCCTTTCAATGTAATGGAATGTGTTTTTGTGGTTTAAGGTGCAACATATTATTTTCCACATAATGTACATTATTCTTTCACCTCTAAGCCTCACCTCCTGAAAAAGGTCGATTTGTACAAAGCTCTTAATTCTTAAAAAAGTTAGGTGTGCTCTGATTGGCCGGCTATCCAGTGCTTTGTGATTGACACAATACCGCAAGCATCTGGTCAAAATGTTATGCCCTTTACCATAACATGATGCTGCGTCCTTGCGCTATGACACAAAAACAATAAAGCACATTACAAACGAGGCATTTGTTGCATCCAGTGGGGATATAATACTAATTATCCTGACTCGATGTGATCTGAGAAACGACAAACAACCAGCACTACCCTTCCGTGATCAAAACTTGCATTTGTATATTAAGTACAGGTAGCAGGTTCTTTTAATAAGAATATGTAACTATCTTAAAGGTTGTGAGTCAGAAGCAGCAGACTGTTCTTGCAGAGGTAGAATTGCCTCATTTATAGACTCTGTGCACAGCCAGCATAAACTGCTCTCCAGGTTTTAGGAATCATTTCTCCATAAATGCACTCTCATATTCATGTTGAATTGTGGAGACAATTGGTCCCCATAAGGTGATAAATACCAGGTGCACACACACACACACACACACCTCTTGCTTGCATGAGTAACATACCTGTTTGCAGCAATAAAGTCCATGAAGAGAATGCTTGCATACATGTTCAGATAGAATGCTGATGCTCCAAAGCTGCAGTAAATATTGCGTGTTAAATCTGAACTGTTGGCATAGTTAACAATGCGCAAAGGCAAACAAAGACAAAGGAAGAAGTCAGCTGCGGCCAGGTTCTTCATGTAGACTGTGACGCTGGATTGAACACGCTGATTGGAGCAGAAATACACCCGCATTGTGATGCAGTTGAGCACCAGACTGATAAGAAACACTAATGAGTATGCAATGATGAATGCAGGGTGAGAGGGGATCTTTGAAAATTCGCAGGAAGCATTTGTTTCCGTGACAGTGGTATTTATTTCTGTGATGTCATCCAGGGCAGTGCTGAAGCTGGTTAGAGGCGCTGAAACGGCTGACTCCATCTGTTAATACACAAAGAGACATGCTAGTTTAAGTCACCGTATGCCACCAGCGTCAGCTGTATAACTTTATTGTCATTCAAAAATCCTCTTGCATGGTCTCATTGGATGTACGGCGAGCGGGATTTCACAAAGTACAAGATGTTCCTGGATCAACATCTTTCATTCCGGGATCAGAATTGAAGGATAATTTATCTGGAAATGTATCTGTTTTAGGCTTATGATCAGGGTTAGGTGCCTCTACACCCTTAGTAATCAGCTGTCATTTCTCACTGATTTTAGGCATAATTTTGGGTTAGGGATTGGGATAAGTCTATATTTCTGGACAGTAATGTTGATCCATCATGTCACAACGACCTTGGAGGTACACTCCAGGGCTGCATCTCCGAAAAGCATTAAACTGTATGCCATCAATGGAGCTACGATCAGCATCGGTTTACAATGATTTTATGCAGCCCATTGATCCGGTAATTTTTTACTTATTGTTTCATAAACACTGTGAATTGGAAAAACTATTCTTTTTACATTCTGCATATCATCTGTTATATACAGTAGTAGGGGAAGTATATGATGCAGCAATTATAGGTTCTTATAGATCGTTGCACGAAATTCTCCTTGAGACTTGTTACAGTGTTTCTTTATGGTTGCACAAATGGAAGCAATTCTTAGAATGTTAGAACGGTTCTCAAAAAATAATCAAAAAGGGAAGCATGCAAAAAAACTAAAAAGCTCTAATCACACAGGATGTGTTCTTCAAACCCAAATGAAACATAACAGAATTAAATGGAGGTGCACTGGGCTTCCTTTATCTTGATTTTCTCTTATCACTGTGCAACAGAACAGCTAAAGACAGCAGTCAGTAGTCATGTGCGGCAAACTAGTTTTAAAATATTACAGACAATAGCTGCATCGTGTGCAAGCAAGTCAAGGATTTTTGGATTGAAAAACAAAGCAAAATAAATACATGAAACATATTTCTTTGCTCACATATTGTATCTCAATACAGACAAATGTATCTGTTTTTCAAAATTCTGACACCTTTAATTTGCTGTGTTTAATATTATGTAACATTACTGTATATTTACATGTATTCTCACATAAACCAACAGAATGCCACAGCTCACATCCTCATTATGGGTAATAAACCACAAGAATCTTTCCCTTTTCAGTCAGGGATGATTAGGCACCATTTGTCCGTTTATGACAGCATAATGAGCAATTATAAAATACTTGTGATGAAGCCAAAAAATGAACAATTTTTAAACATAAAAATGACTAAACAATACCACTGGTTATTTCATTATATTATAAGATATTGTCGCAAAATCAGATCTCTGTTGTTCTGTTGCAGTGCTGAGAACTGCATAATGTGACATTTGTTAAGTTCAATGACTGATAAAAAGCGTCTCTTTAATAAAGGTCAGGTCTGTTCACAGGGGCCACTTTAAGGTGCTCTATTCTGCACCACAAATGTTACTAATATCACATTGTGACTGTGTCAGCATCAATGCAAACATTTTTATATATAATGATGACGAGAATTCAAAAAAGGTTGTTCATTAGCAACTTAAAGTGGGAATATGTTCAAAAGAGAGAGAGAGAAGCAATCTATTACTCGGTTCATTGGCCATTTAGAACAAAACTATAACAAAGTGCTCTATAAAGCGCAAGTAATGTTTTGAGGGCTGCCAACGTTCACGTATTCAGTGTGAGACTCACAAAACTGAAACTTTCACCAAAATATCCTATCTACAACATGTTTTTGCAGCACTGAGCCAATCACAGACCTGTGAATTGGACATTGCGTTCACTCACTTGGTTTTTGTTGCTGCTGTTGTTGTTTTTCCCCACCCGCTTGCAAAACACAATGTAAATATCATGGATTATAAAAAAACTTTGTGAGATCCTGATGAACTCAAGTGCGTGACACCTTCTCAGTGTTTATAAAGTGTCTGCTAAATTTGGAATTTGAATAGAAGTTTTGCTCTTCCTGATGCAAATGGCCATATAGGCTACCCTTTCCAAGCTGTACAGTTTCTGCAGTAACATAAACGTGGGATTTTAGCATTTTGCTAAATCGTACTTATATATTACGAGCTGCCGATTCGTATGAATTTGTACTAATGACCTACACCAAACCCAAGAAATCTGTACGTTTTTGCACAATTTTGCCACCTCATACAAATAAATACGAATTGGTCTTCAATATACATCATCAATAAGGTGTTTACTGAATTTCACCTTTTAATATTTGCATTTTACTACATCATTTATGCAAACTGCGTAAAAATGACTAGTGGTCAGTGGAGAGAAGCTTTGTTTTGTCCGCCAAGGGGCGGTCCTTTAAGGGAAGTCATCGCTTGACTGTTCGCAAAGAGCTTGATTGACAGGTGATCTGAGGCGCCCTGACATGTACAGCTGGTCTCCATAGAAATTCATGTTAAAATGGGGTAAAAAACATTTTTCAACATAAGTAAATATAAAAATAGGCCGAAGGTCGAGCTTCCAGTAAGCTACCAGTAAACCTGTCATGAAATCCATTGTATGCATAGATTTCAGCACTGAAGTTAAATACTCAGTGTGAAAACATGTGCACTTATCTTTCTGTGAATAAAATCCCATGAACTTTGCACGATCGGGATCTGTTTATGCAGATGTGCGCTCATCTGTTTTCAACGCAGATAACCTTGCACTGTGTAATGTCGTCTTCCCTCTGATTAAACTATGACTTCATAAAGACACTCTGACGTAATGAAAGTACAAAAAAGATTTTCATTAGTTTCACGTTATATTGTTGACAAATGCCCAGTAGTTTGTATCACGCAATTCTGAGAAAAAAGTCCGAATTGTGAGATAAAAATTTTCATTTGATTTTCATTTCATTCCATTTCAGTGCAGACTAACAGATTAATTTAATTTTCATAAATGCAGCTGCAATTATTTCTAATAGTAGCTAATCACTAGTAGGCCTACATCTGCAGTTCTTTCACTGTTCACTGCTGTTCTTGTTGTTTTGTAGCACTGCAATGATTCTGCATGATTTTATACAAAACATTTTAGAATTGTATAATAAAAACACATTATAATTTTTTTTTTTCTGTTTAAATAAATTACAAATAAATTATATATATATATACAAGAAATTGGTAGCCCTAGTAATTACACATAATTAGTCAGTGCTAATGTACACAGATTAGACACATCAAAAAGGTCCTGACCTAAATAAGAGTAAATGCATGATATAAACAAGAAATGACAAAATCTTCTCTCAAACTGACCTAACAATGGTTATAGTTGTTAAATGGTTATTGTTAATTGCAATTAACAAAAGAAAACAAAAAACACGTATTTGATCACGTTTCACTTACTTGAAATCCTCACTTGTAGCCAAGCTGTCCACTGAGCTTTGATCTAGAGTTGGTCTTTTTCATTCACTTCCTTTATTAGTTTCTTCTGTGACACCATGTAAAGAGGAAATTGGCTTTAGTATGCATCTCTCTCTCTTTCTCTCTGTGTGTGTGTCAGTGTATAATTCAAAGAATCACAGGTGGTCGGGGGTGAGGTGGTAGGGTAATTTTGTGGTGACACGATAGACACTGAATACACGAACAGTTGCAGAACTGCACTATGAGCTGTAATCATATTTTTAGTTTTTACTTTTTAGTCATTTGCAAGTCAAAATTGTTTGGTTTCCATTTTGTTTTCTCAAACTTAAAGCAAAGTTCAGGCTGTGTGTTGTATTACTTTAAAACTATTTTAAAAAGCAAAACTGTTGGAGGGGATTGCTTTTTGAGAAAACCGTGGTTTACGTTATGCTGTTACAAATTTAATTTCCACAGTGAAAGTCATTTGTTCAGTTGATGCCTGTGCAACACTATGTTCTCACCATGCAAATACCTTACTGTAGCTGTGGGCCATCCTGAATAATTAGCTAGTGTCAATATCTCAGCCTAACAAAGAACCCTTCACTGAATAATGTTCAGTAAAATGGTAAGAACCCACAAAGTTCCTGTCATGTCCAAGCTGCAACCTGACTACTCACTTGGGAGACTACCACTGAAGCTAAATAAGGTTGAAATTGCTGATTTAGTTTTGCAGATATGCTGCTATCTAGTGGAGTCTCTATGAGACACATTCTTTGAACTGCTTTACAACAGGTTGGAGTTACTACTATCCAACAGTAAAATGAAGCTAGGATTAATGTATCCCCTTTAAATGGTGGTTTTAAGGAGTCTCAACCTCAAGGTCAAGGTCAATATTATTATCCTGAAATTTGTTTCACAGCCAACAGTAAACCATACAATAACAAAACTAGCACCCACCACCTTAACTGCATCCAAAATTTGCACCAACAACTCTGCAAATTAAATGTGTTAAAATGAAAATGAATAATCAGCGTATGCTGCTTTAATTGCAAACAAAGAGATTTATTTACCTCTCTGAAGTGGCAATCGCGAATCCTTGCCAGTAGGCGTCAGTATAAAACATTGAGACCAATGGTGCTATCGAGACAAAGAACAAAAAAGTGCCAGTTGTGCGTAAATAAATGCTTTTTCCTAAAGCTGAGTCTGATACTCTCAGAGTTGGTACTTCTTATAGATTTCCGTGTAGTAGCCTATGAATGTAAACTGGATGTACTACATTCCTCATCCTGTTATCACGTGACCTACCTATGACTTCACTGCAATTCATTCAATTCCATTGGATAGGGGTGAATGAAACTGCACATTTTGGATCCAATCCAATCAATCCAATACCAAATACAGGGTCAGTCTCACCTATAAATCAATGACCAATTGCACTGTCCTAACTACACACAACTAGCCTAACTAGCAGTGATGATGACACGTGAAAATGTACATTTTTAAGAAACATATCCATTTGTTTCGAGAGCAGTGCACTTCCAGCGAGAGCCCACCCACCCACATTTATGATTGGCTGTAATATTCGATTGTATCACAGTGTTGCTTCGCAGAGGAGCCCAGAATTTGAAAGCAATGCATAAAGTTTTATGTTCAGCATTTTTTTCCCATAGAAAGAGAAAAAAGAGAGAGATGCCAGTTTATGGCGGGACCCCTCTCTGACCACTATAGTGGACAAAGGTTTGCTATATTTTGATTGGATCTTGGCGGAATAACATAAGCAAACTGTCCAATGGCATCAGATAAAGATGCCAGTACAACGGACATATACCTCTTCAAGGGCAAGAAGAAGACCTTTGGTGCAAAGCCTGGGAAAGACAAGACATCTCACTGGTCAAAATGCAGTTCTACCCTTGTTCTGCTACAATACGTTCTACTACGGCGTTGTAGTGCAACAACTACTATCAACTAATGGACAAATGAATGCCTGCATGACAGTTCGTACACAAACGTACCTGGGTAAAAACCAACCTGATCTCACGGCAATTCGTACATATTTTACGAGGTGGCTAATTCCTGCAAATTTTTACGATGACAAAAATACGAATTCATACGATTTCTTCTAAATCTGACATATTTTACTAAACCCTAAACCCTAAACCTACCCGTCACGGGGTTATAGACAAATCATACAAAATTGCGTGAGGTCGTACAAATTAGAACGAATTAGCATGAATTTGGGACCTCGTATGAATACGTACGAATTGGTTGTGAGACTGTGTTAGTAAAGACCCAAACAAGTTAAAAAAAAATAGTAAAACCAACATGCCGAAGAATAGTAATAAAATCATGAATCATAATATTACTGGGGGGGGGGGGGAGTGATATTTTTACCATATTGCCTACCCCTAAGATTGTTGAACCGTCCAGCAGGGATCACCTTGGGACATGATGAAGCGGGATATCTTCACCCAGCTCACAATTAAATATTTTCATCAAGGAGATGTTGTGGCAAGTGGCACAGAAGCTAATGTCAATGAACTCCTCCACATACTTTTCCAGACTTTTCCAGTCTGCCTGTTCCCTCCAAAAGTTTATTGTTCAATGTTGATGCTTGAAATGTTCATGAAGTTGTACCTTAGTCTGGTTGTCATCTCAATCAATCAATCAATCACTTTTATTTATGTAGCGTTTGGTCCAATCGGGCACAAATTATTTGTTAGTTATAACAAGTGTTAACAATTTTTGGTTCCGCTTTCATCAACCCAAGAGGTAACTCAAACTGCAAATACGAGTGTCTGTG
>JAUMHR010000069.1:2156852-2171407 GCA_032361145.1 Enteromius fasciolatus
TGAACAGAAGGCTGAAAGGAATTGATCAGCATGATGAATCTTTCTGCTGAAAATATTTCATTCATAGACTTTAAATTTAATGGTTTCTACAGCCTAGGAGAATGGAGGCCTTTTTTATTTATCCCTTTCTTTCTGATTTTTCTATTGGCTATTTCAGCTAATTCTATTCTCGTATGTTTAATTATATCTCAAAAGTCTCTGCATTCTCCCATGTACGTACTAATAGCTTTGATGGCGGTTGTTGACTTTATCTTGCCTATATTTTTTGTACCTAACATGCTTCTCAGCTTTTTATTTAATTGGAGTGGAATATCACTAACTGGTTGTTTGACACAAATGTTTTTTATTAATTTTGTTGGCTCATTTCAGTCTACATTGATTTTGTGGATGGCAGTGGACCGTTACTTTGCACTATTCAGACCTCTGTATTATAACAAATACATGGAAATCTCTAACTTTGTCAAGTTTGTTATTGTGCCAGTAATCAGAAATGGACTCTTAAATCTCAGCATGGTCTCTCTGGCTGGAAAGCTGAAATATTGTGTAACAAATATTATCGATCATTGTTTTTGTGAGCACATGGCACTGGTTCAGTTAGCATGTGGAGATATAACTATTAATAACATTGTAGGACTTTTGACTGTTTTTCTCATACCAGCGGCAGATTTTATTCTTGTTACTGTTTCTTATGTTGTGATTTTTACCTCTTTGTTTAAATCTGGTAAAGCTCACATGAAGGCTATACACACCTGCATTACCCACATCATTGTTATGTTAAGTAGTTTGATTTTTGCTCTGATTGCATTCATGTCATACAGAATAAGAAATTACTTTTCTACTAATAGTCGTGTGTTTCTAAGCACAATGTACATCCTTTTCCCAAGTTGTTTTAACCCAATTGTTTATGGAGTGAGAACAAAGGAAATAAGACAAAGATTTCTTCAGTTTATAGGCGATGGAAAAATACATTCATTGTAAGATATCCCTTAAAACTTTTTAAACTGTTTTATTATTTACTGTAGTTTAGATTTGTGTAACCAGATTGAGAATATGTACACAATACATGAGGAAAATATTTACAAGATTGACATACCACTGCACACATTTTGTGTATGCATTTTTTTAATTAATAAAGAATGTAATTCAATTAAAGAAGCACACAGCACTCCCTTAAAAAGATATTTCCAACTATTTCTTGTGCCTAACAGAGCCTACAAATAGCCTACAAGAATAACCTTTTCACTCACTCCTGGTAAAAGAGAAGGAGAGGTGGAGGATTGTGGTGCAGAAGTGGAGAAACACTATGCTTGTTTGAGTGCATCCACAAGCTCTGGAAAGGGATCCAGTGTGCTCATATTTCTGTGGTGGTCTGGTCTTCAGTAACAAGAGACTTGGAGAGTAATGGTGAATTTAAGCAGTTCATTGAACAGAAAGTTCAACTGAAGTTCAAGTTGAAGTTCAAGTTTATTGTACAAGTAGTTTAGCGAACAGTTGGTGCTACAAGGATGTGTTTTATCCTGACTGGTCCTACTTAATATTAAGTGTCCCTAATACCTGTGTACTTACATAGTAACTAGATATGTATGTAGCATGTCACCACAGTCAGGGTTGCCAGGTTTTTTCAGCAAAACCCAACCAATCACCCTGTAAAAATCACGTTCTGGTGGGGTATTTGCATTTTTGGGGAGGATTTCACTAATAAATGATATGTATAAATATATGTATAAATATAATGTTATTGGGGACACTTCAACCCATGGACATGAAAAACATCTCATGGCAATAGCGTCAGAGTAACCCAATTTGGACTTGTCAATCCTGGAGACTGTCCTCCAACAAAAAAATGACCCTATAGGTCGTTTGTGCAAGTACCTTGTTACGACCTACATTTACATTTTAAAGGTATGCGCCCTCTAGCGGGTGTAAAAATAAAAAATGACGTATGACTGTAATTACCAATCAAAAAGTGTGTTTCGTTTAAATGCAGTGTGTGGACATTTCACACCGATCTCACTGTGATTAAAAGATATTTTAGCAGGTGTAATTCGTAGGAATGACCACACCCAACCCACCCCTAAACCTACCTATTACAAAAAGAATGTGAAATCATGTATTATAGAAATTCACTAGCGCATGTGTTCTCTGGGTTCAAACCAATGATCACGTATTGTCTTATATTGCATCGATCTATGACCTGAGCTACATGCAAATGTCCTGTTGCTGTTAGGGGCGCAAGTGTAGTATACGCTCTGATGGGTCATATTTCCCCACTATGTAGTACAAACGAATTGGTTGAAAGACATGTTGCATCACTGACCACAGTGTAACTGGTACATAATACTGTATCTACAGCTGTAATATGTCTGTAACTATAAACATGTAACAGCACAGTGTATGTGATGGTATGTGTAAGTAGAAATGTATGACAGGACATTAGTAACAGCACTTTTTTCACACTTTTCTCACTCCAATAAGTACTCATGTAACAGGAATTATATTTTGTAACAACAATATGAGTAATTGGAACAGGTCATAGGTTTAGGTTATGAAAATGGGATCCAGGGGCTGGAAATAGGTAGTTTTAGGGATATGTAAAATGGGAGGAGTTGTATCTTGAGTTGGTGCAGCACTGTTATACCAGTGTATATACATGGTAACTCCTCAGGAACGGTCCTGGAGTGCAAAAGTGTAACATTCTGGCCAATGAAAACAAATTTATGTGTGAATCCTAACTTACTGGCTGCTGCTGTGTAACATCAAAGTAATTATATGGTAAATTGTTTACTTAATATAAAGTGTAACACTTTCTTTACCAAAAAAGTGCTATAAGTCCTGTTACACATTTGTACTTACACACACAATTCAGTGGGTTGTTACATGCGTGCACAAACATTAGATCTATAGATACTAAGTAGCAATGTGTGCTTACACTGTAGTTACACACTACTTATACATCTTACTATGTATGTCCACAGGTATTAGGGCCACTTAATATAAAGTAGGACCAAAAAAATTCTAGCTGATATGCAGTAAATACAGCAGCATTATTCTGATTGTCAATAAAGTCTGTGGCCATTTTAAAGTGCCCTTATTATGTGTAATAAAGATTCATGTTTTGTTTTTTTGGAGTCCCTAACAACAGATTGACATGCATGCGAGGTCAAAAACACAGCTGCAGACATTTGCTAAAAAAATACCATAACAGTGGTAAAAAATATTGTCTCGGACATTAATATTTATGCATGTCGCTGCAGTGCCGTACTGTACTGTTCGGGCTACAGAAAGGCTTTATTTAAACTGATACAAGGTGAAATTTTAAAACAATTACACAATTAGAAACAACTGAGATGTGTTTTGTAATTACAAGGACTGTATGTTATACCTATATTTGTGTCAAATATTTTGTTACATTAAATGTAGATACATAGGATATAAAAAAGAAACCAAGACTTAGATATACGGAGCATTATATATTTAATGTATTGTAATTTTGTCTTACACTGAATCATGAATACCATTTCTTGACAAATCTTGCTTTATGCCTGTAATGAAGTTTATTTTATAATTGTGGTTTATCCAGCACATGGGAATTATACCAATTCACTTAACAATCAATTTTAATTATTCATTCTCTTTCTTTTCCATTTTTTACAAAATGTTTCATTCACAAAACATACAAATTGTTGACGTTTCATGCAGTAAATCAAGGCCTCATTCATATAGAAAGCACAATAATCTTCGCAATGTATAAATGGCTACATTTCCAATTCATTTCGTTTTAAGTTCAGAAAATTATTGAATGGGTCTAGGGGAGTTTGGACATGAAGTTGAAAGTTCTCCCAAAATGTTAAACTCTTCTCATTATTCACTGTTATTTTGTTTCTGCATGACATTATTTCTTTCATGGAACACAAGAGAAATGTAAGGAATGTGCTGGTTGTTTTTTTCCTTCGAGCTCAAAAAGGACCATATGGAGAAAAGCATCTTGAAAGTATCACAGAAGCATTCCATGTGAGTCTGCGTCAAAAGTATTTTTGATTTGTTAAAGTCAAGTCATCTTTATTTATATAGCACTTTATACAATACATATTGTGTCAAAGCAGCTTTACAGTGTTAAACAGGAAAATAGATTACAAACAAAATGAAATTCTGCTGTAAAGCAGCTCTAAAAAGAGCACAGTAGTAAACAGTTGAGCTAGAACTGTTCTCCAATTGTCAATTCAACAACTTGTTCTTTTGAGTCTGATCTGTTGAATGAATCGACTGATCTGGTTCACAAGACCGAACTATGACTTGATAAATAATTCATTCAACTGATCCAGTTCCAGAGTGCTGGAAGGATTTTTCACGAATAACAACTTAAATGTTGGTTCCTTCCTCACAAACCTATTAATTCAGAACAATTCATACAATATGCACATGGCACAAGTCGAGGGAATGATTTTTCATGACAGCTTTTAAATTAATTGTGATAGCATGGGAAAAATATACCAGAACATTCTTCAAAAGTTCTTTTCTGTTCCACAGAAGAGACTGATATGCACACATATGCTTTATTCAGAATAGAGACTGTAACTGGAATGTTTGTAGCTCATGACTATTCATACAGTAGGTGCTCTGTTTGAGTAAAAAATAGCATGTAATAACATATAGTCCCCTTAAAGATATGTAGGCATTGTTTATACTTAAATGATTTCATAGAAACCCACTTCTAGAAATAATTGAATAAATGGTTGTTGCATTGTATCATGTAGTCTTTTTATCAGTAGTGTGTCCATAACTTCTATTAGGTAAGATATACTTTTTTTATCGAAAAGTGGGGAAAAAAATACTTTCACTTTGCATGACTGATTTAAAAGCTCTCAGTGGAGACATTAGACATTATAAAGACGATTCAATTTGGCAGCTTTTAAAATAAAAATACTAAATCCAGTTCCATTTACAGTAATTAAAATGATCCATTCCATACATTAAATATGGTTCAAAACTCAATCACGGCCCTTAAAATCTTCCTCAGTTCTAACCAAAGGAAGAATTTATAAGACAAAGCAACAACAAAGGCATGCTACCACTGACGTTTGATTTAGCTAAGATGAGAAGCCATTGCCTCAACCCTAAAAGACCTTCAAACACCTGAGGCACTCAGTGGCCGGCCTATCAACTAAAGCCTCACCTTCTAATCGCTTCGACGACAAGGTCACATTTTCTACACTTAAGTTTTTACTGTACACCCTTGCAGGATGGAAGAGACAAATGTGAACAAGAACACAACAACTGCACCACTGTGAGTGTGTTAAAGGGTGTCCCATTTTTCCAGGTTATCTCAAAAGGGTCTCTTATATCGGCACAACACAGGAAAATCTTATCTGCAATCTATCTGTCATTCAGTTTGGGCGAATCGGCTCCCTCCTCATCTTCATCTTTGTCATCTTTTGCCCCGATCAGTCGTTGTCGAGCAAAGTCCTCGAAGATGATGTCATCGTCACTAGGGACAAACAGAGAAATATTCATCAGTTGATTGCATTTTTGTGCTGTGCATTACAAGCTGTTATTTTTTCTTATAAACAAGATATTGACAAAAAGTACAAGCAGGTGAGCAGTGAGCAATCATTACAGGTTTTGAGGGTTTTTTTCTTATGTGGAATAGAATCTGAACCAGGATTAGGACCATGTCTTGTGAATCCTCTACCTCATTAAGATTAGGTTTCATTACAAATTAAATTTTCAGAACTATTATTCCAGTCTTCAATGTCAAACCACCCTTCAAAAATCATTTTAATATGCTGATATCGGAACATTTCTTATCATTATCAATTCTAAAATCTGTCGTAATACACTTGCAAAACATTTTCTGAAAGATCACATGACACTAAATAGAAGTAAACATTTTTTTTAACTGCTTTGCATTACACTATATAGAATTCAATCAGAAAACTTAATAATATTTTAATGTTTTACTTAAAAAAAAGTGCAAAAAAAATCACAATTCCAAGTAGTGCACATGATACTTACAGTGGGTAACCAAAAGATTGTCACATGTGTGTTGCAAACTTTATACAATGTAATTATAAATTGAATACATAAGCTACTTGGAAAAAAAGTGTATCAAGATTGTAGTTAAGACTCGGTCTGTAACATAACAGCTACATAATTACAAACTAATTACAGGCTGTTCCATAATTTAATAAGTTACATAAAATGTACATTGTATTTCATGTAAGTAGAATGGCTACTACTAAGTACCTAATTAGGTAATTGCTCCGTATTATGACAGCTTAAAATAAAGTGTGTAACTATGTATAACCAAAAAACAAGCACTGTAGTATGTTAAAGTCCAATTACAGCATGGAAAAGACTTCCACTTACTTTGTGTCAAATTCAATGAGGTTTGTGTCGATGGGGGCATCGTTTTCAGGAGCTGAAACAAGAAGGTTGCAGAGAGAATATTGATTGGCACTCTGTAGGTAATAGGCATATTTTCCCACTTAAAGAACCCCTTATACCCCTTTTTTCTTTGCAGCTACTTAATCAAAGAACCAAAAAACTATATATATATATAATGTTTATTTGGAAAAACGGATAACTATTAGCTGTTTTTTTGGTGGTGGTGGTTTGCAGTGTTGGGAGTAACAGTAATATTATTACAGTAATAAATTACTTTTTGCTGTAACGCTGTAGTGTAAGGCATTACTAATCAAGTTTCAGTAATATTTTACTCAGTACATGTTTAGTAATGCTTACGCAAGCACACTTTTAGCCAAGATTTTTATTGTTCAAAAAACAGCAAGACACAAGATATTAACGTATAAAAATTGCCACAAGTCAGCTCTATTTTCTGTTCGTGGTCAGTTATTATCATGTGTGGTGTACAGGCTTGTAAATGAATACTAAAAGGACAGCTTCTAATATATATGTGTAGAGCGATTTATTTAATTCTCGCTCTCGCTGGGGTAACCTTGTATGTGTGACGTGGTGAAGTGAAGGTGTATTTAGGGCAGGTTTTACGGGAGTGTCGCGAGGCTACTGGCCCAACAGTGGAAACAGCGTTTGGTCCTCTGTGTTCCAGGTCTGTCCGGCTCGCACTGGCCAGTGCCCCGAGCACGCCGTTTTTTTCCTTCTATCAAAACAGCTTATACGTTTTCATCTAATGAAATAGTTTAGTTTTGTGTGTAATGTCAAAATAATTATATTTTCTTTTTTTTTTTTTTTTTATTAAGTTAATTTAGATAAATGCTTGGAGCATGTTTGTTCATTAAATATAAGTTTTCGTTTTTTAAGTGGCCAGCGGCAGACAGTGCTGATCATAAACTATGTTTGATCAATTTAACATTTCAAATCATCACAACTTGCCTAAAATGCAATAAAAACATTTCAAGCATATAACAATGTTTAAACTTTAAACCACCGCCAGTGAAAACTAAATAGCTGACGCCGTCATATTATTCAGAGTATTACATCATTCAAAACAGTAAAGGGACTACATTTATTTGGGTGCACTGACAATATCTTGAACAGGAATGCATCACAAAAATTAACCGAAACTCAGCAGAATGCAGAACTCTTCAGCTGCACTGACGGCACGCTCTCTGTTTTGGTGAAAGTAACTCAGAAGTAATACAGGAGTATGTAACGCATTACAATTTTGAATCAGTAATATTTTAATGTAAGGCACTACTTTTAAATAACAGTAACTTGCACAACACTGGTGGTTTGTTTGGGTTTTTTTTTTTACCTTGTCAAAATAACTGCAGTTTGATTGAGATTAGTTATGTTTTTGCAAATGAACTATAGAACTATATATCTTCAGTATACGATATATATATATATATATATATATATATATACACACACATTATAAATATTTTAATATCTAATTTAAAACATGTTTTATTGTACATTTTATATTCCCTGTCTAAAGGAAATGATGTGTTGCAACTGATATCACGGTAAAAATAACTTTTAAACTAGCTCACCAGAGAAATACGAAAGCAAATAAAAAAAAAGGCTATCTGTAACATACCATCTCTGTAGATCGATTCCTCCAATGGTTTGGGATGCATTAATGTAAAGGGAAGCTCGACGGCAACATCACTGGAGAGGGAAACACAGAACATGAGAGTAAGGCATCCAAGAGGTACGATTACCAAATAAACCCTGGCCATTTAGGATCTGCCGCACCCAAACCTCAGTCCCACCACTCATGAGGTGCTAACAGAGTGCTGGAACCACTGGCCTAAAAGCATCAACACAAATGGTCCAGTAATTGATGGCATCTTCTCAAGTGTCTGTGATTCCAGCCAAAGGCTTGGTTACTTATAGGAATCTCTAATGTGCACAATTGGCTGGAGTCAGCTGTGTAAGACAGACTCTTCAGTATACGGTCAGTCATAGTCATTCAAATTCACTCTGGAGCAGCTTTTACACGGTTTCAAGGGGAGTGTGTCAAACAACTGCACATTTGAATAAAAATAGGAATAAACACAAAGATCACAGTACCTTGAAGCAAGATCTCCAAGCAACCTGAAAAATAAATTAATACATAAATAAAACATGATCTTACTGAATTACAATAATAAGCATCCCATATTGATTTAGCAGTAATTTCAGTGTAACCTTAGAATGAATAAAAAGGGGTCAAGTCTAGCCACCTGTCTATCTTTAAAGCTTAAAAACGTATTTCATACAAACTACAATACTTGTCATGCACACCCGAATGAGTGTTTCTCATGATCCAAAAGATCATTTCTGTTCACATTTTTGGCTGGTACCTGTCTCATTACATAAACATGTTTCAAATATTAACACACATATAATTAGTTGGGTCATGCACTCAAAAATCCCCAGTTATAATAATAATGATACATAAATTAGTATTGTAAGGGATTTGTGAATGGCCCTTGCCTTTATTAAACATTACTACAAAGTCAGGGAGTTATGGATATTTCTAGCATGTTGGTCCTGGGCGGGCATCGCTGTGTGACGATTTGGGAGTGTTTCAAATGCTTATGTGCTATCAGAAGTTGATGCGCACTTACCCTCCACGAGACACCACCAGCTTTACTTTCACCTTATAAGAAACAATGATGCCCAGAATCTCCTTATTGGCTCCCTCTCTTAACCTTTTGAGAAATAATGCCATGCAAAGGTGAATTAATAAACCTTACAAGAAACACGACCCACATTTAAATGAGAGACTGTACTTACAATGTACTTGAGGCTAAATTTGTGTCTTCATGTTTGAGTTTGCCATCCAGAGCCAAGCCACGTTTCTCTCGGTTATTCGCCAGGAAAGGCGTGAGAGTGTATACTTTACAAAATGTAGCACTGGGGGCCACAATATCACTAGAAACAACACAAAGCAGAGAGCAGTTATCATACGATGTCAACTTATATGGTAACTGAGTGTCTGGTTACTACAGACTTACTCTGATTCCTCTGTCGCCACTGGACACTTGTACTGGGCAGTGTTGAAGAGGCAGATATCAGCATACTGACGCACTACAATAATACAAATAAGTGTTATTGTTTCTTAACCATACACTAGTGTAAATACAAAATCTGTAGACTGTGAATAACTGAAGGACCTGAAATCTTAATTTTTTTTACTGTCTTGTTTGTGTTGTTTGTGACATGGACGTTGACGCTGATTGGTTCACCGTGATAGTAAATCTAAAAGACATTGAGCACAAAGAAAGTCATGCAAACAACAAGAGTAAATGACAGCATAGGAAAATAATATCTGTACTATATACGATATGTTTTTGTTAAAAAAAAAAAAGTACGGTCTGATATTGTAATGATATATTATTATCTACATTCAGCCTAAATGTTTAGGATGCATGTATTCGGATACAAAATTAAAATTCATTTTTAAATAACTAAATGGGATACATTTGTCAGTCACACGTATGTAAAAGACTCTCATTGTACTATTGAACTAAATGTTTGACATTCAGGTTTATATATTTATCAATAAACATCTTTTTTTCTTTTGTTGAGAAAACCAAAATATGTTGCAACTTTGATGAAAATGTATGATCTACTTCAAATGTTGACTACTGTATACAGTAATACAGTTTATTACTTATAATTACAATTATGCAATCCAAATAGATTTATTATTGTTTCTGTTCTGTTCATTTAGTGTATATTTACAAAGTGCAACAATGCATTTCATTTACTCATGCCAAAAGTCATTAAGGACAAACTGATATCCCAGGTCTAAAACTATAAATAAATGTATTAATGATTTCTGTGAGTGCATTGCAGATTGTGGCTTTATACATCCATGCCAAATGTTTATTATTGTCTGCTGTTTAAAGCTTCAATGATGTCTAATATACTACTACTACAAGTGACTCTGCCTGCTGGAGTTCAGTTGTAATGCCCTGGTTCTGTCACTAGATGTACCTGCTGTCATTGGATTAACTTGTGTTACTAATGAGCAGAACTCTATCTGTGATGTTGTCTTTACTCAATCTTATTCAGAGTAACGAGACAATCCTACCTCTTTGTCAAGCGAGGCCTCCAGGTGTAAAGGTTTATCTGACATGAGAAACTGCCTTGTGGTTTCAGCCATTGGCTGTGGGCCCGGCTTCTCTGGAGCATACTGCACTTTTCTGATGACAAGCCGCACTGAATTCCTGTAAAATAGCAGTTAATGGGGCATATATATCATAATGTGTGGCATTTATTGACTTTTAAAAGATCTATGTTGTGAGTGGTTGCCAGGTGAGCGTTTTTTCTGTTTGTTGTGTGTCCATATAGATTTAACTCTGATCATTTAATAATAGCTCATCATTGTAGTATCATTTCTCTTCATCACACAAATACTGTGAGGCTTGTGATTATCAAAACTATTAAAGTGCTTGCTTTACAATATCAGACAAACCAGACAAAATCCAAATAAGACACTTTCTCGAATGTATTCAATGAAAAATCATTTAGTCTTATTTGTCTCCTGTTCTCCAAAAACACACTCCGACAAATGTTTAAAAGAAAGGTTATGTTTTATGTTATGTAAGGCTGTACCTTTTGTGGATTTTTTCTTCAACATTTTCTGCGCAGAAAGCCTTCACTTCAAAGTCCACCCCGCAGGCCTTTGCAGATAGGAGTAAGAAAATGTTACTCTGGAGTCTGAAACCCCTTTTACTTATCGATCAAAACCAACATCATGAAACATTTTTTGAAGGAAAATGCACCTTTCCGGTATCCTCTGGCCCTGGTTGTAACGTGACAGAACAGGGTAAGTTCGGAGGAATCTGAGAGAAAGTGTTAAATGACATTTAATGTTGAAAATGATATCGTAGCACTAGGTAGAGGCAAAGTTGAATCAAAACCGAATATAATATTACAAACTTGACATCATGTCAACAAAATAAGAAGTTTCACCTCAAAGGTGAAGGGGTAAGCATGTTCTCCAAGTTTCTTTATCAGTCGCTCTTGTAGACGTGTCAAGCTCTTTTTCTCTTCAGGCACAGGAGGAAATGCCTGGATGTTGGCCACGAAGAGGTCTTTGCGAAACGTCAAGCCGAGAACATCCAAGTCCTCTCGTCCATAGCGGAAAGCACACGTCAAGGTCACAAAAACTGGAAGGATAAAAAACAAACGTTTCAATAACTGTATGGTTAATGGATTTACAGTACTTCTGGTTCCTAATAAAAGAAACCATCAACAAATGGGAAAATTATTGACTTACAGTAAGTGTACAGAGCTATAAAATGAATGCCGAAAGAACAGCTTGGATATTAGCTTTGGAGACCCGTGTAACGAGAGAGGTTTGAGTTCATACTGAGATCTCTGATTTATGATTGCTGGTATCTTTTGAGTTTGTAATGCTGAAACTTTAGAGGAGGCATGTGAAAAAAAGATCTGTGAGGCAGGAAACTTCAGCGAAGGCTCAGTTTGGTTATTGCTATACAGCGACAGTTAAAAAAATAAATAAATAAATAAAATCTCACCTTTTCTCTCTTTTAAGTACTCTGGATCAATTAAAACCACACCATCTGCAAGAGACAGAAATACATTATAGCTAAAAAGTCAAATTTATACCTGCTAAGCTTTTATTATTATATTATTATTACTGTTATTTTTAATCTAAAACATCATCCTCCATTAAAAAAACAAAAAACATTAGTAAATTAGTAGTTTTAATTAGCTGTATTTGTAAGCAGCTTCATTGTGTAATTACAAAGTACTAAATACATATTTATGACATGTAAATTACAATGTAATTACAATGTAATGTGCTCACTACATAAAGTGAAGCTATTAATTCAGATTAGTATCTTATTGCCTACCGACAGGCTCCACAAGGTCCACATGGTCGACGAAATCCCTCTTACCAAGGTACACAGTTAACTAAAAAGGCAATCATAAAATGACAGTATTACACAACACATAAAACTACTCAAAGACAGAACTGAAATGTCCATTTGTGCACAATTATATTTATCTTTCATTAACCCCTGCACAATTAATGCTGTTATGAAGTTAAGAGCACTGATCTGTCTTTGTAGTGCATTTTCCATCAAAGCCTATTACTGAGTCTTATATATATATTTCTGTAATGGTTGTGTTGTGCCGATCCTGTCCCAGCTTTGCAGAAGGCTGGGTGCTGAGTCACATGCCCCTCTTTCATATTCGCCCCACGCCCGCTTCCTGCTCAAGGACTGTTGCGGCGCACCACACGTCTCCCTGCTAATGATACATATAGACTCGTGGCTATATGCGAACCACATAACCATTGTGAGCAGGGACCCATTCGTCTGGCTAACCGTGTCACAAGCATCAAATCAAATTTTAGAACAAGAGGTACTTTGTTGCTCAATATTTGTGGTTATTCTGTCATAACCATTTCATAACAGGCTGTGCTGCACTCAGAAACGCTTTGCAGGATCAGAATCGAAACAACTGACTGTTCGAAATAAAGCAGGGACAAAATGAATGTAGTGTTACCTTTCCATTCGGACTAGCCTTCTTGAACACCCTGTGGAAACAGAAAATGATCATAAAATGATAGTATACACCAAATTTTGCTATTTAAAGGAGATATAAGTTGGTGCTGTCCTGAGAAAATCACACTTGTCTATATGTGAGAAGAAAATGGCAGTTGCTTGGCCGGCGTAAGACTTTTAAAACAAGCAATCTGGATGATCTTTACTGTAAGGGCACTCATTTCTGTTCTCTATTTGTGGTTTATTTAAATATCATGCAGAAATTTGGATTACTTCGAATTAATTACACCTGTTAAAATATGTTTTAATCACAATGAGATCAGTCTGAAAGATCCACACTGCATTTAAACAAAACACACATTATAACACGCATGATACGAATAGAAAGCGTGTTTGGCGGGCTGTCCAGGGGGGCAAGCCGGGCGATCAGCAGACTCTAAGCCCTAGCAGTTTGAACCCTCGGCTCGGTTTGAACCCTCGGTAGAGCTTGGCGTCCGGCTCCAACCCCGGGTGTACCCCCCCAGCTCCAACAATTAGCAACTCCAACAGCTACTACTGTATATGTATATCCAACTTCACCCACATACAGTATTGTACATTTGAATAATACCTCACGGCTCTGTAAATGAAGTTTAATATATGATTAGAGTACAGTAAAAATACAACTTTACATATACAGATGCAGTATACTCAAAGCACAATACAGCGAAACTGCTTAACTGTTTATATTCATGGTTATAAACAGCTACAAACAAGCCACATTATCAACAATATTTACTCAGAAATCATTAGAAGTTTGTCTGCTTGTGTTCTGGGACCTTTTTTTATCCTAATATGTTTTTTTCTCCATATCTTTAGAAAGATTGGCTGCCTCAGTGGCACTGAAATATTAACATCTCTTAGCTCCTCATACACAGTTCAGCCATTTCTTTCACAGACAGCGCCCTACAGCAAAACAACAGTAAATGAAGTCGTAAATCAGCCTTGCTGCCGATGCGATGGCCTAAATTTTTAAAGGCGCGCCAAGGCATTTTATCTGTTTGAATACTGTTTGAATCGGTTTGTTTTTATCTGTTTTTGTCCTTTATGGACAAAGACTAAGGGTCGCACTCTGTAAACAACAACAAAAGAAATACATTTTTATTTTTTATTTTTAAAATGAATAAAAATGGACTAACCTAATGTTAGACATGGGCAATGAGCATTCATTAGCATACTGTAGTACATTACTGAAATATATATATATATATATACATACAGTGGGTACGGAAAGTATTCAGATCCTCTTGCAGCCATTTGCTAAAATCATTGAAGTATTTTTTTTCCCACAATGTACACACAGCACCCCATATTGACAGAAAAAAAAAGAAAAACTGAAATATCACATGGTCCTAAGTATTCAGACATACTCAGTATTTAATAAAAAGCACCCTTTTGATCGAATACAGCCATGAGTTTTTGGGGAAAGATGCAACAATTTTTCACACCTGGATTTGGGGATCCTCTGCATTCCTCCTTGCAGATCTTGGTCTCATCAGACCAGAGAATCTTATTTCTCACCATCTTGGAGTCCTTCAGGTGTTTTTTAGCAAACTCCAT